>CM064881.1:33701680-34024312 GCA_003313485.2 Penstemon barbatus
TTTTCTGTCCAAATATCCTCTCTTCCCCCTTTTTGTCATCATCAGCAGGGTTGATTTGATAGTTTGGTAAGATAGGAGTAATCAGAAGTGAATCACAGAGAAGCTTGATGTTCTCTTCCATAGCATTAATCTGAGCCTGTTGTTTAAGTTGATTGGCTTTAACAGATTTGACTTCCTTGAGCAAGTCTTCTCCTTGATCACCCAATTGAATTTGAGATCCCAAAATCCAATTTGATGAAGCAGTGAAGTCTTTCATCATGTTGCCCATGACTTCATCTTCTGCTTGGAGAGCCAATTCAACAGTTTGTTCAATCTGCTTCCAACCTTCAGTAGTGCTTTGAGTCCTTCTTCTAAGAATATCCATATCCTGACAGATGGATTTAACATTATGAGCAGTGTCTTCTATCAGATCTGTTGGGACAACAGCAGCTTTCTGAATTGGTTGTTTAACAGCAGCTAACACATCTGCTTTTATCTCATCCTTCATTTCCTTCATGGATTTGATAATCAATTGTTGGATGGAGTCCAACAGATTTGTCTGAACACCATGAGAAGTTGAAGGCATATCTGAAGTAGCAGCAGGTGTATCTTCCATGAGTTGCTCTGATGGTTGAGTTATCATTGCAAGGGACTGATCTGCTGGTTCATCAGCATGCCTTGGAGTGCTTTCCTTCTCCTTAGCTTGATCATCTTCTTCAGCAGCAACTTCTTTTTCCTTTAACTGATCTGCTGGAATTTCTTCTTCCTTCTTTGATTCATCAGCAGCATCAGACTTATCATCCTGCACTTTGTCTTGATCAGATGGGTCTGAAGTACCCTCAATTTGCTTTGGTTGATCAGAGGACTCTGCTCCTTCTTTAACAGCAGGTGATATAATCTTCTTGACAGTTTCAACTGTCCTCATCAAACCTTCATTGTCCACTGCTGACCTGTTAGAAATCCAAGTAAAGTTATCAAGAGGAATAAAAGTAGATGATGGTTCCTCAGGCAACTCTTCATATGGTCTGATGTTTGGACCATAGACAATATGTTTGATGTTTGGAAGTGGGACCAGTGAGCTTGGTTGTCCCCTTAACTTCCTTGCTTTCTTGGCCCAGAGCTCCATTGCTTGAGCAATAGCCAACTTAATTGATCTTTCTTTGAGATCTACTGAGTCATCAAAATCCTCAGAAATGGAAGCAAAGATCTTCTTGGCTTCTTCCTTGACTATGTGACATATCCTCATCCTTAACCTGTCCAGAAAGAATTCTGAATCAAGTGCTTGAATGAGTGAATTTGTCTCAAGCCACTTAAGTACCCATTCTTCTGTAGCCTTGAATTCTTTCCATTTGGCCATTTCAGCAGGACTTTTTGTTAATCTGAATTCTCTCCATCTGTTGTACTTAATCTTTTCAGAATGGAAGAGTGTCAGACGGTTGACTCTTTCATTTTCAGCATCTAGTCTTCTGAGAAATTCTTCAAAAATTGCAGGATCTTCCCTAACAATTTCAAGAGATAGTCTGATTTCTTCTCTTCTCTTTTCCTTTATCTTAGGTGCAGGCATAGCTGGGATTGGTTTGTTTGGATCCCTTGGTTCACCAATAGCTATCCCACCAGTATGCTGATGTCCATGAGCATCCTTGATGCTTGCTTCAATAACAGCAGCCAACTCTGCTGCCTCAATAGCATCTCTCTGCTCTTGAGTTATTTTGCTGGCTTCTTCCTCCAGCCTTTTTAGTTCTAGGCTTTTCAGCCTATCCTCTTCTGCTTTCTCTGCAGCAATCCTTTGCTTTTCAGCAGCATCCAACTTTTTCTTTTCTGCAGCAGTCAGGTAAGTTGCAGTTTTCCCAGTCCTTCTTCTCCTTGATTCAGGACTCTCAATTGTTTGAAGAGGAACTGCAGCAACTGGAGTAGGATGCAACAGAGGTGCATCTCCTTCAAGTGTTGAACTAGTCTGCTGTACATTTTGAACTTCAGCAGATAGTGCAGCAGTTGAGTCTTCTGTTGGTACTCCACTTTCAGAGATAACTTTAGCAGCTTCAACAGCAGGTTCTTTAATTGTTAATGGCCTTTCTGCTTCAGTTGTTGTTTCTCTTACAGTTGCAATAGGTTCTTCAGAGAAATGTACTTGTCTCTTTGCCTTGGACTTAGGAATCTTCTTGGCAGGAGGGTTTGCAACAGGAGGTCCCCTTGCCTCACTCCTAGTCCTCAATCTCTTCAACCTTTGAAGTGGAACTTCTTCATCAGACTCTGTCTTTTCAGGTGAAGAGCCTGTCTCCATGTTCTCAACTTCAGCTGTGAAGTCATCTATCACCTTTTTAGGAACTTCAAACTCAGGTTGTGCTGATCCAGCCACAACAGCAGACTGTGCTGTTGGCTCAGCAGACTGACTTGTCTGACCTTCCTTCTTGCTTTTCTTAGAAGGGGTCTTTTTCGATTTTGCATCAGCTTTCCTCTTTGGAGCAGCTACTAACTGTCTCACCGGTTCATAGAGTTTGAACTCTTTGCTACCATGGGTTTGCTTTCCACCTCCCATAGGGCAGTGTAGGGATGCAAACAAATTGCTCAATAAGATGGCATGTGAATGCCTTTTGTCACTCAGCAGCTCATACACGTGAGCAGCCCAGTTAACCTTCAATCCATAGTAGATACACACCATTGTGTAGTATCTTCTCCTTGGCAACCCATCCAAAGAACCTGTAGCACAATCCAATATTTTAGCAATGATATCAGCGAACCTCTGATATTCACCCTTCAGCTGGGTCTTCATCAAAGTCCCAGTCATCTCCTCTCCTTCCTTAGCACAAATGGCCCAAAACTCCTCTTCCTTTTCAGACCCAAGGTCTGTCACATCTCCTCCCTTGTTCGTCAGCTTATAAATTTCACTAAGAACAGCAGCAGATACAGCAATTTTCTTACCACCTATAACAGCTGTCATAACTGTTTTATCATCATTGAATTTCCTGGTTGTATAGAAATGGTAAATATCCTCTAAGTAGACTCTTTCTTCGTGAGCTTCTAGAACAGGAACTAACGATGCTTCTTTGATCTTTTCCAGTAATGAACGCATCAAATCAGTGCCAGAGAAATGGAATTTGCTGTAGTTGAAGTACCTTCCCTCAATAATCTTGTCCATTTCAGAGATTAGTGAGTAGATTCTGCAAAAGAACAGTGAACTTTCGAAGCAGTAGGGTTTGAGAGTTAGAGAGTTTGAGAATATTTGAGTGCGTAAGACGACTGTACTGTTTAGATCGGATTTTATAGGTTTCCTTTTGATTAGGTTTTCGTGATTTATCTGAACCGTTGATCTAATCTGACAGTTTTTAATCGTGTGGTTAGGAGAAGCGGATTTCAATTTTATTATTTTAATGTCAGATGGGCGGGAAACTCTATCGACACTAATCTGTTACTTATAAAAGCGCGTTTCTTATGATACGATTTATTACCATGCTTATATAAGATATCAGATGAGTAGAGTTTAACTTATCTGACAGACGAGTGATCTGTTATCTGTTATTACTAGAGAATGTCAATAGCTAGTAATCTTCCTCTGCTGTTTGTCAATCCAGCAAGATAAAATAATCTTCAATCTTCAAGAATTAAGAACAGATCTTCAGATAACATAACTTCCACTAACTGTCATTAACAGATTTCATCTTTTAGAACAGAAGTACCGCTAGTCTTACACGTTCCCCCTGTCTTTAAGAATCCATAAGCTAACTAGTCTGTTGAAAGTTAATTCTTGAATAAAGTAACGGATAACTAAGCTGTTGAACTCCAGTCTTCTGATGAGTTCCCCCTCAGCTTATGCATCCAAATTGAGTAGTCCTAACTCAGCTCTTAGAGTTGAGAACCTTGCTTCACTTAGAGGTTTAGTGAAGATGTCAGCAATCTGATTGTCAGTATGAACATACTCTATCATAACATTGCCTTTTTCCACATGATCTCTAATGAAGTGATGCTTAATCTCAATATGCTTAGTCCTTGAATGACTTGTAGTATTCTGAGTAAGTGAAATTGCACTTGTATTATCACAGTAGATTGGAATTCCACTGATCTTGATGTTATAGTCTTCTAGTTGATGCTTCAACCAAAGTATCTGTGCACAGCAAGCTCCAGCAGCTATATATTCAGCTTCAGCAGTAGATATAGAAACTGAGGTTTGCTTCTTACTCATCCATGAGATCAGACGACTACCTAAGAACTGACAAGCACCTGTTGTGCTCTTTCTGTCAATCTTGCAGCCAGCAAGGTCTGAATCTGAATAACCAATAAGCTCAAATCCAGATTCTCTAGGATACCACAATCCCAATTCTTGAGTGCCTTTGACATATTTCAATATCCTCTTGGCAGCTAAGAGATGAGATTCTTTGGGGTTTGATTGAAATCTTGCACAGACTCCAACTGAGTACATTATGTCTGGTCTGCTTGCTGTTAGATACAACAATGACCCTATAATGCCTCTATATTTGGTTATGTCCACTGATTTGCCATCTTCATCTTTATCCAAACGAAGACTTGTAGACATAGGAATAGTAGCAGTAGAGCTAGTTTCCATACCAAACTTTTTGAACAGATCTCTTGTATATTTTGCTTGATTTATAAAGATTCCATCAGGTAGTTGTTTGACTTGTAAACCAAGAAAATAATTAAGTTCACCCATCATGCTCATTTCAAACTTATTCTGCATCAGCTTGGAGAACTTATCACACATCTGTTGGTTAGTTGAACCAAAAATAATATCGTCCACATATATTTGCACAATCAATATATGATTCTCCCATTCAATTGTGAACAAGGTTTTATCTACCTTACCTTTATGAAATCCTTTAATTAAAAGAAAATCAGATAGGGTATCATACCATGCTCTTGGAGCCTGTTTCAGTCCATAGAGGGCTTTCTTCAGACGATATACTTTGTCCTCTTCTTGATAGACTTCAAATCCAGGAGGTTGTTCAACGTATACTTCTTCTTGCAATTCTCCATTGAGAAAAGCAGACTTCACATCCATCTGATAGACAGTGAAGTTCTTGTAAGCAGCATAGGCAAGAAACAGTCTGATTGCTTCAAGTCTTGCTACTGGTGCAAAAGTTTCATCAAAGTCAATTCCTTCTTCTTGAAAATAACCCTTGGCCACTAGTCTTGCTTTGTTTCTGGTAACAATACCATCTTCATTCATCTTATTTCTGAAAACCCACTTAGTGCCAATTACCCTTTGATGACTTGGTCTAGGAACTAAGTACCAGACTTCATTCCTTTCAAATTGATTCAACTCTTCTTGCATAGCTTCTATCCAGAAGGAATCATTTAGAGCTTCTTCAATTTGCTTAGGCTCTATTTGAGATAGAAAGGTGACAAACATAGCATCTTGTGCAGCAGCTCTTCTTGTTTTCACTCTATCTAATGGATCACCAATCACCAACTCTGGTGGATGGTTTCTGAGCCATCTGAGATCAGGTTGCAGGTCTGAATGTTGTCCTCTGTCTTGATCTTGCAACACTACTGTTGGAGATACAGTAGTAGTCTGTTGAACATTTGCCGTCTGCTGAACAGTCTCTGGTCTGTCAGCTGTTTGCAACTCGTCTGTTAGACAATCAGCACTGTGATTTTGAACAGCACTTGAGTTATCAGCTGAATTTAGATTAGGTAGTATGATGGGAACATATTCTTCTTTTCTTCCAATGTCTAACTTCTGTAAATCAGTAGGCAGATCTTGATTAATACTTTGATTCTTTTCAGAAGATTGACTTGGCTCATCAAATACTACATGGATAGATTCTTCTATTAGTAATGTTCTTTTATTAAAAACTCTATAGGCTTTACTAACAGATGAGTATCCTACAAAAACAGCTTCATCAGCCTTTTCTGCAAATGCAGTAAGGTGATTTTTCCCATTATTCAATACAAAACATTTACAACCAAAAATCTTAAAGTAATGAATGTTTGGTTTCCTGTTGTTCCAAACTTCATATGGAGTCTTGTTCTGATTTTTGTTGATCATACATCTGTTCTGGGTATAGCATGCTGTATTTGTTGCTTCTGCCCAAAATCTTTGAGGCAGTTTAGCTTCAGCTATCATAGTTCTGACAGCTTCCTTTAGTGTTATGTTTCTCCTTTCAGCAACACCATTCTGTTGAGGGGTTCTGGCAGCAGAGTACTCATGATGTATTCCTTTGATACTACAATACTCTTCAACAGTAGAGTTTGTAAACTCTGTCCCTCTATCTGATCTGATCTTCAATATTTTGATAGTCTTCTCATTCTGGATCAGTTCCATCAGATTAGTAAGATGTTCCTTGGTTTCACTCTTCTTTTTCATGAAAATCACCCAAGTATATCTTGAATAATCGTCCACAACAGCTAGGCAGTATTTCTTTCCACCATTGCTGACTGGATCAATGGGTCCAAATAAGTCCATATGTAATAGCTCCAAAATTCTTCCAGAAGATTGGTGCTTCTTGCTTTTGAAAGATGACTTGATTTGTTTACCCTTCTGACAGGCGTCACAGAGCTTGTCTTTGCTCATGACTGTTTTAGGAATCCCTTCTACCAAATCATTCTTGATTAATCTGTTGATGGTCTTGAAGTTTAAATGATTCATCATTTTGTGCCACAGCCAACTAACTTCACTTGGTGCAGATGCCACCAAACAAATGTTTGAATTCTTGTCAGCAGAATTCCAGTCGACTATGTAGATATTTCCTTGTCGTCTTCCAGATAAAATTACCTTCTTTGTACCAATCTGTTCAACATAACACTTATCTGTTGAGAAGATGACTGAATATCCCTTGTCACAAAATTGACTTATGCTCAGCAGATTATATTTGAGGCCTTTGACATATGAGACGTCAGAAATCTCTATGTTCCCTCTGATTAATCTTCCTTTAGCTTTAATCTTGCCTTCTTTGCTGTCTCCAAAAGTAACCTTTGGACCATCCACAGCAACTGCATCAGTCAGCTCATGTATGTTTCCACACATGTGTCTTGAACATCCACTGTCCAAGTACCAAATCTTCTCTACTTTACTCCTACTCCTAATCCTATCCTACAAAACAAAAATAAAATTGTTTTAGGTACCCTTATTGAGAGGGTCCTGAAGGATTAGTTCCACCTTTGACAACCCAAGATGTTGAAGTCTTAGGCTTCTTAGGTTTCTGAGTTTTCACAGGAGCATGAACAGTTTCATTTTTATCATAATTATCAGATAAGTCATGTTGATGATCAGTATGATAAGAATAATGTTCATAAGCAGAGTAAGGTGCATGATATGGAGGATATGCATGCATTGGATGAGCAGGGTAAGGTGCATAGTAACCTGGAAATTGAGGTGCATGATACATAGGATGATATGCAGTAGGTTGCACATAATACGACTCATTTCCATACCAAGCATTTTGATTTTTCTTGTTTTTATGCTTCTTTGGCTTACTAGGTGCTTGCTCAACTTGTTTAGACTTAGCTTTACCACTAGTCTGATTGACTTTAGCTTTATCAGCAGACTTCTTAGGACTCTGCTGTTTGGTCTTACTAGTCTTATTTCCTACACTAGGCTCTTTGCTCTTTTTAGCCTTAGGAGATTTCTTCTCCTTTAATTCTTTCTCAGGTGAAGTAGGTCTAGCAGTTTGAACATACAGAATGACCTTACTATTGTCAGCTGATATGAATTTTTCAGTATGGTTCAACTCTTGCTTATCCTGTTCTAAAGGCATCTTCTGTTTACTAGATGTATGCGTGGATGCAACAGATGATTTTTCATGAGACTCGATAACTTTTTCAAGTTCCATGATTTTTCCTTTATAAACTTCACATTCAGCTTTCAGATATTCATGCTCTTGCTCAAGCTGTTTATACTCGACTGATTCTTTTGGCTTTTCAGCTTTAAGTTTCAGTGAGTTATTTTGCTCTTTTAGCAAGCTCATCTCTTCCTTAAGCTTCACAAATTCTCCAGCAATAGTAGTATTATTTAACATCATTTGCTCTAGAGAATCAAACAGTTCATTATTTTGAGGAGTTACCTCATCCTCAGAGTCATCAGAGTCCTTTGCCATCAGGCACAGGAGAGCAGGTTTTTCTTCATCAGAAGATTCTTCATCAGACGAGTCTGAATCTGAATCAGATGAGTAGACAGCAGCAAGCTTTTCTGCTTCAGCCATCATTTCTTTTCCTCTCTGATGCTTTCTTTCTTTTCTTACTTTCTTCTCCTCTTCAGTGTACTTTTCTGCTTTTGGATATGGGCAGTCTTTGATGAAGTGTCCCAATTTCCTGCAGTTGTAGCACATTAGTTTTGATTTATAATCATCTTTATCTTGAGAAGAAAAGTTAGGTTTAGAAGTAGAAGCAGCATGATTGTATTTGTTTTTCATCTTTCTCTTATAGAACTTCTTGAAGTTGTTCAACAATAATGCTACATCTCCAGCAGTGTACTCCTTCTTGTTGAGTAGAGTGGCTTCATCAGATGAGTCCACTTCAGCATTTCTTTGAGCTGGTCTTCTGGTGTTTTCAGCAGCAACAAGTGCAACTGTGGGTCCTGAAGTTGAGGTTTCTTCAATACCCATCCTAGGCAGTTTATACTCATAAGCCTTGAGTACAGAAAACAGCTCTGTAAGAGAGATCTTCCCCAGATCCCTTGATTCTTCCATTGCTGTCACCTTCATGTTGAACTTAGGAGGTAAGGCCTTCAGTACTCTGATGGTTATCTCCTTGTCTGTGAAGGTTTTTCCAAGCTTCAGTACTTCATTTAATGTTCTTGTAAACCTTGTATCCATCTGATCAATGGTTTCAGAGGACTTCATCTTGAAGTTATCCAGCTTTTCAAGAGCAATACTCAGCTGATGCTCCTTTATGGCGTCGTTCCCTTCGCTCATATCTCTGACCTTGTCCCACATCTCTTTTGCAGATTTGCAATGTTTGATCTTGTCAAACCGATCATTGTCCAGGGCTTTAGTCATGATAAATCTTCCAATCTTGTCCAGATTGAACAGCTTGATTTCTTCAGCTGTCATTTCATTTAGATCTTTCTCCACCACGGTATCAACTTCATTGATCTTTATCGTCTTGGTGAATTTGAATGGACCTTTTGTAATGCAAGTGAACATGTTGTCATTGTAGGCAGCAAGAAAAATCTCCATTCTGATTTTCCAGTCCTCAAAGGACATACCAGCAATGTGGGGAACATGGCTGATACAATCCATTTTTCAAATAGTTTTAGTTTTTCAAAAAGAAGCACTTTTGAAAAGTTTTAAACCTTTGAAAAACACTTGGATCAAGCTCGTTGATCAGGCAGTTGATTCAAATGAACCACCTGCTCTGATACCACTTGTTGGTCCCAAGTGGTCAGATGAGGTCTAGAGGGGGGGGGGGGGGGGGTGAATAGACCTCAGAAAATTTTTGAACTTAAAAACTTTTCAGTCTTCTGTCAGCAGACTAAGCTGATGAAGAACAGTAAGCAGACTAGTCTGATCGTGAACAAATCTTGAGCAGACGACTGACCACTCTTCTTACAGTAACTTAGCTGTTTTTCAGCAAAACAGTTTTTTCAAAGAGTATACTTGCAGCGGATTGTTTTAAAGTGTTTTTCACAAGTAGACTAAGTTCTAAAAGATTTTATCCCCAGTTTTCAAACTCCTTATAAAATCTTTTGTTTGATTCAAAGTGTTTAAAATGCAAACTTTAAAATATGCAAGAAAACTTTAAATGCAAGATAACACAAAGAATTTTTATAGTGGTTATATGGATAAAAATCCTTTAGTCCACTCTTCCAGATCACACAGATTCTGGGTTATACTATAATCACTTAGATTACAATATTTCTCCACTTACACCTAAACAACTAATGAGAAGGCTGTAAGCTCACAATAGGAAATCACAAAGAAAACCTATCCTCTGAAGTAGAATCACTCACAAAGACGGATTCTAACTTCGCACAACACTCAGCTATTACAAAATCACTCAGATAATGTTTTTTCTGATTTCTTCAACTTGGTTTCTGTCAACAGATGACTTCCACCAGACGAGTGAGTTGTTCGAGCTTTTGAGACTTAGAAAAATTATGCTTCAAAATCAAAATCTCTGATTGTTGTTGTGTGTGTCTCTCTTCGAACTTTGCTCTATTTATACTTGGATTTGAATTTATGACCGTTGAAGGAAATCACATCTTCAAATCCAATCTTCAGCTCTTTTAAAACGGCTCCCTGCAGCAATTCGTACAGTGTACAGTACCTTTCTGTCCATCGCATTTAATGCTGCATTTAATGCACTCTGCTGATCCGAGGATATCTTCAATCATTTGCCATTACTACCCTTCTCTTACAGCATTTATTACACCAGGTGCATTTATTACCGTTGGACTAATCTCTTGATCTCTTCTACTATGCTAATCAAAACGACTCTGCTGATCAAATACTGAACTAATCTGATTTGACTCGGCTGATGATCTACCCTTCTGTTCGCTGATTCAGCAAGAGATCACTAGTCTTCTGAGCTTTGAACTTTGAACTCTTCTGATGTCTTCTTTTACTTGTTCAAAATTCTTCTAAGGGAACTAAGCTTTTCATACTTAGCTGATTATGATGTTTTGGAAATCATCAAAACCTTCCCTTAATTACTTGTCTTCTTTCATCTTCATCTTCATCCAACAAGACTCCATGGAAATCAAGGCTACAGTCGGAGACAAGTCTGTGGTCATCACACTCACTGTTCTTCTCGAGACGTTTGGACTTCCAAACAGAGGACGACACAACGTCACTGTACTGACTGAAGAAAAGCACCAACAATTCTGGGCGATCTGCGCCAAGGAAGGAGAGATGTTGACTGGCAACATAAAAAAGAAACAGCTGAAGGATGAATATCAGCGGATGGCTGATATGGTTTCGAAGCTGATAGAGAACTGTACTTTTTCTCTGGATGCTGTTACCATGAAAAGGTTCAGCATAATGGCTGCTATCTACTATGGACTGGAAGTCAACTGGTCCATCATAGTTTGGTACATCTTCGCTGATTTCCTTGAGGTGAAGAAAGGAAAAGGCCCCTACATCAATCACAGAATCACACTCAGTTATCTGCTGTCAAAACTGGGATGTGTTATGCTGAATGGAAAGGAGATTCACAAGTCTAAGGCAATGTCCAAATACTTGCCTGTTATGAAGAGGAAGGCTGGTGAGCCTGAAGAGGATGAAGATGAGGAACCAAAGGAGGTTCCTGCCAAGAGGAAAAGGAGACTAGTCAAAACAGCTGACTTGGCTGTTGAGACTAAGAAGAAGAAGGTTGCTGATCAACCTAAGGAGAAGGCTTCTAAAAAGGTGAAGACTGTGGCTGACGTTGCTGTTGACCAAATTATAAGTCAGACCACTGCTGATGTAAGGGGACTGTCTCCTGCATCACCTTCAAGGACTCCTTCTGCTGAAATGTCTGCTGAGAATGTCTCTCACAGGACAAGGAGCCAACAAAGGGATACTGCTGCTTCAAGACCCACTCAGGGTTTATCAAAGAAGTCAGCAAAGAAGCGGATAACATTTGAAGAGCCTGCTAACTTGGCAAATGTAGTAAGGCAAACTCTTCAAACTGCTGAAAGACCCGTTGAAGCTGTTGGGACTTCTGTTGCTAACAAAGCTGATGCGCAACAGTTGACACAAACTGCACCAACAGTTGAGGCTGCTCAACCTCAAGATGATCCAGATGTCATGATCATCAATCCTATAGCTGCTGCTCCCATTTCTTCTACTGGTCCAGCCCCTGCCCAAGCTGATAAAGAGAAGAGAAAATTTGTGCTTAAGAGAAAGAAAATCTCTAAAGCTGATAAGAAAGCAAGGGAAGAAGCTGAACAGAGAAAGCAAGATGAGATGGAGGAAAAGAAGGCCCTTGAGCTAAGCAAGGCTCAGGCTGCTAAGGATGAAGCCAGAAGAAAGATGTCTGAAGCAGAGAGAAAAGCTGCTGAGGAAGCTGAACTGGCAATTGTTTTAGAAATGAGCAAGACTGATGCCTATGGACCTGTCCATGGAGGTGGCATCAAAATTGGCGAAGGCAAGGATGTAGAGGAAAAGAAAAAGCCTAAAATGCCTGCTGCCGAGGCCAAGCCCAAGGAAAGGTTTGAAGTAAGAAGAGCATTCAACATAGTATATGCTGACAAAGAACTCTTCCAAAGGTTTGAAAAGTCTTTAGCTTATTACGATCAGAAGTTAATGTTAAAGACCCTGTTCACACAAGAAAAGCCAAGATATATCAGATGGAGAGATAATAGGCTGAACAGGTCCATAACAGAACTTCAGAATCTGAAGGACTTAGCTGATGAAGAACAATGGGTTCTGAACTGGCTAAAGACAGATTCAATTCAAAAGGCCCTGGATCCCAGTTATGTCAGAGATGTCATGCATCAATATGCAAAGGAGTTTGCACTGGAGGAGGCCAAGAAAATAGACAACTCTCTGCCAGCCAAGAGAAGAAAACCTGATAATGCTGAAGGGAGAGCAGTTAACATTGCTGTTATGACCGCCTTGAAGAGATGGGCAGAAAGGTCAAGATATCAGCAGGGTTACTCAAGTGAGTTGCCCCAACTACCAAGTATCCAGCACATTATCTTTGGCAAGGAAGTAAAATAATTCAGTGAAGTGCCCAAGGGGAATAACGCCTTTGTCAACCCTTGGATCATTGTGAGGCAGATAAGACAAACAACCTGCATCAATGATGATGGCACTATCACTAATCTGTTCTATGATGACGTCACTGATGAGCATAAAACAGCTGACAAGACCTTAGCCATTGAGTGGAATGCTAAGGCCTCTGAAGATCATCAGGAGACTAACATGGAAGATATTCCTGTCCACCAGGAAACTGAAGAAAAAGAAGCTGCTGCTTCTGCTTCATCAGGTGATAAACACTCATCACTGATGGAAGCTTTCCAGATGCTGATGGAGAACTCAGAAAAGGAACTGGAAGAGAAGCATAATCAGCAGCTGATGAAGTTGAAAGAGGAGCTGAAGAATGAACTCAAAGCAGAGTTGGCAGAGTCCAACAAACTTCAGCTGGAAACTATGCAACAGTCAACAGAGAAGATCATCAAGAAAGAAGTTGATAGTTT
The DNA here is from genome assembly GCA_003313485.2 of Penstemon barbatus. NCBI lineage: Eukaryota > Viridiplantae > Streptophyta > Magnoliopsida > Lamiales > Plantaginaceae > Penstemon > Penstemon barbatus. The sequence continues at coordinate 33,714,732 of CM064881.1, forward strand.
TCCTATTCCTCAGGACAACTCTTTGCAGTTAGTGCACAGCTTAAATGACATGAACAGAAATGTGGAAGATGTGAAGGCTGATGTAAATCACCTTCATGCCGCCTTACAAAGAGCTGAGCACAAGATAACTGATTTAACTGCAACCTTCATCAAAGTCAGTGAAGAAGAGAAGTTTATCAATGCTGGCTTGTTGCAGGAACTTCAGAAAGCTGGAGATGTTATTCACGAAGAACTTTCAACCATGCAACTCAACATTGACTGCTTCAATGATCAGACTGACAACATCAGTACAACTCTTCATCACCTAACAGCAAGTCATAATGTAGTGAATCAAAATCTGAAGACTTTAGGTGCTGCACTGAAAGTTCCAACAGTTGCACTCAACCCTGCTGCTAAACCTGAAGAAGTCATCAAGTCTGATGATGACAAAAAGGGGGAAGATAAAGGGGAAGAAACAACCAAGGAAACTTCTGCTGCTGTTGAAGCCAAGAAGACTTATGAAGCTACTGAACAGACCAAGACTGCTGAAGAAGAACTTGGAAAGATACAAGGCGAAGGAAAGTCTGAAGGAGAGACTAAGGAAAAAGCCAAAACTGATGAAGTAATGGCTGAATCCAAAGACTATGCTGCTGATAAATCAGAGCCGTTGACCAAGTACAAGAATACAGAATCAGCTAGAAAGGCGATGGAACTTCTAAGAGAGCAGCAACTTAAAGAAAAGATGGAGGCTGCCAAAGAAGTTATCCTTCAAGGTGAAGAAGATGATGAAGATGAAGGAGAATATGATGAAGAGTCATCTTATGAATACGAAGAAGTGCTTGAAGAATCTGATGAAGAAGCTGATAGTTAGAAATTATAAAATCCTTGTAATCAGTTTATTTTATCTATTCTTCAGACATCTCATCTGATGAACTTGTACTTGTAATATTTTCATTATCAATAAAAAGACAAGTTCAATCCAATATACTTTTTCTATCTCAGAAAATTTTGATGATTACAATCTTTAGCTTAAGTTTTAACAGGTACTTGGCTGAAGTTTTGTCATCATCAAAAAGGGGAAAATTGTTGGATAAGGATGAAGATGAAGGCACTGAAGACAAAGTTATAAGGGAGGTTTTGATGCATTCCAAAACTTCAAATTCTGCTAAGTATGGAGTAACTTAGCTGATGATCCCTTTAGAAGGAATTTTGACTAAAAATAAGAAGACATCAGAAGAGTCAATATTTCAAGGTCCAAGACTTCTGATCTGCTGAAGGAAAGTTATCAGACTGATGAAGATCGACCGACTCAAATCAGATTTATTCAAGTTTGGGATCAGCTTAGTTCGACATCAGACTTGCACTTTCGTCAGCCATGTGGAAAGGATCATAAAGTCTACCCAACGGTAATAAATGCCCCTGGAAGTAATAAATGCTGAAGTACAAGGATATTAAAGACAAATGATTGAAGAAATGCTTCGCATCAGCTCGGTGCATTTAATGCTGCATTTAATGCTGCCTGCAGAATAGTACTATTGACAGTACGGACAGACTACAAAAGAGCCGTTCGCGGATTTTAAGGACCAGTACTCGAGGAATTTGAATATTGTCTCTCTTCAACGGACATTTTTCAAACCTCAAGTATAAATAGCTGAAAGAGACGAAGAGAATAGAAGCAACACACTTTCTGAGAGAAATTTTCGAAGCAGAATTCTTTAAGTCTCAAGAATAGCTCACTCATCAGCTTAGTCATTTGTTGACGAAAAGCGAAGTTGAAGAACAAAGCTAAATACATCTTCTGAGTGAATTTGTAAAACAGAGTGTTGTGAGAAGTAGATATCCATCTAAGTGAGTGATATTACTTCAGAGAGTAGGATTTCTTTGTGATTTCTTACTTCGCACTTACGGCCTGTTCATTTGTTGATCGGCGTAAGCAGAGTGTACTGGTTACTTTGTGTTTCTAGTATAACCCAAGATCTTTGTGACTTGGACGAGTGGATTAAAGGATATTTACATCCATATAACCATTATAATAATTACTTGTGTTTTTATTTGCATTTTTGCTAGCATATTTCAAGATTGCATAAAACAATTTACTTAAATGTTTGAAAAGAGTTTAAAAGGAGTTTATAAAACTGGGGAAACATTTTTCAAACTGCTGAGAATACTTGTGAAAAACACTTTGAAAAATCCGATGCAAGTACTCTAAGTATTAAAACTGATTTTGACAAAATCAGCTAAGTAACTATCAGTTTAGTGGTCTACAAAGCTGTTCCAAGATTTGTTCGCGATCAGCCGAGGAACCTACTGTGGATAACAGCTTAGTCTGTTTAAGTTAACAAAAAGGTTTTAAAGTTAAAAATTGTAAAAAGTTAAGAGGTCTATTCACCCCCCTCCCCCCTCTAGACCTCATCTGACCACTTGGGACCAACAAGAGTACTTAACAAGATTCCCAGAGGAGCTGTTAGACAAAAAAAAGAAATTCTATTACACGATGTGAAATTAGTCGCCTTTCAAATTTAAAACATTACCAATTTACCAATCCATTTGTTGCTTCAATTAATTGTACAGAAACTTTATATATGTGTTAAATGAAATTTATATTACATTATTGTTATTATTGTATATGATCTCTTTTTACTGTTTAATTTTTCTTGCGTGCATGTTTCGGACTCAATAATTTAAAGTATAGATTCTCAATTTTATTGTCAATTCACTTTGTAAAACATAAGACCCTTTTAATAAGATTCACGACCATATAAGTATGATATCACAAACTAGAGTCGTTACACAACTTGCTAGTGCCTAGGGCTCTCGTGTAGGTTTACCAATTATTACCCGCAAACATTTTGTGGTGAACATTTATGGGTTTTTGGCATTTTGTACCCTAGAATTATAGGGTTTCGACACTTTACACCTAGAAATATAATATATTTGGCACTTTGCACCCTAGTGTGTGTTTTATTGAGAAAATTCATTGATAAAAGGGTAGAATAGTTGTTTCCAATTTTTTTTCACTTTGCACCTCGGCAATATAGATTTTGCAACCTTAAAATAAAGAAAGTTGGCATTTTGCATCCTAAAATTATAAAATATTAGCATTTTTCACCCCGATTAAATTTTTTTGGCACTCTGCACCCTAAAAATATAATTTGTATGACATTTTGCACCCTAATGTATTTTTCTTAAAAAAAAAATACTCATGAATGTCGGCGATGTAGAGATTAAATGGTTATTTCTATGCACAACAATCATAAACTTGTTATTCTAAATTTATTTTACTTTATACTAACTTATTTTAATATTTTCTCTCTGTAAAATTTAGATTTGAAAAAAACACATTGCCTTCATTTTATTTTCAAGTATCCTCAAGATTATTTACTTTATTTCTAAAATACACGTTTACATATCTAACATATTATTATATTGCATGTTATTTACATAATTTAGATTATTATATTAAGTCTGTAAAACCCCAAAAACTCATTTACGAATTTTTTTCTATAATTTAATATTTAGATTGAATTATGTTGTTCATATTAATACATTTGAATTATTACTGGTGTGCAAATTTATGCATTATTAATAGTTCACGTTTGTGTTATGTGAGGATTGAAATGCAAAAATAAAATGAAAAAGGGCACTTGTTGAGTTGCCCAAAGACCTTGAGAACTAAAAAGTGACTCTCCACTTTTTAGGGTGTTAAATGCAAACACCCATTATATATAAAGAAAAATGAGCCCATTTATTCATCTTCTTCCCCATTTAAACATACAAAAACGTGTTTCTACACACACAAAATCCCCTTCCGTATTTTGTTAAGAACTTTCTCATTTCTTAATTAAATCGAGCGAATAAGTAGTCTAAATTTATCTTCTCGACGAGAGCTTTCCATATTGCCGAAAAGGTGACGGCGGCGGCGGCAAGTGGCAGCTTTAAAGTGGATCTTCTTGCAATGAGGTTTTCCGACCATCCTTCCAATGATTAGGCTCTAAACTGGTGTTCTAGGCACAAAAGAGAGTCGGGTGGTAATTTTGGCTCATTTTTCGGTGGCGGTCAATGGTGGTCAACGGCGATCAATGGTGGTCACCGATGGTCAACTCTGGCTGGTCCAAACAGCGGCTTCATCTCGACTTGAGTTTTCCGTATCCTGTGTCCATGTTATAATTTGAGTTCGTTTAGGTGAAGGCGACAAACAACCATCTCTTTGATCCGTACTTGGTAAGAGTCATATCGTATAAGTGATATTTCATTTTATTTATTTTGTCTATTAGATGAGTTCTTGTTGTTTAGATGCTTAATTATTTTAATAGAGCATTAAAAATTGTGCGTTTGCAATGTTCGTAGTAATTTATCGCACTTTATGGATTGAAATTGATTACATATAGTTTTCAACGTTAGCACAATTTGTTATAATAGACCATGCATGAATGATGGAGATTGCGGTACATGACCTTTATGATTGCAAAATATATATTTATTGTAGTGCTTGTATTGTTTGTTTACTTGATATATATATATATATATATATATATATATATATATATATATATATCGGGGTGTAGTATTTTATCTAACCCTACATGTTTAATTTTATGTTTATACTTATATGTTTGGGTGTGAAAATGATGTTCGTGTGATGGTGGTCAGTCTGGGTAAAACTTGATCTTTCATAAGGGGATAATGCTATTGGTGTACAAGATTTTTCGTGGCAGCGACCGGTCAATGCATTTCGTGGTTCGTGAGTGATAAAGCTCATGTATTGCAGTTTTTCGTGGCAGCGACAGATCAATGCATTTCATGGTTCGTGATAAAGTTCGTGTAGTGTAGTTTTTCGTGGCAGTGACCGGTCAATGCATTTCGTGGTTCGTGAGTGATAAAGTTCATGTAGTGCAGCATCAACAAACCCAAATTTTGGGTCCCGTATTCTTTTTATGTGATTATAAATCTTTGAAGGGTTAATTCATGAGAATATTATGTGATTTATTAATGATTATCAAAGGTGCATTACTGAAATATTAATACATGATTAGAATATGAATATAGGTTCTTAGTATTGTCATTTATTTTATGTCACATACGTACAATATATTACATAATTTTCAGTTGCACTCACTATATTCATCAACTTATGCTTGTTTTGTTGCTATTTTTATACAATTCAGGCATCGTGAGCAGTTGGGAGTATGTTTGGTCTGGATATGATTTTGTGTTTTGGTCAGGAACATTCGTGATAATTATTGTAACTTTTGATGTTAGTTGATCATGCCCATTTATGTATATATGTATATGTTATATATGGGCACTTTTAATTGTGATTCTTAAATAATTGGGTTTGTTACTTTTATTTTGGTTAGATTTAGTAATTTGTGTAAAAACTTAGATGGGGACATTTTCAAATTTAGAGTCCTTCACGGTACTGCTTGCTTTTATTGAATTTAAATTAGATGGCACATCCCGAGGGGGTCTCCTTAGTACCATCTCCGGATTGGGCCGTTACAAAGTCGGGGTTGAAATGCCAGAAATTATATTTTTTGGGTGCAAAGTGCCAATATTCTATATTTCAGAGTGCAAAGTCTCAAAATTTATACTTTGAGTTTAAAATGCCAAAAATATTCGAAAATGACTATTATACTCTTCAATCAATTAATTTTTTCTTCAAAACACACACTAAAGTGCAAACTGCCAACTAAATTGTATTTTCAAAGTGCAAAATGCCAAAACTTTTAAGTTAGGGTGTAAAGTGCCAAAATACTATAATTTCAGGGTGCGAAGTGCCAAAAGCCCAACATTTGGGGAACAAACATTTTGATGTTGAATTAGATCTCATAACATAACTGAAAATGAGTTTTTTTTATTGATTACATACTTATATATTATACTTTTTCAAAAGAAAATATTAATTCTTTTAACGCGGACTCGATAATAATTATTTATATTCAATAAAATATTATCGATTAAAGATTAAATAATTCTTATTCTTTAAGATATTTATATCTCAATTTTTGCGTTCGATGCAATATTTTATCCCCCCAAAAGAATTTTTCCTAGCTCCGCAACTAATGGTACAGAAGATCTGCTCCAAGGCAAAATTAATCCATAAATAGCCTATCTTCTTCTCTGTTAAATCACACCACAACTTATTGATTAGAGAAAAACTCATAATTGATCCACGGGGAAAAAACTCCCAGGCCACGTAATCATAAGCGGCTCAAAAAACTCTTCTCTTGCTCTATTGGCTGCAAATTGGACGAACATATACAGATATTAAAACACGAAGAAACATTTTGAATATATTCAGCCCAATCTATTATTGAACATAAAATAGGATAACAATTTAATAAATCAATATTTGGAAGATTAAAAAAAAAGAATGTTACTTATTACAGATTATTTACTCAAGAAATACATATGGATATAAAAAGTACTTGATGAACTATTGAAATTCCCTTAATAGACAGTGAACAAATAGTATCTAGAATACAAAAAAATCGTAATAAAGAAGATATGAACAAAATTGGATACGTTCAGATTGTTACTATACAAGATTAATTAAATCTACTTTTACAGAAGGAATTGAATCACCAATAGCTTTAATTGATTTTATCCGATAAGCTAAATAAACTAAAGATTCAGCCTAGGAATAACAATGGGAAATTTGGCTTGCAAAACTTTAAAATTTAATTTAGGAAATAAATATGCAATTTCATTATCAACAAAGAATTTAGATAATAGTATTTGTGTAGGATATAAATTTGTTCGAAAAGAATTAATGGAAGAAAGAGATCAACCGTTTAGTTTAACATATATGGTTGAATATGCATTAACAAAAAATCGTCATAGTATATATTTTTTAGATTAGGAATCAATTTATTTAGACAAATTGTTTGAAGAAATATATAGCTCAAATAAATAAATTCCTATGAGAGAAATAATATTAGGAGAAACTAGTAATCAAATTAGAAAATTAGTCTCAATTAAACAATCTTATTTAAAACAATTACTACTAGAAAAACTTAGAAAGTCTGTGAAAGAAGAAAGTGAATATACAAGATTGGGAAAAGAAGTATCAGATTTAAGCAAATTTTTAAAAGAAAATTTATGAATTATAATCTTGAAAATAAGTGCAAATAAATATTAAATTTAATGAAATATTACAAAGAAATATTAGAATATTTAAAAACAACATCTATTAGTACTAAAATATATAAAATAAATAAAGAAATTATAGGAAAAAGAATAAAAGAAGCGAGAAATTCATGCATAATATGTAATAATCTCCAATAATAAATATTCGTTGCGTCTGACCAATTTTTGGTATCAGAGCCAAGTAACGAACCATAATTAGAATTAAAGGGTACTAAAATGCAAATTGAAAAAATAAGGTGTCAGACCAGATTTTGGTGAATGTCAGTTTTTCAAATTTAACTTTTCAAAAGGCCATTTTAAAAATTCACTCAAGATTTTACCAGTGCTTATGATTATCTGTAGCTCCCTCATATTTCATAAATCGAAAAAAAATTTGAATTGTATGGAGCGAATCTTTCGTTAATTATTCCTAAGCGTTATGAAATGCTTCGAAAATCTTGCATATAGATATAGTTCTAAAAAATTTACTATTATCAAGTTTTTATCTTGAGCTGCTTATTTAATTGTTTGCTTTAATATACAATAATCTATTCACATGTGTGAATAAAGCAAATCAAATTTTTAATAGATCCTCTGATTTGTTCATATCACTTTCAGGGGAGGGAAAAATTAGTAGTATAACATCATTTTAAGAGTTAATAGCAAATTAACTCCCTGTGTTATTTTAGATAGGTAGTTAAACTCCCTGTGATAAATAAAAGGGCAAAATATCTCTCTGTGATATCCTAAATAGACAATTTAACTCCCTGTTATAAGAAAAAGGACAAAATACCTCTCTAGATTTTTATAAAAGAAGCACATTATCTCCTTCTAAATTGCTCGTTATTCATATCACGGGGAGGTTAATTGCACATTATTATATTTCACAAGGAAGTAAATTGCCTAATTTTATATCAAAATGAGGTAAATTGCTCATTATTTCATTTTATAAGGAGTTAAATTGCCTATTTTTATTTAACAGGAAAGTAAATTGCCAATTATACATATGACAGAGAGTTAACATGAAAAAAATCTCATGAACCTAGTTTAATGCTACCAATTTGAGCTTCAAGTGAACTTTTGATATCAATATTATAATGTCAAATCATGAGTTGATTTTAAGAATTAAGAAAACATTATTAAGTGTGGCATACATAAACCAAAGATGGCTAGTGCAACTAAAAATTATCATACATAATATAAGTAGAATAGAAAAATCGTGTTTACAAAAAAAAAATAAAAAATAATAAAAAAAAAATAAAAAAAATAAATAAATAAAAATAAAATGATGATGCTGCCCCTCGATGCTTCATAAATATGATTACAATAGTGATTGCAACAATTACTATGGCTATTGATGAAAGTGTATATCTTAAAACTCTGTAGTTTACTAATACCTTGTGCTCATTCTTTTTACATACCTCAACTTTGAATCGAGAAGCTCCACACAAGCCTTTGTTATGTGTGAAAAAATCTGCTGTGAAGTTTTTGAATGAACCACCATCTGGAATTTTCCCACTAAGCTTATTGAACGAAGCATTGAAGTACCTAAGATATGCAAGGCTCTCAAATGATGGGGGAATTGAACCAGAGATATTGTTGTGAGATATGTCTAAATATTCCAATGCCTTCAAGGAATCAAAAGATTGAGTTAATTTGCCATCTAACTTGTTATTTGATAAATCTAGATAAGTAAGAAACTGAACTTGCTCGATAGAATTTGGAATGCCGCCATAAAATTGGTTCTTAGATAAACTTATCTCCATCGCGGTCTTCATATTACCAATTTCTGGAGGCATGGGACCGTAAAATAAGTTGTTATCCAAATGTATCTTTTCAATGAATACATTGGACCAGAAGTTTGTTGGAATGGAATCGAAAGTGTTGTCCTCCAAATATATTTCTCTCAGAAAAAGAAGGTCTCCTAAACAGCCTGGTAGCTGCCCATACAACTTATTTCTTGATAAATTTAGATAATACAATTCTTTCAGATCACAAAAGCTATTGGGAATGGAGCCCTGCAATATGTTGTTATCGATTTCTAATCTTTGCAAGCTAGTTAACTTCCCCAAACTCTCTGGAATTACTCCTTTCAATAAATTACTTCCAAGCTTTAACCATAACAAGTTGCAACTGCTCATATTACACTTTGTTAGGGGAGTAAGAAAATCTTGTTCAGGTGTTGATAGATCATTTGTGAATTGATTTTCATTTAACAATAGAACTTCGAGTTCTTGTAAGTTCCCAAGAGTAATTGGTATGTGTCCGCTTAATAAGTTGTCTCCAATATCAAAGTAATTGAGTTTTGAGAGATTTGAGATGGATTCAGGAATCTTCCCACTAAACTGATTGGTCTGAAGATCGACATATGAAAGATGTGGAAGCCCTTTGCCAATGGAGAATGGAATATTGCCAGATAGTTCATTATCTGAAAGTCTAAGTAACTCCAGTTTCGAGAGATTGAAAATGGAATGTGGTACGTCCCCATCTAACTTATTTACCCCAAGGTTTAACAATGTTAAGCTGGATAGACGTCCCATTTCTAAAGAAACTTCCCCATGAAAATTATTTAAAGACAAGTCAAATATCTCCAAATTTGACATATTAGTAACTGAGATAGGAATAGTACCTATAAAGAATATCACAGGTCAAATCTACCAATAAAAACGAGGAAGTGTCAAAATTTATTTAAAATATCTTTCTTGGACTTCATATTTCTTTTTATGACTTCATGATCTTAGTTTACATAATTTTAAATCAATAAGAATAGATGTAACTACATAGTTAATTTTTAATATATATATATATATATATATATATATATATATATATATATATATATATATATATATATATATATATATATATATGTGTGTGTAAATAAAAATGGTTATATATCATTTATGTTTTTTCCCAATTTATGAGTATAAAATCATATCTATAATCTATTGGATGAACAAGACAAAATTTACTCAAGTATAATTGGGCATATAGTTCAAATGTGTCTCTTAATTTGAGTATTAATATTCAGTCTCTAAACAACTACTACAGCACATTGAAAGGCAAAAATGAAGATAATGAATCACATCTCTCTTAAATTAGCTTCTAATAAGTAATAATATTGGATCCACTTAGGATCCGATTCCTATGAGGTATGACTAGCAAGTATCCAATCCAAATTCATTTTGGTTGATCCATTGCCACTCCTTAATACATCACCCCAAAAATTAAATACAGGAAAAATCAGCCATAAACAGAGAATCCTTTGAATCACAACAACAAAAAAATAAATAAAAAATAAAAAAAGAAAGAAGATAGAGAACCCTTTTGCCAATATATTTCTCTTCTTCCGGTAACCTTTTAAAAAATCTACCAATATTCTAAAAATTAAATATATATATATATATATATATATATATATATATATATATATATATTATTAATGTCATTTTTAGAAACTCAAACAAATAATTATTTTCAATCACATGACAATCTAGAACATCTTCAAAATCTCTAAAAAAACACTCTAAAAAATTCAAACAAACAAACAAACCCTTTAAATCTCAAACCAAAATCCAAAAAAAAGCGTAACCACTACAATCAAAATAGACTATATGGATAAAATATAGACTATTCAACTCAGAGTTGTCATGTGAGTGAATTAGGATAAGTTTGGTAAACTTTCTAATAAAGAATTCAGGAAAATTGCTTTTTTATATCATATGATAGGCTAACTTGCACTTTTGGTATTATTGAATACGAAAATGCATATATGGTATCATAGGATAGGTTCTCATTACATATTTGGTATCAAACCCAATTTTTTTCCAAAGGTTAGCTCTTATGAAATGAATAATGTTCACGTTACCCCTCTATAATTTGGAAAATATTTAATTTACCCCCTATAAATTTTTTAATGAAGCAATGTACCCCTTCAGCCGGAGAGTGTAACTCCCTTGTCGAAATTGAGAGTAGGAGGCGATGTAAAACTTCTACAAAATTTCAGGGGGTATAATGCTTTTTTTTTTTAAAACCACAAGGGGGTAAATTGAATATTATGCAATTCATAGGGAGTAAATTATCATTAACTTTGAAAAAAAATTGGATTTTGTACCAAAGTTGCAATGAAAACCTATCCTATGATACGTACCAAATTTACATTTTCGTATTCAATATTACCAAAATTATAGGTAGGTCTATCATGTGATACCAAAAATGAAATTTTCCCATTCAAGAGGTATCCACATGTAATAATTCATTGATTATGGATAATTGGGATCATGAAATTTTACCTGTCAAATTATTTGCTCCTAAAGCAAGTATCTGGAGCTGTGACAAGTTCCCAATCTGCGTTGGAATGTTTCCTATGAAATTATTGTGACTCAAATAAATTTCATTTAGCTCCGCACATGTGGTTAAACTTGGCGGAATATTTCCACTTAATTGATTATACGAAAGTCTTAAACTTTTCAGCTTTGGTAAATGATGGCAAATGCTTGGGGGAAGAGTACCAATGAGCTGGTTTTTGTGAAGATCAATTCTTTCCAGAGAAGAAAGGTTGAATATGCTCCATGGAATATTCCCAATCAGATTATTTTCCCGAAGAGACAACATTTCAAGATTGGTTAATAATCCAATACTCAAAGGTATTTGACCATTAAGTTGATTATACATAATGCTTAGTTCACGGAGTCTTTTAAGGTGTCCGATTTCATAAGGGATTTGGCCAATGAAGCTATTGTTACCGATGTCTAAGTATTTTAGAAAAGAGAGGTTGCCGATTTCATTTGCAATTGTGCCTTGTAAACCCATATTGAAAAGATTCAAACCCGTGACTCTAGGGTGCCTTCGACTGCAGGTGACTCCAATCCAAGTACAAAAAGAGCTTCCTTTTGTCCAATTGTTAACCATAATGTTGTTTGGGTAATGGGTTATTTGAGCTTTGAAAGCTAGAAGAGAGGATTCATCGGTGGACATGTCGAAAGAAGAAAGGAGCCATATTTGTGCGTTCATGAGATAAAGTGCCCCCAATAAAATCCAATTTGATGTAGCCAATTTTCCCATTTTATGTGAAATTTGGGAAACTTAGAAGAGACTAGAACTGGGTTTATTGAGAACTAGGAAAATGAATTGGCTTTATTAAGTGCTGAGTAAATAAATAGATGGCCGAGTCTTTGAAAATTAGAGACCACATATCATAAAGGTACCACTGGCTCACTTCCAAATGGGCCAATTTGATAAGGTTTTTGGCCCGTTTATGATTTTGATTATGTGTATTTTAGTGAACTCATGTTTCAATATACAAGTTTAAAGTATGTGGTGGTATCAATTATCCCCTAAAGTATTATTTGTAATCAATGTTGAACATTTTATTTCATTACTACCCCTCCCTTTTTATACCAAATAAATTGTTTCCTTATTAATTTATAAAAGAAAAAGTTTATCAATTAAGAATTCATCAGTTCACCAAATAATATTATGTTTCAATTTCTTCATGCCTTCTGTTACCTTCGGTTTTCTGGTCTCGATTTTATCTTCATTTTCATCAAAAATTTTCTTTTTTTCCAGTTTATTTATTTTCTTTATTTTTTGTTTCTATTTTTTTATTCATATATATATCGATTTTTCTTCTATACAATTTGCCTTAAGTTTGATTTGCTGATAATTATCTCCTTAATTTTTGTTACAAATTATAATTCATATTTTTGAGTAATTCTCCTAAATTTACTCAAAAAATTCGTACCGAAAATAATTGAGATAATTAACAAAAATAAAAACTAATAAAAATATAAAGAAAACACTGAGATAGGAATAAAAAACTAAAATAGAAAACAATGAAAACAAATTCAACATAAGTAAAAAAAAAAATGAGATGAAAATAAAGAAAAAATTTGAGATCGAAAAACAGAATGAAACAATAGAAACGAATATATTGAAGCATAATGTTGTATGGTGGATGGATGTATTCATAATTAATAAAGAAACATTTTTATGATATATTAATAAAGAAATTATTATTTATAAAAGCGCTGGGGGTATTTTTGGAATAAAAACTCTAAAACTATAATAGAGAGGGGTAAATGTTACAAATAATAATTTAGAGGTGTAACTGATATCACCCCATACTTTTGGCGGGACTGTATTCCAACCTTTAGATATTTAAAATTCAATGATTTGATATACTCCACCTATTTTTCCCCATAAAAGATATTTATGTAATACTTACTACTTACTTTTTCTCTTCAAACTTCAACATTCAAACTTAACCAAAATAGGGTTTCAATTTTTTCAAAAACTAAAATTCAATCAAACTCACTCTAAATATGATTTTATGAGTCTTATTGGAACCACCTAATTCAATTATTCAAAACCAAAATCTAACTAAATATGCACAATAGGACTGCAGTTTGCAACCCTCATAACACTTATATGTTGAAAATGCGGACATGCCAAAACTGTTTAATGAAATATTGATATATTTGGATTTTAAAAGAAAAAGTATTATAGTCTTTTTTTTAATATCTCAAATTTGTTTGCTTAAAAAGAAAATCTTATAAGCTCATTATGCCTATTAAAATGTAACTTCGTAATTATGTTAAATTAATTCAGACGCATTCAATTCATTTAAAAAATAATAATAATAACTTCCAGTATTTCAAATAAAAAATCTAAGGGCATATTTATTTGGTGTTTGAGAAAGTAGTTTGGAAGAGTAGTGGATGTTTGTGAAATAATCTCCATTTGCATACTATTGTTTGTTTGAGTTTTGAGTGGGCGGTTTGAAAAATAAAGTAGGTGTAGTTTGTTTGGAAGAGTTATGTTGTAGGTGTAAGATTTTATGTCAAATTAGAGTAGAGTTTTTATAGGTTCTGTTTTGAGATAAAGTTGTTGTTTATTTGACTTTTGAGAGAGTAGTTTGAGAAAAATAATAGATAAAAAATTTATTTCAGAAAATAAAAAACATGTTTAATTGCCATTTTCTAAACATAAAATAATTATTGATTGAATAAGCTCAAATAGAGTATCAAATAATTTAATTTAATTTTACACTTAGATAGGACAACCCACAATGAAATTGACTTGACATGAAAGTTTGCTATTGACTTGACCTCAATAGCTTGCATCTTTTTAAGTATTCTCAAATTTAATTTAATTTTTAAGATATTGCTTTGATATTTACTATTTACTTTTTATGTTCAAATTTCATCATTTAAAATTAGTTAAAATGAAATTTTTTACTCAAACTCAATGTAAATGAGGTTTTAAAAATTTAATTATAGCCACACATATAAATTTTTTTAAAACCAAAATCTAACCAAGTAGCACAATAGGACTGCAATCTGCAACCCTCATAATTAGTTGTTATGCGGACATGCCAAAATTGTTTAATGAAATATTGATATATTAAGATAAAAAAGTATTATAGTCTATCTTTATATCTTAAATATGTTTGCTTCAACCAAACAAAAAAAAAAAAAAAAAATCTTAAAACCTCATTATGCCTATTAATATGTAACTTAGTAAAAATTCTTAAATCAAATGTCACATTGTTTTAGTTTGATTTGAATTTAGCATTGAGTCTAAATTGTGTTTGAGTTTGGTTTTAATTTCTTTCCAATATGTGTTCAAGTTGTGTATTTGATATTTTTAAATATGATTTTTCAAATTTTAATTTATTGAATTGAGCTCGAACAAAGCTTTAAAATTTATCAAACAAGAAATTTTATATAAATTTTTTGATTTATATAATGAACTGAGCTAAATTAATTTTTTATTTGATTTTCCGCCTAGATAGGACAACCCAAGATGAAATTGACTTGCAATTATTGTAGGAAGTTTGCTACTGACTTGACTTCAATAGCTTGCAACATTTTAAGTCTTCTCAACTTGGTTGGATTTTAAGTCACTTACTGTCCAATTAGTTTGTATTACTTGATCTTTATTTTTAAACTAACCCACTGTCTCCATCTCCATTTCCATTCTCCATTTCTTTCATAATAATTTTATCACATATCTATGGAGACTTTAAACATCATCCATCTTTTCATACGTCGCAATTAAAACATCATATATTAGAGATGCCTCAAACTTCTATCTTGAGCAATACCACTCAAAAATGTTATTGTGTAACTTATTGCAAATTGATTTTCGATCTAGTTATTTTAATTAAAATTCCTCATCCTTGATTAAAGATTTAGAATATGAATTAATGGATATCTGAATGCGAATTGGCTTTTTTTAATTAAAATCCCTCTTTCTGACAAAATTTTTACTGGATAAATTAATTGATGTTATTTGAAGAAATCTGGGAATGTAAAATCTTAAAATTCATTCAGATTCGTGTCTTTAAGGTTTCAAACAAGACAATCTAAAGCAATACTTGTGGTTATAACAATGGGAACACTTGTTTAATTTTATTTCAAATAAAAATGGTGAATATACCCACAGGGGGTGTCTATGTAATAATATTATACCACTGGGGGTGTCTATGTAATAATATTATACCACAGGGGGTGTATTTGAAATATTACAATAACTTTAGGGAGTTAGTTGTAGCCATCTGTCAAATTTTATAAAATGACAAATATATGTTAATGTTGGCCATATATTTTTACTATAAATTTCATGGAGGTATTTATAGCCAATGGTCCTATTTTAAAAAATGACCAATTGATGTTATGTTGACCATATATTTTGACTATAAATCAAAATCTTCACTTGTAGGGATGATACAACTTTAAATCTTGGCGTGCATTTGTAACCATTATGGGTGCATTCTTCATACAACACATGAATATTTTGATTATCGATATTTTAAGCATCTCACACTACCTCTTGAATTTGATAATGATATTATCAAATTTGTGGGATGAAACGCAAAAGAAAATAAAAACGTTTGGACTGGTATTTATAACCAAAATATGTGGCCAACGGTAACATCCAACAGTCATTTTTTAGAATATGACAGTTGGCTAGAACTAACTCCCTGAAGTTATTGTAATCTTCCAAATACACCCCCTGTGGTATAATATTATTACATAGACACCCCCTGAGGTATAGTATAATTACATAGACACCCCCTGTGGGTATATTTAGCAGGGGTAAATTTGGAAAATCAAAAATATTTTTGCTGACATCATCAAATTCCGTCTGTTTTTAACGCCGTAAGGGGTTTCTTGTAATATGCCCAAACCTGAGGGGGTGTCCCTGTAATTTTTAAAACAACGGGGGGTTTCTTGTCATATGCCCAAACCTAAAGGGGTCTGAGTGTAAATCACCCTAAATATAATAATAGCAATATAATAAATGTATATTGACAAAAATGAATATTACTTGTTAAAAATTAATTAATATATCGTTAAAATATAAATTTTTATACTCGTATAACATTGCTACAAAATGTAGTTAATATAAACAATGTCAAAGTGAATAAAAGCATCTCACCCAAAACTCCAAATTGAAATCTTCTCCAAATTTGGAGATACTTTTACACATCTCATCTCCCACCCAAAAATTTCAAAACAGTATTCATTTATTAAATAAATAATTTTATCTACATAATCAAAGTTAAAATTTTAGTTGTTCATTAAATAATATTAGATATGATTAAATAAATTTCAACTAATTTGAAATGAAGTCTGATTATGATTTTGTAGGATTATCAATTGAGCCGGGTCTACCCGATGCCCAATGGCTTGGCTGGATTAAATTTCACCCGAACACGAATAATTATGAGTCGGGCTGAGTTTAATCCTTTATAATAAAATCGATTAATTTATGATTCAAGCTTGAGCATTATAATTGTAAGGTTCGCCCATGGTAAAAGCATGAAGAGGAAGAAACGTGATGAGCTACGTGAAGAAGTGAGGGAAGGCAAGGAGATATGGCAGAGAGAGTTGGAAGGAATTGAAGGGACTGATGAGATTGGTGTTAATGAGGAATTGGGGGAAAATGAGTATTCAGAAGGAGGAGGAAGGGTTGCAAAGTCGTGCTTTACTATAGCTGAGTTGTTGGGATGAAAAGAAAGACAACTTTATTCGGAGGGCAATTCAGGAAGTGCAAGTTAAATGGAGGATATATTTGCCTTTTACTTTTTCTGTCCTATTTTGTTTTATAATCAAGGAGTTATCTGAATTCCATGTCCTATGTTTTAGGGCTACCTACTTGTTGGACTATATATAGTCATTTGGGGCCTTGTGCCGTTTTTTTTGCAGAAAATTATTATCTAATTCCTTGTCTCCTATCTTGCTATCCCTATCTCATCATTCTTCTTCTGGTAATTCTTTCCCCATTTCTTTATCAAGTTAGCATTTTTATATTGTCTTTATCAATTATTTTGTTACTGTTACATTCATTTAACAAAAAACTACAAAAATACACAAAGGATTGCTTTGTTACAACTAAGGCCGTAACATTTGGTATACAGAGCAAGGCTTTTCTCGGACCAGCATGGCAGACGGAACACGATCCAAGGAAATCTTGTCCCTGTTAGCAGATGAAAAAGGTCAGAGGAAGGTGTTGCAAGACCAAATAGTGGAGATGCATCAGGTGCAAGAAAGTATACAAACAGCAGTAAATACTTTATAAGAAAATCAAAATGGTCTAGCCAACACACTGACTGCAGTAGACTCAAGCATGAGGGCTATGCAAATGCAGCTGCAAACCATATCTGTTCAGATACAGAATGAGAGCAGGGGAAGGGTGGTTGGCAGGGATGGACTACTTCCAACACCTGAAAGGGGAAACACACCATTCACTACAGCAAGAAGCTTAGGACAGTCTTTCCAGGGATCTGGAGCAACAAATACGAGTGCTAACCAAGTCACTAGCTCATTTCAAAGAATTGATTTCCCTCAGTTTGATGGGGAAGGGCCTAGGAGTTGGGTGAGAAGATGTAACAGGTATTTCTCCATCATTAACACAATACCTGAAAATTGTAAGAGCACGTTTGCTGCTATACACATGACTGGGAAAGCTGAACTATGGTATCAAGGATACAGTAAGGACAGAGATGACATTTCATGGGAAGAAATGATTGAGGCTGTACTAAACAGGTTTGAGGATGTGGATCCTGATATGGTAGTGGTAGAGTTCCACAACCTGAAGCAGACTAGCTCAGTCAATGAGTTATCTGAGAAATATGATGAGCTGAAAGCCCACATGCAGCTCACTAGGAAGGAGATTCCTGAGGAGTATTATCTCACAAGCTTTGTGGGTAAATTGAGGGAAGATATAAGGGGGGCAGTCATGAGCATGAAACCAAAAACTTATGAAGAAGCCCTATCTATGGCCAGAAGACAAGAGATGACTAATGATGCTCTTACCAGAAGGAGCAAAATTTTGAACAAGCCTCTTTACAGTGCTGGCTACCCTACCAAACCAAATTCCCAAGCTGTTAGCAGTAACTCAAAAGCCCTGGTAGTGTACAACAAGGCACAACCTAGTGAAGGGCCTGGAGGAGGAGGGTTAACCAGGAGATTACTCACATCAGCTGAGATGAGGGCTAGGAGAGAAAAGAACCTATGCTACAACTGTGATGAAGTTTACAGTCCAGGCCATAGGTGCAAAACTAGACAAGTCTTCCTGATCATGACAGAAGAGGAAGAAGCTGCCTATGAGCAGGATGAGGGGGCACCTATAACCTTAGATGAAGAGATTGTCAGTGAGGACATAACACTGTCACTCAATGCTATGTCAGGGAATATGGGGCTGAACACCTTCAGGGTCAAGGCTAAGGCTTATGGGGTAGGCATGCAAGTCTTGATTGACAATGGGAGTACCCATAGTTTCATAGATGAAGGGGTATGTGTAAGGATGGGTTGTAAGATGGAACCCACCACTCCCATGATGATTACAGTTGCTGGGGGTGGCAAATTGTTCAGCAGGAATATTTGCAAAGACTTTACATGGGAAATACAGGGGCACAAGTTCACTTACCCTGTCAGAGTACTCAAATTAGGGGGTTGTGATATGGTCATGGGGGGAAATTGGCTAAGGGACCACATCCCCATAGAATATGATTACACGAATATGAAGGTCACAATTACCCAAGGGGACAAGAATATTTCACTATTAGCTGCAAAGGGGACCTCAGAGTTAAAACTCATTTCTGCTGAGAGTCTAGAGAAGAGTCTAAGAGCTGGAGATATAACTCTCTGTGGATGGGTATACTCTATGACTGATAAAGAGGCTCCAGGGGACACACCACCAGACTTACAGGAGGTTTTGGATAATTTTCAGATGGTATTCTTAGAACCTGAGGGGTTACCCCCCAAGAGGACTATAGAACACCAAATAATTCTAAAAAAGGAGGCACAACCTAAGAAAGGATGTCCTTACAGGTACCCCTATGTACAGAAGGGGGAGATTGAAAAAATTGTGAGGGAAATGTTATATGAGGGGATCATACAACCAAGCTAAAGTCCTTATGCCTCTCCAGTCATTTTGGTGAAGAAGAAGGATGGGAATTGGAGGCTCTGTGTTGACTACAGGTACATAAATTCCTTAACTGAAAAAAATGCTTTTCCAATTCCTGTTATTGATGAATTATTGGATGAACTTTTTGGGGCTAAATATTTCTCTAAGTTGGATTTAAGGTCAGGTTATTTCCAAATTAGAATGAAACAGGAGGATGTCTATAAAACCAGTTTTGTTACCCATAATGGTCAGTATGAGTTTCTGGTAATGCCCTTTGGGCTGTGCAATGCACCCTCTACCTTCCAGTCCTTGATGAACAGGGTGTTTGAAGCATACTTGAGGGACTTTGTGCTGGTGTTTTTTGATGACATCCTAGTCTATAGTAAAAGTTGGGAAGATCATCTAAGGCATCTACAGTTGACACTTGAGTTGCTGAAAGAAAATGAACTATATGAAAAAAGGAGTAAATGTAGTTTTGGGGGAACTAGTGTTGAATACTTAGGACACATTGTATCTGGAGAGGGTGTTGCTACTGATCCCTCTAAGATTGAAAGTATGAAGAGTTGGCCTGTGCCTAAGAATGTTAAGGCTTGGAGAGGGTTCCTAGGGCTAACAGGTTACTACAAAAAGTTCATTAAGGGGTATGGTCTCATTAGCAGACCCCTTACTGACCTATTGAAGAAGGATTCCTTCAAATGGAATGAGCAGGTAATGAGTGCATTTGAGACACTCAAAGAGACAATGACCCAGGCACTAGTGTTGGCCCTACCAGACTTTTCCAAGCCTTTTATGGTTGAGACAGATGCATGTAGCTATGGGCTAGGAGATGTGCTTATGCAAGAAGGGAGGCCCATTGCTTTTCTCAGCAAAGCTTTAGGACCAAAGAATCAAGGGTTATCTATCTATGAAAAAGAATTGTTAGCAGTCATAATGGCTGTGACAAAGTGGAGACACTACCTACAGGGGAATCATTTTCAAATCAGGTGTGACCAACAAAGCTTAAAGTATCTGCTGGAACAGAAGCTCACTACTACCTTGCAGCACAAGTGGATATCCAAATTGCTAGGGTTGGACTATGAAGTAGTCTACAAGAAAGGGAAGGAAAACAAGGCAGCTGATGCCTTGTCCAGGATTGAAACAGAAGAAGGGGTATCACTGGGGATTACTGCAGTTGTACCAGGGTGGGTTACTGACATTGAGGATAGTTACAAGGAGGACAATATGCTGAAGGACATCATAGCTTCCAAGCTTGTGGACAGCAACACATTTCCTGACTATAGTTACAAAGGGGGTATACTGAGGTACAAGGGAAAAATTTACATTGGGGACAACCCTAAGTTGAAGGAAACTATCCTAGAATCAATGCATGATTCTCCTTTGGGGGGACATTCTGGAATCACTGGTACAGTTAAGAGGATAAAGTCTTATTTCTACTGGAACAGGCTGAAGCAAGATGTTGAGGACTACATAAAGTCCTGTGACATATGTCAGAGGAGCAAGAATGAGCATGTCCCCTACCCAGGGCTCTTGAATCCTCTACCAATACCTCCACAAGCATGGTCAAGTGTTGGTATGGATTTCATTGAGGGGCTTCCCCCCTCTGAAGGGAAAACCACCATACTCACTGTGGTAGATAGGCTCACTAAATATGGGCACTTCATAGCTCTGAAGCACCCTTACACAGCAGAAACAGTTGCTAAAGTCTTCTTAGACAACATCTACAAACTCCATGGGATGCCTAATGACATAATAACCGACAGGGATGTTATATTTACCAGTAGGTTTTGGCAAGGGTTGTTTAAGATGGCAAAGGTGACCTTAAAACTCAGTTCTGCCTACCATCCCCAGACTGATGGGCAAACAGAGAGATTGAACCAATGTTTGGAGAATTACCTAAGGGGGATGACCATGGACAAACCCAAACTATGGACTAAATTGCTATCACTGGCAGAATATTGGTACAACACCAATTTTCAAGCCAGCACTAAGATGAGCCCTTTTGAAGGGCTGTATGGGTACAAACCCCCCCCCCCCCCCCCCCCCCCCCCAATTACAAATGGGGGCATATTTGCAGGATATCTACCCAGACTTGGAAGGATTGATCCAGGAAAGGGCTAGGATGGTCAGAGTATTAAAAGGGAACCTTGAGGTTGCTCAGAACAGGATGAAGCACTTTGCTAACCAGAAGAGAATTGACAGAGAATTTCATAGAGGGAGAATTTGTCTACCTTAAACTAAGACCATACAGGCAGAATTCAGTGCAGGCAAGAAAAAACTACAAACTATCTCCTAAGTTCTACGGGCCTTATGAAATTACAAGGAAAATAGGTAAGGTTGCTTACCAGTTAAAGCTACCTGCTGGATCATTGGTGCACCCAGTGTTCCATGTTTCCCTTTTGAAGAAGCAGGTGAAGAGGGACCAATCCATCTCTGAACAGTTACCTGAAACCAACATGGAGAATCTTAGGATGTATCCGAACAAGATTTTGGGAAAAAGGGTCACAAAAAGGGGAGGATTACCTGTGACTCAATGGCTGATCCAGTGGGAGAATTGCACCACTAAAGAGGCAACTTGGGAAGATTCGAACAACATACGCCTCCAATATCCAGAGTTCGATTCTTGGGGTCAAGAATCTTTTGAAGGGGGGAGAAATGTAAGGTTCGCCCATGGTAAAAGCATGAAGAGGAAGGAACGTGATGAGCTACGTGAAGAAGTGAGGGAAGATAAGGAGATATGGCAGAGAGAGTTGGAAGGAATTGAAGGGACTGATGAGATTGGTGTTAATGAGGAATTGGGGGAAAATGAGTATTCAGAAGGAGGAGGAAGGGTTGCAAAGTCGTGCTTTACTATAGCTGAGTTGTTGGGATGAAAAGAAAGACAACTTTATTCGGAGAGCAATTCAGGAAGTGCAAGTTAAATGGAGGATATATTTGCCTTTTACTTTTTCTGTCCTATTTTGTTTTGTAATCAAGGAGTTATCTGAATTCCATGTCCTATGTTTTAGGGCTACCTACTTGTTGGACTATATATAGTCATTTGGGGCCTTGTGCCGTTTTTTATGCAGAAAATTATTATCTAATTCCTTGTCTCCTATCTTGCTATCCCTATCTCATCATTCTTCTTCTGGTAATTCTTTCCCCATTTCTTTATCAAGTTAGCATTTTTATATTGTCTTTATCAATTATTTTGTTACTGTTACATTCATTTAACAAAAAACTACAAAAATACACAAAGGATTGCTTTGTTACAACTAAGGCCGTAACAATAATGCTCAACTCGAATAAGGTCCGAATATATTCCACCTATTTTCCACCACAAAAGATATTTATGTAATACTTACTACTTACTTTTTCTCTTCAAACTTCAACATTCAAACTCAACCAAAATAGGATTTCAATTTTTTCAAAAACTAAAATTCAATCAAACTCACTCTAAGTAAGATTTTATGAGTCTCATTGTAACCACCTAATTCAATTATTCAAAACCAAAATCTAACTAAATATGCACAATAGGACTGCAGTTTGCAACCCTCATAATATGCATATGTTGAAAATGCGGACATGCCAAAACTGTTTAATGAAATATTTATATATTTGGATTAAAAAAGAAAGTATTATAGTCTTTTTTTTATATCTCAAATTTGTTTGCTTAAAAAAAAGTCTTATAACCTCATTATGCCTATTAAAATGTAACTTCGTAATTATGTTAAATTAATTCAGACGCATTCAATTCATTAAAAAAAATAATAATAACTTCCAGTATTTCAAATAAAAAATCTAAGGGCATATTTGTTTGATGTTTGAGAAAGTAGTTTGGGAGAGTAGTTGATGTTTGTGAAATAATCTCCATTTGCGTATTGTTGTTTGTTTGGGTTTTGAGTTGGCGGTTTGAAAAATAAAGTAGGTGTAGTTTGTTTGGAAGAATTATGTTGTAGGTGTAAGATGTGTAAGACTTTATGTCAAATCAGAGTGTATAGTTTTTGTTTTGAGATGAAGTTGTTATTTATTTGACTTTTGAGAGAGTAGTTTGAGAAAAATAATAGATAAAAAATTTATTTCAGAAAATAAAAAACATATTTATTTGCCATTTTCCAAACATAAAATATTTTTGGGAAATGCCAAACAAACATTCCCTAAACCTTGATGTTAAAAGCAAAGCTCCCAAATCAAATGCCAAGAGAATTAAAGGGTCATTTCCTTTTCGAATCAGCCGGTTTGGTTGATTTCTAGCTATAAATTCATTTGGAAAAAATTATAAACTTATTTTGTGATTGAGATAGTAGGAGAATTTTTAATCACAAAATAAGTGCAATATAATTAATTTTTGATTGAGTAAATTCTTCTAAATCAAATTTGAAATAGAATTTTGAAATTTTATTCTTCCAAATCAAATGAACTAGGAGCTTAAACGTGAAGAGTATTATCAAACATCAAATTGTTCAAGTTTAGTGTGAATTTAGTATTGAGTCTGAAATTTTATATTAGTTTGATTTTGATTTCTTAATGTAGCGTGTTCGAGTTGTGTTTTTGATATTTTTACATTCGATTTTTCAAATTTTAGTTTATTGATTTGAGCTCGGAACATAACTTCACAAGTTGTTAAGGGGAATTTTGTTTAAATTTGTTTGATTTGTATAATAAATCGAAATCAAATAATTATTGATTGGATAAGTTCAAATCGAGTATCGAATAATTTAATTTATTCTTACGCCCTAGGACCACCTAGGCCGCGATGGACTTGACTAGAATTGACTTGCAATTATGGTTGGAGGTTTGCTATTGACTTGACCTCAATAGCTTGCACCATTTTAAGTCTTCTCAAATTGGTTGGATATTTTATTATTATAAAATATAAAAACATGGTTGGATGAATTTAGTATTTAGTTCGAAATTGTATTTGAATTTGGTTTTGATTTCTTAACCAAACGTGTTCAAGTTTTGTTTTTGATTTTTTTAAATTTGGGTTTTCAATTTTTAGTTTATACAGTTGAGCTTGAACATAGCCTCAAAAATTATAAAATGAAATTTTTTGTTTAAGTTTGTTTAATTTGTATAATAAACCGAACTCAAATAATTATTGATTGAATAAGCTCAAATAGAGTATCAAATAATTTAATTTAATTTTACACTTAGATAGGACCACCCACAATGAAATTGACTTGACTTGAAAGTTTGCTACTGACTTGACCTCAATAGCTTGCATCTTTTTAAGTATTCTCAAATTTAATTTAATTTTTAAGATATTGGTTTGATATTTACTATTTACTTTTTATGTTCAAATTTCATCATTTAAAATTAGTTAAAATGAAATTTTTTTACTCAAACTCAATGTAAATGAGGTTTTAAAAATTTAATTATAGCCACACATATAAATTTTTTTAAAACCAAAATCTAACCAAATAGCACAATAGGACTGCAATCTGCAACCCTCATAATTAGTTGTTATGCGGACATGCCAAAATTGTTTAATGAAATATTGATATATTAGGATAAAAAAGTATTATAGTCTATCTTTATATCTTAAATATGTTTGCTTCAACCAAAAAAAAAAATCTTAAAACCTCATTATGCCTATTAATATGTAACTTAGTAAAAATTCTTAAATCAAATGTCACATTGTTTTAGTTTGGTTTGAATTTAGCATTGAGTCTAAATTGTGTTTGAGTTTGGTTTTGATTTCTTTCCAATACGTGTTCAAGTTGTGTATTTGATATTTTTAAATATGATTTTTCAAATTTTAATTTATTGAATTGAGCTCGAACAAAGCTTTAAAATTTATCAAACAAGAAATTTTATATAAATTTTTTGATTTATATAATGAACTGAGCTAAATTAATTTTTTATTTGATTTTCCGCCTAGATAGGACAACCCAAGATGAAATTGACTTGCAATTATTGTAGGAAGTTTGCTACTGACTTGACTTCAATAGCTTGCAACATTTTAAGTCTTCTCAACTTGGTTGGATTTTAAGTCACTTACTGTCCAATTAGTTTGTATTACTTGATCTTTATTTTTAAACTAACCCACTGTCTCCATCTCCATTTCCATTCTCCATTTCTTTCATAATAATTTATCACATATCTATGGAGACTTTAAACATCATCCATCTTTTCATATGTTGCAATTATGTTGGTTCCAAGTGGTCAGATGAGGTTTAGAGGGGGGGTTGAGTAAACCTCTTTAAAATTTTCTTTCAATTTTAACTTTAAAACTTTTCTCTAACAGTGAGCAGACTAAGCTGATCAGAGTAATAAGTTACAAGTCTGTTCGCGAACAAATCTTTGAACAAGTTTGATGACCACTCGTCTGATAATTACTTAGCTGATTTTGTTAAAATCAATTTTAATACTTAGAGTACTTGCAGCGGATTTTCAAAGTGTTTTTCACAAGTATTCTCAGCAGTTTGAAAAATATTTCCCCAGTTTTATAAACTCCTTTAAAACTCTTTTCAAACAGTTAAGTAAAGTGTTTTATGCAATCTTGAAATATGCAAGTGAAAATGCAAATAAAAACACAAGTAATTTTTATAGTGGTTATATGGATGTAAATATCCTTTAATCCACTCGTCCAAGTCACAAAGATCTTGGGTTATACAAGAAACACAAAGTAACCAGTACACTCTGCTTACGCCTAACAACAAATGAACAGGCCGTAAGTGCGCAGTAAGAAATCAGAAAGAAATCCTACTCTCTGAAGTAATATCACTCACTAAGATGGATATCTACTTCTCACAACACTCTATTTTACAAATTCACTTAGAAGATGTATTTAGCTTTGTTCTTCAACTTCGCTTTTTGTCAACAAATGACTAAGCTGATGAGTGAGCTGTTCTTGAGACTTAAGAGTTCTGCTTCGAAAATTCTCTCGGAAATTGTGTTGTTATTTTTCTCTTCGTCTCTTTCAGCTATTTATACTTGAGGTTTGAAAAATGTCCGTTGAAGAGAGACAAGATTCAAATTCCTCGAGTACTGGTCCTTAAAATCCGCGAACGGCTCTTTTGCAGTCTGTCCGTACTGTCAACAGTACTATTCTGCAGGCAGCATTAAATGCAGCATTAAATGCACCCAGCTGATGCGAAGCATTTCTTCAATCATTTGTCTTTAATATCCTTGTATTTCAGCATTTATTACTTCCAGGGCATTTATTACCGTTGGGAAGACTTTATGATCTTTTCCACTTGGCTGACGAAAGTGCAGGTCTGATGGCGAACTAAGCTGATCTCAAACTTGAACAAATCTGATTTGAGTCGGCTGATCTTCATCAGTCTGATAACATTCCTTCAGCAGATCAGAAGTCTTGGACCTTGAAATTTTGACTCTTCTGATGTCTTCTTATACTTAGTCAAAATTCCTTCTAAAGGGATCATCAACTAAGTTACTCCATACTTAGCAGATTTTGAAATTTTGGAATGCATCAAAACCTCCCTTCTAATTTTGTCTTTAGTGCCTTCATCTTCATCCGTATCCAACAATTTCCCCCTTTTTGTTGATGACAAAACATCACCCAAGTACCTGTTAAAAACTTAAGCTAAAGATTGTGATCCTCAAAATTTTCTGAGATAGAAAAGATATGTTGGATTGAACTTGTCTTTTTATTGATACTGAAAAGTATTACAATGCAAATTCATCAGATGAGATGTCTGAAGAATAGATAAAGTAAACTGATTACAAGATTTTACAAGTCCTAACTATCAGCTTCTTCATCAGATCCTTCAAGCACTTCTTCATATTCGTAAGATGACTCTTCATCATCTTCTTCTTCATCATCTTCATCAGCTTCTTCACCTTGAAGGATAACTTCTTTGGCAGCTTCCATCTTCTCTTTAAGTTGCTGCTCTTTCAGAAGTTCCATTGCCTTCCTGGCTGATTCTGTATTCTTGTACTTGGTCAACGGCTCTGATTGATCAGCAGCAGAGTCTTTGGATTCAGCCATTACTTCATTAGTTTTGGCTTTGTCCTTAGTCTCTTCTTCAGACTTTCCTTCGCCTTGTACCTTTCGAAGTTCTTCTTCAGCAGTCTTGGTCTGTTCAGTAGCTTCATCAGTCTTCTTGGCTTCAACAGCAGCAGAAGTTTCCTTGGTTGTTTCTTCCCCTTTATCTTCCCCCTTTTTGTCATCATCAGACTTGATGACTTCTTCAGGTTTAGCAGCAGGGTTGAGTGCAACTGTTGGAACTTTCAGTGCAACACCTAAAGTCTTCAGATTCTGATTCACTACATCATGACTTGCTGTTAGGTGATGAAGAGTTGTACTGATGTTGTCAGTCTGATCATTGAAGCAGTCAATGTTGAGTTGCATGGTTGAAAGCTCTTCGTGAATGACATCTCCAGCTTTCTGAAGTTCCTGCAACAAGCCAGCATTGATAGACTTCTCTTCTTCACTGACTTTGATGAAGGTTGCAGTTAAATCAGCTATCTTGTGCTCAACTCTTTGTAAGGCAGCATGAAGGTGATTTACATCAGCCTTCACATCTTCTACATTCCTGTTCATGTCATTTAAGCTGTGCACTAACTGCAAAGAGTTATCTTGAGGAATAGGAAAACTATCAACTTCTTTCTTGATGATTTTCTCTGTTGACTGTTGCATAATTTCCAGCTGAAGTTTGTTGGACTCTGCCAACTCTGCTTTAAGTTCATTCTTCAGCTCCTCTTTCAACTTCATCAGCTGCTGGTTATGCTTCTCTTCCAGTTCCTTCACTGAATTCTCCATCAGCATCTGGAAAGCTTCCATCAGTGATGAGTGTTCATCACCTGATGAAGCAGAAGCAGCAACTTCCTTTTCTTCAGTCTCCTGGTGGACAGAAACGTCTTCCATTTTAGTCTCCTGATGATCTTCAGAAGCCTTAGCATTCCACTCAATGGCTAAGGTCTTGTCAGCTGTTTTGTTTTCATCAGTGACGTCATCATAGAACAGATTTGTGATGGTGCCATCATCATTGAAGCAGGTTGTTTGTCTTATCTGCCTCACAATGATCCAAGGGTTTACAAAGGCATTATTTCCCTTGGGCACTTCACTGTACTCATTTACTTCCTTGCCAAAAACAATTTGCTGAATACTTGGCAGCTGAGGCAACTCACTTGAGTGTCCCTGCTGATATCTTGACCTTTCTGCCCATCTCTTCAAGGCGGTCATAACAGCAATATTAACTGCTCTCTCTTCAGCATTATCAGTCTTTCTTCTCTTGGCTGGCAGGGAGTTATCAATTTTCTTGGCCTCCTCCAGTGCAAATTCCTTTGCATACTGATGCATGACATCTCTGACATAACTGGGATCTAGGGCCTTTTGAATGGAGTCTGTTCTTAGCCAATTAAGAACCTATTGTTCTTCATCAGCTAACTCCTTTGAGTTTTGAAGTTCAGTTATAGACTTGTTCAGCCTGTTGTCTCTCCATCTCATGTATCTTGGCTTTTCTTGATTGAACAATGTCTTTAACATCAGCTTCTGATCATAGTAAGCTAAGGACTTCTCAAATTTCTTGAAGAGTTCCTTATCAGCATACACTATGTTGAAGGCTCTTATGACTTCAAATTTCCCTTTGGGCTTGGCCTCAGCAGTAGGCATCTTAGGCTTTTTCTTTTTCTCTTCATCCTTGTCTTCACCAATCTTGATGCCCTCTCCATGAACAGGTCCATGAGCATCAGTCTTGCTGAGCTCAATGACCAAGGCCAATTCTGCATTTTCAGCAGCTTTTCTTTCTGCCTCAGACATCTTTCTTCGTGCCACATCCTTTGCTTCTTGAACTTTGCTTAGTTCAAGTGCCTTCTTCTCCTCCAACTCATCTTGTTTCCTCTGTTCAGCTTCATCCCTTTTCTTTTTGTCAGCCTTGGAAACTTTCTTTCTTTTAAGAACAATCTTTCTTTTTCCTTTATCAGCTGGAGCAGGGGCTGGACCAGCATATGAGATGGGTGCAGCAGCAATAGGATTGATGATCATAACGTCTGTATCATCATGAGGTTGGGAAGCCTCAACTGTTGGTGCAGTTTGAATCAACTGTTGCGCATCAGTTTTGTCAGCAACAGAAGCCCCAACAGCTTCAACGGGTCTTTCAGCAGATTCAGGACTTTGTCTCACAAAGTTTACCAACTCAGTGTCCTTTTCTATAAATGTCATCTGCTTCCTTGCTGACTTCTTTGACAAACCCTGAATGGGTCTTGAAGCAGCAATCCCTTTGTTGGCTCCTTGTCCTATGAGAGACATTCTCAGTAGGCATTTCAGCAGAAGGAGTCCTTGAAGGTGATGCAAGAGACATTCCCCTTACATCAGCAGTGGTCTGACTTATGATTTGATCAATAACAAAGTCAGCCACGGTCTTCACCTTTTTAGAAACCTTCTCCTTGGGTTGATCAGCAACCTTCTTCTTCTTGTTGGGATAGTGGTTGGGATGCCTCGATTGTCAGAACAACGACAATGCGGAATTTAAAATTTTTCGAAGCACCCAAGGTCCCATATTAGATTCTCCATATTATTTATACGTAAGCAAGAAACAAAAACACACAGAGTATTTAAACAAGGGGGTTTTTGCGATTTACCTCACCACATGCTAGGTGGTGGCAACCTTCAATTCTGATTCTGAATCTGGATCTGGATCTGGTTCACAGAAGTGATCCAAGCGTCTCACCTCCAAAGTTAGTCCACACAAATTGGATTCTGGCAACACCTCCTAATCTTAGGCTCAGAACTGGATCTAGGAGATTTGTCGAAGCAGGACTGTGCAGATCTACTTGCCAATGCAAGATCTAACACGGTGGAACAAGGGAAAGGTGGCGGCGGCGGCGCTAGGGCAGCTCACGGCAGCAGGTGGCGGCGGCTCTAGGTTGGCGGCGCAAAGGAGAGGGGGCGGCGGCTAGGGTTGAGAGGAGAGGCTAGGGTTTTTATAGGGTGTTCACTTTTTGAGCTCTAGTGGAACCCTATTTATAGACTCCCTCTTGACCTAGGTTTGCAAGACTCCTTATGGGCTTTTAATTAAAGGCCCATGTCTTGCAAGCCTTTCATTTAATTAATTACTTAATGAAATGCCCAATCCAATTAAATCAATATTTCTTTTATATAATTAATTAGCAACTCAATTAAGTATTTAATTAATTAAGTCAGCTTATTAATTAATCTCCCACTTTGAATTAAATACTTTTAATTCATTTAATTGATTTAATTACCTTTAAATCAATTAATTCCTTTTGTATCCTTTTCAACAGTCACCGTCCAATTGTATTGTGTGTGACCCTCTGGGTTCACCATCAATTTGCAGCAGGTCCACGAATTCCTCGTGATTTAATTTATGAACAATAAATTGCTCCGGTCAATTAAACAACCTTTAATTGACCACTCCTAGAATCAAATCCTCTATTAACTCAGGAGTACCTACACTTCATGGTCGATGTCTAGCCACAAGCCCATGAAGCCCAACTTCAGGTGAATTGATACTTGTGAACCTCATCTCATATAATTACCATGTACATACGGTCCTTCTATCGACTAATATTCCCGATCAAGACTTAGGGTGTGTGAATTGATCGGCACCTCTAAATTTGTCTCGATAACTATACTTTCTAATTCAGGATAATATTCCAGTGTGACTGCTAAATTTGGAAACCCCTTCCCAAATCCGTCACCGACCACGGCCGTGGATTCCTCGGATATATTATCTAAGAATCGTATAGGAAATTCTCTCACCCATTACAGTGAGTCAATAGATTCCATATCGGTACTAACCACTCGCGTACATGTCCATACGCACCCAATCTAGGCATGTTATGACCAAGCTAAGTGGCCTATACCTAGATCTAAGTACGCACTTTCATGCACCGAATTCGCCCTAGCACCTCAAGTCAAAGGACTAAATCGTACACTGTTATAATCCTTGAGAAACATCCCATCACCAATATGCGACATGCGCTTCCACAATGGGTTTCTCTGTTCGGGTCATTCGATTCGTTCAATCCTCCATTGAACCACCTACTCATATGCACTGGCCTCAAATGCCTTGCTCATGAAACGCTACAAATTCACTCCATGTGAATCATGCATACTTGTACAAGTCTTGGCGATTCCTACGATACCCCGTCTCGTTCGGAATCTACGACTTGGAACAGTTTTAAGATCACGACCTTTGAGACTGTTTCATGATTGCACTCAGTACTGAAGTGAATCGTCCCATAGTCTAATGTAATCTAAGGGTTTCAACCAATCGCTTAAATGTATTCGCGAGAGATGAAGTTGGCCATTGTTTATCCTTATACACATATAAATAAACATGCGTATTAAGTCATTTGTACTAAAGAAAGATAATGATAGTTCCAGTACAAGCTAAATGTATTGGCTTGCAGGGCACTATCCCATCAATCTCCCACTTGCCCTATAGCCAATCTCAAACGTTTCTATGACCCATCCTTTTAAAGATGCTCTTCGAACTCATTTCATGATATAGCCCTTTTTGGTGGATCCACTAAGTTGTCTTATGAGTTGACGCAATCCATTATGTGCGTTAACTCTACCAATGATTTTTCTAATCAAATGGTACCTTTCTTTCAATTGTGTTTAGATTTCTGGTAAGATCTCGAATGCTTTGCTTTAGCAATAGCTCCAATGTTATCATTGAAGATAATCATGAGCTTCGCAATGCTAGGCACTACATCCAACCATAGGATGAAGTTTTATATCCAAACACTTTCTTAAGCCGCATTTAATGCTACATTTAATGCTGCAATATATCTTGCTTCAGTGGTTTAGATGGTTACGGTGATTTGCTTGGAACCCTTTCAAATTTACCGTTACCCCATTGAGGCAGGATATTTATCCAAAAATGGATATATTCAATTCATCCACATCAGACTGAAAATTCGAATCAGTGAATCCTTCGAATTTTAATTCTCCACTACCACCGTAGACCAAGAACAAATCCTTTAGTCTTTGTCAAGAGCTTAAGGATATCTTTTACGGTGGTCCAGTACTTCTTCACTGGAGTTTGACTAGCAACTGCTCGCGACACTTGAGCATGTTCTACGTCTGGTCTAGTACATAGTAAAGCATGCTACATGCAACCTTTTGTTTGAAACATAAGGTATTTATGACATTCTCCTTTATTCTCATTCGATGTAGGGCACATCGATTTTGGAACAGGGGATACAATGTCTTACTGGAAGCAATCCTTTCTTGGATTCTTCGTACTGAATATTTCCAGTATTGATTCTATGTACTTAGATTTAGAGAGTGCCATCATCTTTTTCAGATCTATTCTATAGATACGTATCCCAATACGCAAGATGCTTCTCCTAAATCTTTCATGGAGAATTGCATGGACAATCATGCTTTCGTCTGTGCTAATATTCCGATATCATCCCAGATAACCAGAATATTATCGACACATAAAATATGAGCTTCATCGCGCTCCCACTAATCCTTTTGTACACTCATTGTTCATACTCGTTTTGATGAAGTCAAATGTCTTGACTATCTCATCAGAACAAATGTGAATCTAAATAGATTCAGACATCGCTAATGGAGAAAATGTTTCATCAAAGTCTGTTCCAGAACATTGTGAATAGCCCTTTTACCACTAGTCGATTCTTAGAGGCAACACCTCTCCATTCATTCCAAGATTGAAGATCCACTTACAATTTATAGCCAACTTATAGGGATAAATCCCTCGGGTGGATCAGTCAAGGTTATACCTTGGTGGAATGGATGGGATCCATTTTGGTTTGCATGGCTTCGAACAACGTACCCGTGTCTATGTCTGACATCGCTTCTTGATAGGTCTTTGGATCACTTTCCACATTCTCGTTTTCTTGAATGAAACCAAATCGCTCTAGCTCCTTACGAATTCGATCAGACCTTCGAAGAGTAGGTGTACTAGTAGGTTTAGTAAATTCTGGATTAACTCCCACTATTTGCGGGGACGGGTCCAAATCTTGGACTTCATCAAGTTCCATGACGTTTCCATTTCCTTTGACGAGAGATTCATCAACAGAGGAACGGGTATCTAGGAGAAACGATTGTTTCTCATTGTCGTGGAACAGGTACCCAATGGATTTCGTTGGATACCCCACAATTATATACAAATTGGATCTACTAGTCAATTTATCTCCTTTCTCGTTTCTACCATCGGCAGGAGATCTCCATACTCAGAGGTAAGAGCATAGAGGTATTTTGCCATACCTTTCCTGGTAAAGCTTTGTAGGCACGAACTTTGAAGGTACTTTGCTCAGTATCTTCGATGCAGTCAGGAGCACTAACCCCTAGAATGCATAAGGAAGCTTTAACAAAACTCAATATGGATCGAACAATGCCTAACAATGTTAGATTCCATCTCTTTAGACACTTCAATAAGTTGAGGCGTCTTAGGAGGAGTTTGTTATATGAGAATCTCATTCTTATTAAGATAATTGAGGAATCCTTGACAAGTATTTGCTATCTCGATTAGATCGAATAATACTATGTCTTTGTTGATTCTCTACTTCGCATTGAAATACCTTTCTTGGTTTTTCGGATTTGCATCTCACTAGATTCATTTTCCACTAACGACCAAGGTCATTAGTAAAAAGTACGAAGTATGAGTAATCTCCTCTCACAGTAACTTTTAGTGATCCATATACATGGATTAAATCCAGATTTTGTTTGGTTCGCTCTGGATTCCCTGTGACAGGAGATCTGGTCATATCTCCTTTGAGACATGATTCGCAGGTTGGAAGTTCATCCAAGTTCTATTTTTCAAGAAGCTTAGGCGAAACCAACTTTTGAATCATACTCTTGGAGATGTGTCCAAGTCTAGCGTACCAAAGTTAATGGATTATTATCTTTGTATTAATTTGAACTTCACACATTAATTCAATGAAATTGAGTTAATGGTTTAATTCAATTAATTTACTTCCTTTCAATTAACTTCTTTAATTGCTTCCTTTCCCTTTTTCAATTAACCCTTTAATTGAAAGGTTGCTTAATTTATTAGATCATCTAATCAATTAAACATATCAGTGCCTTTCTTAGATCCAGTGGGATAATTCGACTTTTAGGTTACTTGCGTTCTTTTGACTACCTTCATGGTCGATTTTAGAAGAGAATAAATTCTTCTTCATTTTACTCTTCTTTGACTTTGCAGTCCATGAAGTGTAAACGATCATAACAGGTTTATCCTATTTGCCTTTAACCAATACTTTGGTTGATTCATGAAATGTGATCGATTTATCATATAAGATCAGTGTATTTCAAGAGTCATTTGAATGAGCGGGAGGAGAATTTACGAGGAAGTTAACGTTAAGATCACTTGCAGGCCTACGATTAATCGATCCAATTTTCAACTAGATCGATAAAACAAAGACAGTGATCTTTGACACTAGTTCCTTCATTTATTCTCGAGTTTTGAAACAATTCCTTAGAAGTCTCGTATCAAATCGATTCAAAACTACTCCTCAAAACAAGCCTTTTGAGGTGGAGGTTTGTTTCAGAAGACTGGTCCTCAAAACAGGCCTTTTGAGGTGGAAGCTTCAGACATGCTCCTCATGTTGCTTCCATAGCTCGTTCAATCTTGATGCTTATTTGAGGAAATGATCATTAAGATTCCCATACTTCAAAGGTGATTCGTTTCACTTTTGAGATTCATCTTTATATGAGGAAACGATCATTAATATTCCCATACTCTACGGGTGATTCGTTTCTTATATATTGACTTATCTCGGAAGCGCATAAGGCATATGCTCGTCGTTTAAGAACATCATTCCCCTTTTGGAATTTAAGACAATTCTCAAGTTTCTTGCCTAGTCGATATTTTGATCCAGTTATTTTATTAGTCGAGGATAAATAAAAATGGATAATTACAAATATCTCAGTATCTAAAGAGAAGACAAACATTTAGTGGACTAGTTAATGAATAATACTTATAATCTACGAAGGTTGGACTTTCTATCGTAGAAGTTCTCCCACTATTTTATCGAAACAATCACCCATTTGATTGCTCGGGAAATTTAATTCCTAGTAGGTCTTGACGTCCCAGCGGCAATTAATTGCACCCACGACTCGTGGCCATACAACCAATTCCCCAGGTAGGCATACTTATTGCCAATTGTGTCACTCCACCACCTTCAAGCTATTTTGCCTCGGTTTTCGCACTTATCTAGCACTGCTACATCATAAGTGTTACTTATCGTTAAGTCTAGCCCATCAATCATGATGAGCAACGGGCCCGGTCGTGAGTTCTCCGTAACTAGTTATCGGTCGATCCTCACATCCCGACCAGTCCTCACCCTTGTCGTGTCTAGTTAAAAACAGGAGTCAAGGGATTTCGCGTATTGTCCCTTTCTTCGACTCGGGTGCCAGACTCTGGATCACCTCTATCGATAAGTAAACAACATACGCTAGTCTCTATTGATGGAAGGCTTGGATTTGTATAAATACTTCATTTTATTTTAATCCAATATGACTTAATATTTAATTCGAGAGGGGAATTTATGGTTTGAAAGTTATACTAACTCTCCTCGAGATCTCACCGATTTAATTATGCTTTATCTTTTATTACGATCTAATATTCTAGCGCGTAATACCATACAAGCTAAATATAAATCGACAAATAAATAAAAGCCATACAAGCCTAACATGCATACTACCACAATATGTTTTCGATCGGGAGCCTCCTATGTGGGCCATCATCGAGCCAATGATGTTGGCCCTATTGGTCAATCTAAAGGGTTCTCATATAGGCCTATGCTATTACACAATGTACCATGCATACATGGCCTTCATATCTTCTTGGGCTCCCACCTTGCTTGTAAACGGGCCTCCATCCTAAACTAGGAAAGCAGTAAAGCCCTATTTACAAAGGCTCAAAGTGGCCCAAAAACATAATAGGCTCGCAGGCCTAATAAAAACCAAACAATAAATTAAACCAATCACATCTACCCTAAGGTCAAGGCTCGGCTCGATCGAAAACCACGTAAACAGTTCACGTAGAGAAAGAAACATGCAAACAACTTTTACCTATTTCTTTCTTAATTTTAAAACTACCTTTTAAAACTAACTTCCTATGATTCTTACTTTTTAGTCACTACTAATTATGACAAAATGAATATTTGGGTAACCAAAAATAAATTTTCTGCTCAAATTCAGATTCTGTTTTTCAACTTTTGAAAATTGCATTTTCGCCCCTCAACTTTTCGAAAATTGCACTTTGACCCTAAAACTTTTAAAAAATTACAAAAACATCCCTGGGAAGATTTGGGCAGCTACCAGAAAATAAAATTTTGAATTCTGAAAATTTTCAATTTTTCAAATTGACCCCTCAAGTTTCGATAATTGCAAAACAGCCCCAAAGTTTTCAGAAATTACAAATTGACCCCAAAACCCGTGCGACTAGATTTGCAAAAACAGTCCAGAATTTTGAAATTTCCAGATTTCAAAAATTCGAATTTTTCAGCCCACAAAAAGTCCTGGAGTTTTCAAAAACTATAAAATCGGCACAGATCTGAAAAAGCAGTTTTACCCAATCATAGATCCAGTCATAACAAGTAAGAATCAATTTACAGAACATAATTATCACGTGTTTACATATACATAATTAAACATATACGATGAAAACACATTATGTTCAGGCTTTTCGTATAATAATGATGGAGTTGGCTCTGATACCACTGTTGGGATAGTGGTTGGGATGCCTCGATTGTCAGAACAACGACAATGCGGAATTTAAAATTTTTCGAAGCACCCAAGGTCCCATATTAGATTCTCCATATTATTTATACGTAAGCAAGAAACAAAAACACACAGATTATTTAAACAAGGGGGTTTTTGCGATTTACCTCACCACAGGCTAGGTGGTGGCAACCTTCAATTCTGATTCTGAATCTGGATCTGGATCTGGATCTGGTTCACAGAAGTGATCCAAGCGTCTCACCTCCAAAGTTAGTCCACACCAATTGGATTCTGTCAACACCTCCTAGTCTTAGGCTCATAACTGGATCTAGGAGATTTGTCGAAGCAGGACTGTGCAGATCTACTTGCCAATGCAAGATCTAACACGGTGGAACAAGGGAGAGGCGGCGGCGGCGGCGCTAGGGCAGCAGGTGGCGGCGACTCTAGGTTGGCGGCGCAAAGGAGAGGGGGCGGCGGCTAGGGTTGAGAGGAGAGGCTAGGGTTTTTCTAGGGTGTTCACTTTTTGAGCTCTAGTGGAACCCTATTTATAGACTCCCTCTTGACCTAGGTTTCCAAGACTCCTTATGGGCTTTTAATTAAAGGCCCATGTCTTGCAAGCCTTTCATTTAATTAATTACTTAATTAAATGCCCAATCCAATTAAATCAATATTTCTTTTATATAATTAATTAGCAACTCAATTAAGTATTTAATTAATTAAGTCAGCCAATTAATTAATCTCCCACTTTGAATTAAATACTTTTAATTCATTTAATTGATTTAATTACCTTTAAATCAATTAATTCCTTTTGTATCCTTTTCAACAGTCACCGTCCAATTGTATTGTGTGTGACCCTCTGGGTTCACCATCAATTTGCAGCAGGTCCACGAATTCCTCGTGATTTAATTTATGAACAATAAATTGCTCCGGTCAATTAAACAACCTTTAATTGACCACTCCTAGAATCAAATCCTCTATTAACTCAGGAGTACCTACACTTCATGGTCGATGTCTAGCCACAAGCCCATGAAGCCCAACTTCAGGTGAATTGATACTTGTGAACCTCGTCTCATATAATTACCATGTACATACGGTCCTTCTATCGACTAATATTCCCGATCAAGACTTAGGGTGTGTGAATTGATCGGCACCTCTAAATTTGTCTCGATAACTATACTTTCTAATTCAGGATAATATTCCAGTGTGACTGCTAAATTTGGAAACCCCTTCCCAAATCCGTCACCGACCACGGCCGTGGATTCCTCGGATATATTATCTAAGAATCGTATAGGAAATTCTCTCACCCATTACAGTGAGTCAATAGATTCCATATCGGTACTAACCACTCGCGTACATGTCCATACGCACCCAACCTAGGCATGTTATGACCAAGCTAAGTGGCCTATACCTAGATCTAAGTATGCACTTTCATGCACCGAATTCGCCCTAGCACCTCAAGTCAAATGACTAAATTGTACACTGTTATAATCCTTGAGAAACATCCCATCACCGATATGCGACATGCGCTTCCACAATGGGTTTCTCTATTCGGGTCGTTCGATGCGTTCAATCCTCCATTGAACCACCTACTCATATGCACTGGCCTCAAATGCCTTGCTCATGAAACGCTACAAATTCACTCCATGTGAATCATGCATACTTGTACAAGTCTTGGCGATTCCTACGATACCCCGTCTCGTTCGGAATCTACGACTTGGAACAGTTTTAAGATTACGACCTTTGAGACTGTTTCATGATTGCACTCAGTACTGAAGTGAATCGTCCCATAGTCTAATGTAATCTAAGGGTTTCAACCAATCGCTTAAATGTATTCGCAAGAGATGAAGTTGGCCATTGTTTATCCTTATACACATATAAATAAACATGCGTATTAAGTCATTTGTACTAAAGAAAGATAATGATAGTTCCAGTACAAGCTAAATGTATTGGCTTGCAGGGCACTATCCCATCACTTCTTAGTCTCAACAGCTAAGTCAGCTGTTTTGACTAGTCTCCTTTGCCTTTTGGCAGGAACCTCCTTTGGTTCCTCATCTTCATCTTCCTCAAGCTCACCAACCTTTCTCTTCACAACAGGCAAGTACTTGGACATTGCCTTTGACTTGTGAATCTCCTTTCCATTCACCATAACACAGCCCAGTTTTGACAAAAGATAACTGAGTGTGATTCTATGGTTGGTGTAAGGGCCTTTTCCTTTCTTCACTTCAAGGAAATCAGCGAAGATGTACCAAACTATGATGGACCAGTTGACTTCCAGCCCATAGTAGATAGCAGTCATGATGCTGAACCTTTTCATGGTAATAGCATCCAGAGAAAAAGTACAGTTCTCTATCAGCTTCGAGATCATATCAGCCATCCGCTGATATTCATCCTTCAGTTGCCTCTTTTTGATGTTGCCAGACATCATCTCTCCTTCCTTGGCGCAGATCGCCCAGAATTGTTGGTGCTTTTCCTCAGTCAGCACAATGACGTCGTGTCGTCCTCTGTTAGGAAGACCAAACGTTTCGTGAAGAATAGTGGGCGTAATGACCACAGATTTGTCTCCGACTGTAGCCTTGATTTCCATGGAGTTGTAGTTCTGTAGTACTCCATAACCTGGTTAGTCCAGATTATGCCTTCGTTGTACTCCATGTAGTTCACCAACAGAGCAGATTTGAACTTTTCCAACAGTTCCTTCATCAAATCCGTACCAGATTGGTAGTAGGATTCAAAAACTAAGAACATACCTTCAGCGGCCATTGTAATCTGTTGAAAATTAGAGAAATAGAAGGAGTTTTGCAGAAAATTTCAAGTAATTTTTCTCTCAAGTATGCTTTGAATATTTAGGGTGCGTAAAGAACTCCACGGCTGATCAGATTGGGATTTATAGAGTTAGGGTATCTTGGTTTCCGTGATACCATCTAACCGTTAGATCCGTTTCTTGTCAGAGCTGATCGTGCGGCGTCAGTTACGACCTTTCAAATTCAAATCGTATTAAATGAGGAGCGGGAATTTGTACCGCCCTTCTGTCACTTCTAAAAGTGTGTTTTGAAATAAAACATTTTAAACAATAAGCTTTTACACAAGCGATCAGATGAGTAAAATAAATACTTATCTGATGG
Organism: Penstemon barbatus; assembly: GCA_003313485.2. Lineage (NCBI taxonomy): Eukaryota > Viridiplantae > Streptophyta > Magnoliopsida > Lamiales > Plantaginaceae > Penstemon > Penstemon barbatus. The sequence continues at coordinate 33,754,989 of CM064881.1, forward strand.
ACTAATGTCCTGATGACACAGTTGTTATCAGTGAAAGCCAATAGCTGATAACCTTCCTCAGCTGTTTGTCAATCCAGCTAGATAATAAATCTTCATTCTTCAAGATTTTAATCTTCTGTTGAAAACATAACTTCAACTCACTGACATTAACAGATTTCATCTTTTAATCAGAAGTACCACTAGTCTTACACGTTCCCCCTGACTTTAAGAATTCATAAGTTAACTAGTCTGTTGAGAGTTAATCCTTGAAGATAAATAAGATGAGTAAGCTGTTGAACTTTAGTCTTCTGATAAGTTCCCCCTCAGCTTATGCATCCAATTTTAACAAACCTAGTTAAGCTCTTAGAGTTGAAAACCTTGTCTCACTTAAATGTTTTGTGAAGATGTCAGCAATTTGATTTTCAGTAAACACATATTCTATTATGACATTTCCTTTCTCCACATGATCTCTAATAAAGTGATGCTTGATCTCAATATGCTTAGTCCTTGAATGACTTGTAGTATTCTGAGTAAGGTTGATTGCACTCGTATTGTCACAGTAGATTGGTATTCCACTGATCTTGATATTGTAGTCTTCTAGTTGATGCTTCAACCATAAGATTTGTGCACAGCAAGCTCCAGCAGCTATGTATTCAGCTTCAGCAGTAGATATGGATACTGAAGTCTGTTTCTTACTCATCCATGAGATCAGACGACTACCTAATAATTGACAGGCACCTGTTGTGCTTTTTCTATCAATCTTGCAGCCAGCAAGGTCAGAATCTGAATATCCAATAAGCTCAAATCCAGACTCTCTAGGGTACCACAATCCCAAATCTTGAGTGCCCTTAATATATTTCAGTATTCTCTTGGCAGCTAAGAGGTGAGATTCCTTGGGATTTGATTGGAATCTTGCACAGACCCCAACTGAGTACATAATATCAGGTATGCTAGCTGTTAGATACAACAGTGACCCAATAATACCTCTGTATTTGGTTATGTCTACTGATTTGCCATCTTCGTCTTTATCCAAGCGAAGACTTGTAGACATTGGAATAGTAGCAGTAGAGCTAGTCTCCATACCAAATTTCTTGAACAGATCCTTTGTGTATTTTGCTTGGCTGATGAAAATTCCATCAGGCAACTGTCTTACTTGCAAACCAAGAAAATAATTAAGTTCTCCAATCATGCTCATCTCAAACTTGTTCTGCATCAGCTTTGAGAACTTGTCACACATCTGTTGGTTAGTTGAACCAAAAATAATATCGTCCACATAAATTTGCCCAAGCAAAATATGTTCTTCCCATTCAATAGTGAACAAGGTCTTGTCAACTTTACCTTTGCGAAATCCTTTGATTAAAAGAAAATCAGATAAAGTATATGCTCTTGGAGCCTGTTTCAGTCCATAGAGAGCTTTCTTCAGACGATACACCTTGTCTTCTTCTTGATAGACTTCAAAACCAGGTGGTTGTTCAACGTAAACTTCTTCTTGCAACTCTCCATTGAGAAAAGCTGATTTCACATCCATCTGATAGACAGTGAAATTCTTGTGAGCAGCATAGGCAATAAAGAGTCTGATTGCCTCTAATCTTGCTACTGGTGCAAATGTTTCATCAAAGTCAATGCCTTCTTCTTGGCAGTAACCCTTGGCCACTAATCTTGCTTTGTTTCTGGTGACTTCACCATCTTCATTCATTTTATTAATGAATACCCATTTAGTGCCAATGACTCTTTGATGACTTGGTCTAGGAACTAAGTACCAGACTTCATTCCTTTCAAATTGATTTAGCTCTTCTTGCATAACTTCAATCCAGTTGGAATCACTAAGAGCTTCTTCATTCTGTTTGGGCTCAATTTGAGATAGGAAGCTGACAAACATTGCATCACTTGTAGCAGCTCTCCTTGTCTTCACTTTATCCAAAGGATCACCAATCACTAATTTTGGTGGGTGATTCTTGAGCCATCTAAGATCAGGTTGCAAATCATAATATTGTCCTTTGTTTTGATCTTGCAACACTACTGTTGGAGATCCAGTAGTAGTCTGTTGAACATTTGTTGTCTGTTGAACAGTCTCTGGTCTATCACCTGTTTGCAACTCGTCTGTTAGACAATCAGCACTGTGATTTTGAACAGCACTTGAGTTATCAGCTGGGTTGAGATCAGGTAGTATGATGGGAACATATTCTCCATTCCTTCCAACATTCAACTTCTGTAAATCAGTAGACAGATCTTGATTAATATTTTGATTCTTTTCAGAAGATTGACTTGGTTCATCAAATACTACATGAATGGATTCTTCTATTAGTAATGTTCTTTTATTAAAAACTCTATAAGCTTTACTAACAGTAGAGTTTCCTACAAAAACAGCTTCATCAGCCTTTTCTGCAAATCCAGTAAGGTGATTTTTACCATTATTTAAAACATAGCATTTACAACCAAATATCTTAAAGTAATGAATGTTTGGCTTCCTGTTGTTCCAAACTTCATATGGAGTCTTGTTTTGGTGCTTGTTGATCATGCATCTGTTTTGGGTAAAACATGTTGTGTTTGTTGCTTCTGCCCAAAATCTTTGTGGCAGCTTAGCTTCAGCTATCATGGTTCTGACAACTTCCTTTAGTGTTCTGTTTCTCCTTTCAGCAACACCATTCTGTTGAGGGGTTCTAGCAGCTGAATACTCATGATGTATTCCTTTGATGTTACAATACTCTTCAACAGTAGAGTTTGTAAACTCTGTCCCTCTATCTGATCTGATCTTCAATATCTTTATGCTTTTCTCATTCTGGATCAGCTCCATCAGATTAGTAAGATGTTCCTTGGTTTCACTTTTCTTTTTCATGAATATCACCCAAGTATATCTTGAATAGTCATCCACAACAGCTAGGCAGTATTTCTTTCCACCATTGCTAACTGGATCAATGGGTCCAAATAAGTCCATGTGTAGCAGCTCCAATATTCTTCTAGAAGATTGATGCTTCTTGCTTTTGAACAATGACTTGATTTGTTTACCCTTCTGACAAGCGTCACAAAACTTATCTTTGCTCATGACTGTTTTTGGAATCCCTTCTACCAGATCATTCTTTATCAATCTGTTGATTGTCTTGAAGTTTAAATGATTCATCCTTTTGTGCTACAGCCAACTAACTTCACTTGGTGTTGATGCCACCAAACAAATACTCGAATTCTTGTCAGCAGAATTCCAGTCGACTATGTAGATATTTCCTTGTCGTCTTCCAGATAAAATTACCTTCTTTGTACCAATCTGTTCAACATAGCACTTATCTGTTGAGAAGATGACTGAATATCCTTTGTCACAAAATTGACTTATGCTCAGCAGATTATATTCGAGGCCTTTAACATATGAGACGTCAGATATCTCTATCTTTCCCTTGATTAAGCTTCATTTTGCTACAATCTTGCCTTCTTTACTGTCTCCAAAAGTAACTTTTGGACCATCCACAGCAACAACATCAGTCCACTCATGTATGTTTCCACACATGTGTCTTGAACAGTCACTGTCCAAGTACCAAATTTTCTCTACTTTACTCCTACTCCTAATCCTAACCTACAAAACAAAATAAAATTGTTTTAGGTACCCTTATTGAGAGGGTCCTGAAGGATTAGATCACCTTTGACAACCCAAGATGATGAAGTCTTAGGCTTCTTAGGTTTCTGAGTTTCAACAGGAGTATGAACAGTTTTGCCTTTACCACGTTCATCAGATTTGTCATATTGTTGATGATCAGCATGATAAGGATAATGTTCAAATGCAGAGTAAGATGCATGATAAGGAGGACATGCATGCATTGGATGAGCAGGATATGGTGCATAGTAAGTTGAAAATTGAGGTGCATGATACATAGGATGATATGCAGCAGGTTGCACATAATAAGACTCATTTCCATACCAAACATTTTGATTTTTCTTATTCTTATGCTTCTTAGGCTTACCGGTTGCTTGCTCATTAACAGACGACTTAGTTTTATCACTAGTATGATTAGTTTTAGCCTTATCAGAGGACTTCCTAGGACTCTTCTGTTTGGGCTTACTAGTCTGTTTTCCTACACTAGGCTCTTTGCTCTTTTTAGCCTTAGGAGTTTTCGTCTCCTTTAATACTTTCTCAGGTGAAGCAGGTTTAGTAGTCTGAACATACAGTACGACCTTACTATTGTCAGCTGATATAAATTTCTCAGTATGGTTCAGTTCTAACTTGTCCTGATCTAAAGGTGTCTTCTGTTTACTAGACATATGAGTGGATGCAACAGATGACTTCTCATGATACTCAATGACTTTCTCAAGCTCAATGATTTTACCCTTATAGACTTCACATTTGGCTTTCAGAAATTCATGTTCTTGCTCAAGCTGCTTATATTCAGCTGATTCTCTTGGCTTTTCAGCTGAGAGTTTCAGTGAACTGTTTTGCTCTTTTAGCAATATCATCTCTTCCTTAAGCTTTTTAAATGCTTCAGCAATAGTAGTATTGTTAAGCATCATTTGTTCAAATGAACTAAATAGTTCACTTTCAAGAGGAGTTACCTCATCATCCTCAGAGTTATCAGATTCCTTAGCCATCAGGCAGAGAAGAGCATGACTCTCTTCATCAGAAGACTCTTCATCAGAAGTGTCTGAATCTGAATCAGATGAGTAGACGGCAGCTGGCTTTTCTGCTTCTGCTACCATCGCCTTTGCTTTCTGATGCTTTCTTTCTTTTCTGATTCTCTTTTCTTCTTCAGTATACTTCTCAGCTTTAGGATATGGGCAGTCTCTGATGAAATGACCCAGTTTCCTGCAATTATAGCACATCATTTTGGATTTATAAGAATCCTTATCCTGAGAAGAAGAAGTAGGGTTAGAAGTAGAAGCATTGTTATATTTGTTCTTCATTTTTCGTCTGTAGAACTTTTTGAAGTTGTTCATCAGTAATGCAACGTCTCCAGCAGTGTACTCCTTTTTGTTGAGTAGTGTGGCTTCATCAGATGAGTCCACATCTTTGCTTTTGTGAGCTGGTCTTCTGGGATTTTCAGCAGCAACATGTGCAGCTGTGGGACTTGAAGTTGAGGTTTCTTCAACACCCATTCTTGGCAGTTTATACTCATACGCCCTGAGTACGGAGAACAGCTCTGTAAGAGAAATCTTCCCCAGATCTCTTGATTCTTCCATGGCTGTCACCTTCAAGTTGAACTTGGGAGGCAGGGCCTTCAGTACTCTGACGGTGATTTCTTTGTCAGTGAAGGTTTTTCCAAGCTTTAGAACTTCATTGAGGGTTCTGGTGAATCTAGTGTCCATTTGGTCAATAGTTTCTCCAGATTTCATCTTGAAGTTGTCCAGCTTCTCCAAGGCAACACTGAGCTGATGCTCTTTGATGGCGTCGTTTCCTTCGCTCATGTCACGAACCTTGTCCCACATCTCCTTTGCAGTTTTGCAATGTTTGACTTTATCAAACCGATCATTATCCTGGGCTTTGGTCATGATGAAACGGCCAACTTTATCCAGATTGAACAGCTTTATTTCTTCAGCTGTCATCTCTGTTAGATCTTTTTCCACCACCAGTTCAGCTTCATCAACTATAATGGTATTGGTGAATTTGAATGGACATTTTATGATACATGTATACATGTTATCATTATAAGCAGCTAGGAAAATCTCCATCCTGATTTTCCAGTCTTCAAACGACATACCAGCAATGTGGGGAACATGGCTGATACAATCCATTTTTCAAAAAGTTTTTATTTTTCAAAAAGATGCTCTTTTGAAAAGTTTTAAAACCTTTGAAAAACACTTGGATCAAGCTCGTTGATCAGGCAGCTGATTCTAATGAACCACTTGTTGGTCCCAAGTGGTCAGATGAGGTTTAGAGATGGGGGGGGGGGAGGTGAATAAACCTCTTTAAAATTTTCTTTCAATTTTAACTTTAAAACTTTTCTCTAACAGTGAGCAGACTAAGCTGATCAGAGTAATAAGTTACAAGTCTGTTCGCGAACAAATCTTTGAACAGGTTTGATGACCACTCGTCTGATAATTACTTAGCTGATTTTGTTAAAATCAGTTTTAATACTTAGAGTACTTGCAGTGGATTTTTCAAAGTGTTTTTCACAAGTATCCTTAGTAGTTTGAAAAATGGTTCCCCAGTTTTATAAACTCCTTTAAAACTCTTTTCAAACAGTTAAGTAAAGTGTTTTATGCAATCTTGAAATATGAAAGTGAAAATGCAAATAAAAACACAAGTAATTTTTATAGTGGTTATATGGATGTAAATATCCTTTAATCCACTCATCCAAGTCACAAAGATCTTGGGTTATACTAGAAACACAAAGTAACCAGTACACTCTGCTTACGCCTAACAACAAATGAACAGGCCGTAAGTGCGCAGTAAGAAATCACAAAGAAATCCTACTCTCTGAAGTAATATCACTCATTAAGATGGATATCTACTTCTCACAACACTCTGTTTTACAAATTCACTTAGAAGATGTATTTAGCTTTGTTCTTCAACTTCGCTTTTTGTCAACAAATGACTAAGCTGATGAGTGAGCTGTTCTTGAGACTTAAGAGTTCTGCTTCGAAAATTCTCTCAGAATTTGTGTTGTTATTTTTCTCTTCGTCTCTTTCAGCTATTTATACTTGAGGTTTGAAAAATGTCCGTTGAAGAGAGACAAGATTCAAATTCCTCGAGTACTGGTCCTTAAAATCCGCGAACGGCTCTTTTGCAGTCTGTGCGTACTGTCAACAGTACTATTCTGCATGCAGCATTAAATGCACCCAGCTGATGCGAAGCATTTCTTCAATCATTTGTCTTTAATATCCTTGTACTTCAGCATTTATTACTTCCAGGGCATTTATTACCGTTGGGAAGACTTTATGATCCTTTCCACTTGGCTGACGAAAGTGCAGGTCTGATAGCGAACTAAGCTGATCTCAAACTTGAACAAATCTGATTTGAGTCGGCTGATCTTCATCAGTCTGATAACATTCTTTCAGCAGATCAGAAGTCTTGGACCATGAAATTTTGACTCTTCTGATGTCTTCTTATACTTAGTCAAAATTCCTTCTAAAGGGATCATCAGCTAAGTTACTCCATACTTAGCAGATTTTGATGTTTTGGAATGCATCAAAACCTCCCTTCTAATTTTGTCTTTAGTGCCTTCATCTTCATCCTTATCCAACAAATTAAAACATCATATATTAGAGATGCCTCAAACTTCTATCTTGAGCAATACCACTCAAAAATCTTATTGTGTAACTTATTGCAAATTGATTTTCGATCTAGTTATTTTAATTAAAATTCCTCATCCTTGATTAAAGATTTAGAATATGAATTAATGGGTATCTGAATGCGAATTAGTTTTTTTTAATTAAAATCCCTCTTTCTGACAAAAATTTTACTGCATAAATTAATTGATGTTATTTGAAGAAATCTGGGAATGTAAAATCTTAAAATTCATTCAGATTCGTGTCTTTAAGGTTTCAAACAAGACAATCTAAAGCAATACTTGTGGTTATAACAATGGGAACACTTGTTTAATTATATTTGAAATAAAAATGGTGAATAAGATGGGTAAAAAAATAAATTAATTGGATTTGGATGAAAAGGAAGAAGAAGATGGGTGAATATAATCCTACATAATTTCACATTAATTAATTTGACACATATTAATTTATTATGGATGAGACACTAAGTAGTACACATTAGTAAGACACGAGATTTTTTTGGACTAAATTTTATTCTAAGTCACTATTATTACTTGACTAACATAAATACACTGAACTATTCTTTTAATTATGAATAATATATAGAATAAATATATGTGATTTGAATGTGATTCACACCTGGCCGGCCCTAGGTATTTTCGGGTCCTAGGCAAAAGTAAATTTGGGGGCACTATATTATAAACAAAAAAATTATAATAAATATTTTTTTATGTGTTTTTAAAAATTCAAAATTATTAATTAATATAAGTTTTAATTTTTTCCAACTATTATTTTCTACATAGGTAAAATGATAAACACATTTAATTTTTTGATATAGTTAGTTGTAAATATGTTCTTAATTTTGTAAACCTTTTTTCAGCAAATAAATATTATATGTGTGATAAATATAATTATAGCAGTATAATAAATGCATATTGACAAAAATGAATATTACTTGTTAAAAATTAATTAATATATCATTAAAATATAAATTTTTATACTCGTATAATATTGCTACAAAATGTAGTTAATATAAACAATGTCAAAGTGAATAAAAGCATCTCACCCAAAACTCCAAATTGAAATCTTCTCCAAATTTGGAGATACTTTTACACATCTCATCTCCCACCCAAAAATTTCAAAACAGTATTCATTTATTAAATAAATAATTTTATCTACATAATCAAAGTAAAAATTTTAGTTGTTCATTAAATAATATTAGATATGATTAAATAAATTTCAACTAATTTGAAATGAAGTCTGATTATGATTTTGTAGGATTATCAATTGAGCCGGGTCTACCCGATGCCCAATGGCTTGGCTGGATTAAATTTCACCCGAACCCGAATAATTATGAGTCGAGCTGAGTTTAAGCCTTTATATTAAAATCGATTAATTTATGATTCAAGCTTGAGCCTTATAATGCTCAACTCGAATAAGGTCCGAATATATTCCACCTATTTTTCCCCATAAAAGATATTTATGTAATACTTACTACTTACTTTTTCTCTTCAAACTTCAACATTCAACCTCAACCAAAATAGGATTTCAATTTTTTCAAAAACTTAAATTCAATCAAACTCACTCTAAGTACAAAATAGGATTTCAATTTTTTCAAAAACTAAAATTCAATCAAACTCACTCTAAGTAAGATTTTATGAGTCTCATTGTAACCACCTAATTCAATTATTCAAAACCAAAATCTAAATAAATATGCACAATAGGACTGCAGTTTGCAACCCTCATAATATGCATATGTTGAAATGCGGACATGCCAAAACTGTTTAATGAAATATTGATATATTTGGATTTAAAAAAAAAAAGTATTATAGTCTTTTTTTTATATCTCAAATTTGTTTGCTTAAAAAAAAGTCTTATAACCTCATTATGCCTATTAAAATGTAACTTCGTAATTATGTTAAATTAATTTAGACGCATTCAATTCATTAAAAAAAATAATAATAACTTCCAGTATTCAAATAAAAAATCTAAGGGCATATTTGTTTGATGTTTGAGAAAGTAGTTTGGGAGAGTAGTGGATGTTTGTGAAATAATCTCCATTTGCGTACTGTTGTTTGTTTGGGTTTTGAGTTGGCGGTTTGAAAAATAAAGTAGGTGTAGTTTGTTTGGAAGAGTTATGTTGTAGGTGTAAGATGTGTAAAACTTTATGTCAAATCAGAGTAGCGTTTGTATAAGTTTTGTTTTGAGATAAACTTGTTATTTATTTGACTTTGGAGAGAGTAGTTTGAGAAAAATAATAGATAAAAAATTTATTTCAGAAAATAAAAAACATATTTATTTGCCATTTTCCAAACATAAAATATTTTTGGGAAATGCAAAACAAACATTCCCTAAACCTTGATGTTAAAAGCAAAGCTCCCAAATCAAATGCCAAGAGAATTAAAGGGTCATTTCCTTTTCGAATCAGCCGGTTTGGTTGATTTCTATAAATTCATTTTGAAAAAATTATAAACTTATTTTGTGATTGAATAAGATAGTAGGAGATTTTTTAATCATAAAATAAGTGTAATATAATTAATTTTTGATTGAGTAAATTTTTCTAAATCAAATTTGAAATAGAATTTTGAAATTTTATTCTTCCAAATCAAATGAACTAGGAGCTTAAACGAGAAGAGTATTATCAAACATCAAATTGTTCAAGTTTAGTGTGAATTTAGTATTGAGTCTGAAATTTTATATTAGTTTGATTTTGATTTCTTAATGTAGCGTGTTCGAGTTGTGTTTTTGATATTTTTACATTCGATTTTTCAAATTTTAATTTATTGATTTGAGCTCGGAACATAACTTCACAAGTTGTTAAGGGGAATTTTGTTTAAATTTGTTTGATTTGTATAATAAATCGAAATCAAATAATTATTGATTGGATAAGTTCAAATTGAGTATCGAATAATTTAATTTATTCTTACGCCCTAGGACCACCTAGGCCGCGATGGACTTGACTAGAATTGACTTGCAATTATGGTTGGAGGTTTGCTATTGACTTGACCTCAATAGCTTGCACCATTTTAAGTCTTCTCAAATTGGTTGGATATTTTATTATTATAAAAAATAAAAATATGGTTGGATGAATTTAGTATTTAGTTCGAAATTGTATTTGAATTTGGTTTTGATTTCTTAACGAAACGTGTTCAAGTTGTGTTTTTGATTTTTTTAAATTTGGGTTTTCAATTTTTAGTTTATCCAGTTGAGCTTGAACATAGCTTCAAAAATTATAAAACGAAATTTTTTGTTTAAGTTTGTTTGATTTGTATAATAAACCGAACTCAAATAATTATTGATTGAATAAACTCAAATAGAGTATCAAATAATTTAATTTAATTTTACACTTAGATAGGACCACCCACAATGAAATTGACTTGACTTGAAAGTTTGCTATTTACTTGACCTCAATAGCTTGCATCTTTTTAAGTATTCTCAAATTTAATTTAATTTTTAAGATATTGGTTTGATATTTACTATTTACTTTTTATGTTCAAATTTCATCATTTAAAATTAGTTAAAATGAGAAAATTTTACTCAAACTCAATGTAAATGAGGTTTTAAAAATTTAATTATAGCCACACATATAAATTATTTTAAAACCAAAATCTAACCAAATAGCACAATAGGACTGCAATCTGCAACCCTCCTAATTAGTTGTTATGCGGACATGCCAAAATGTTTAATGTAATATTGATATATTAAGATAAAAAAGTATTATAGTCTATCTTTATATCTTTAATATATTTGCTTCAACCAAAAAAAAAAAATAAATAAATAAATCTTAAAACCTCATTATGCCTATTAATATGTAACTTAGTAAAAATTCTTAAAATCAAATGTCACATTGTTTTAGTTTGGTTTGAATTTAGCATTGAGTCTAAAATTGTGTTTGAGTTTGATTTTAATTTCTTTCCAAAACGTGTTCAAGTTGTGTATTTGATATTTTTAAATATAATTTTTCAAATTTTAATTTATTGAATTGAACTCGAACAAAACTTTAAAATTTATCAAACAAGAAATTTTATATAAATTTTTTGATTTATATAATGAACTGAGCTAAATTAATTTTTTATTTGATTTTCCGCCTAGATAGGACAACCCAAGATGAAATTGACTTGCAATTATTGGAGGAAGTTTGCTACTGACTTGACTTCAATAGCTTGCAACATTTTAAGTCTTCTCAACTTGGTTGGATTTTAAAAAAAAAAAAACTTACTATCCAATTAGTGTGTATTACTTGATCTTTATTTTTAAACTAACCCACTGTCTCCATTCCATTTCCATTCTCCATTTCTTTCATATTAATCTTATCACATATCTAAGGAGACTTTAAACATCATCCATCTTTTCATATGTCGCAATTAAAATATCATATATTAGAGATGCCTCAAACTTCTATCTTGAGCAGTACCATTCAAAAATCTTATTGTGTAACTTACTGCAAATTGATTTTCTATCAAATTATTTTAATTAAAATTCCTCATCCTTGATTAAAGATTTAGAATATGAATTAACGGGTATCTAAATGCAAATTAGTTTTTTAAATTAAAATCCCTCTTTCTGACTAAAATTTTACTATATGAATTAATTGATATTATTTGAAGAAATCCAGGAATGTAAAATCTTAAAATTCATTCAGATTCGTGTCTTTGAGGTTTCAAACAATACAATCTAAAGAAATACTTGTGGTTATAACAATGGAAACACTTGTTTAATTATATTTGAAATAAAAATGGTGAATAAGATGGGTAAAAAAATAAATTAATTGGATTTGGATGAAAAGGAAAAAGAAGATGGGTGAATATATAATTCTATATAATTTCACATTAATCAATTTGACACATTTTAATTTATTATGGATGAGACACTAAGTAGTACACATTTGTAAGACACGAGATTTTTTTGGACTAAATTTTATTCCAAGTCACTGTTATTATTACTTGACTAACATAAACACACTGAACTATTCTTTTAATTATGAATAATATATAAAATAAATATATATGATATGAATGTGATCCATACCTGGCCGGCCCTAGGTATTTTCGAGTCCTAGGCAAAAGTAAATTTGGGGCACTATATTATAAAATAAATTATAATAAATATTTTTTTATGTGTTTTTAAAAATGCAAAAGTATTAATTAATATAAGTTTTAATTTTTTCCAACTATTATTTTCTACATAGGTAAAATGATAAACACATTTAATTTTTTGATATAGTTAGTTGTAAATATGTTTTTAATTTTGTAAACCTTTTTTTAGCAAATAAATATTATATGTGTGATAAATATAATTATAGGAGTATAATAAATGAACATTGACAAAAAATGAATATTACTTGTTAAAAATCAATTAATATATCGTTAATATAAATTTTTATTCTCGTATAACATTGCTACAAAATGTAGTTAATATAAACAACATCAAAGTGAATAAAAGCATCTCACCCAAAACTCCAAATTTGTAGATACTTTTACACACCTCATCTCCCACCCAAAAATTTCAAAACAGTATTCATTTATTAAATAAATAATTCTATCTACATAATCAAAGTTAAAATTTTAGTTGTTCATTAAATAATATTAGATATGATTAAATAAAATTCAAATAATTTGAAATGAAGTCTGATTATGATTTTGTAGGATTATCAATTGAGTCGGGTCTACCCAAAGCCCAATGGCTTGGCCGGATTAAATTTCACCCGAACTCGAATAATTGTGAGTCGGGCTGAGTTTGAGCCTTTATAATAAAACCGATTAATTTATGATTCAAGGTCCGAATATATTATTATCTAGTTATTCCTTCTTCCATGATCATTGTGTCCTCCTTATCTCGACGCACGACTTTTGACAGATGCGTTAGAAGTGTCAGATCTTCTATCGTCATCCGACTCGGATGATGCATCGGCGTGCGCTGGTGAACGGCTTTGCCGTCTCCCCCAGGGGTTTCGGTTGTCGTGTCGTTTAGTCTCTCTGTCCATCGGTTGTTGAATGGAAACCCTCATCTCTTCACTACAAGAAAAACAGGATTTTTCGACGGATTTCGAATAAAATCCGTCAAAAAATGGATTTTCCGACGGATTTCACTCGTCGGAAATTCCGTCGGAAAAAGTGGCGTGGAAAAAATTTCGACAGATTTTCCGACGGATTTTCCGATGGATATTTTCCGTCGAAAATCTATCGGCAGCCCCAGCCGGCGTTATTCCCATGCATTATCCCGACGGGTTAATTCCATTGGAAATTGTCTTTTCCGACGGGAAAGTTCTGTCGAAAAATACAATTTCACTTCACAAAGAAAATACATTGAAATGGCCACAAGTTCGCAATAGGAAATCACAAAGAAAGCCTATTCTATAGAGTTTTATCACTTCTCACAACACTCTAACAGTTTTTCACTCAGAAAAATGTGTATATCTTTGGTCTTCAACTTCTGCTTTAGTCAACAAATGACGAAGCTGATGACTGAGCTGTTCTTGAGCTTTTTGAGACTTAGAAAATATTTTACTTCGAAATCAATCTTTCAGTTGTTGTGTTTTTTTTTCTCTTCTTCTCTTCAGCTATTTATACTCACAGATTCAAAAAGTGTCCGTTGAAGAGAGACACAATTTGAATTTCTCGATTTCTGGTCCTTAATTTCCGCGAACGGCTCTCTGCACAGTGACAGACTGCAACAGTACTTTCTGTCAGGCAACATTTAATGCACCTAGCTGATACGAGGTATTTCTTCAATCATTTGCCATTAATACCCTCGGTCTTCAGCATTTATTACACCAAGTGCATTTATTACCGTTGCGAAGACTTCCATGATCCTTTCCACTCGGCTGATGAGAACACAGGTCTGATGGTTAGCAGAGCTGATCCCAAACTTGAACAAATCTGATTTGAGTCGGCTGGTATTTACCAGTCTGATTTCTTCCCTTCAGCAGATCAGTAGTCTTTTGGACCTTGAATATTTGACCCTTCTGATTTGTCTTCTTACTTGGTCAAAATTCTTCTAAGGGTTTTAAACAAAGTTTTCCATACTTAGCTGATCTTGATGTGTTTTGAAAATCATCAAAACCTCCTTTAAATCTTTTAACTTCAGCAGACTCTATCTTCATCTTCATCCAACAATTTCCCTCTTTTTGATGATGACAAAACTTCAGCTAAGTACTTGTTACCTATACTAAAGTTTTGATCCTCAAAATTTCTGAGACAGAAATATATGTTGGAAAAGAACTTGAACTTTTTATAAATGATTGAAAATTATTACAAAGTACAAGTCTTTCAGATGGGATAATTGAAAGGAAACTAAAGTAAACTGATTACAATGAATAATCTATTCTAATCATCAGCTTCTTCACTTCCTTCTTCAATAACTTCCTCATACTCATACTCTGATTCATCATCTTCTTCTTCTTCATCAGCATCATCAGGTTCAACATCACCTAGAAGATTTTGTTTAGCAACTTCCATCTTTTGTTTTATTTCATTCTCACGCTTTGCTTCCTGTTCTGCTTCAGCAATTCTTCTTTTCAGACGATCAACGTTTTTGTACTTGGTGAATGGATCCAGTTGCTCTTCAGGAGTCTCCTTAGATGCAGCCAATTCTTTATCAGACTTGCCTGGTTCCTTGGGTTCTTCTTCAGAGTCTTCAACATCAGTTTCTTTGCCATCAACCATTCCATCTCCTTCAGCAGCATCAGTTTCCTTGGTTTCAGCTTCTCCATTTCCTTCAGCCTTTTCTTCAAGTGCTTGGTTCTCTGTCTCTTCTGGATTCTCTTGAGCAGCAGCAGAGTCTACTTCATCAGCTTGAACAGTTGTCTCTTCCCTTTTCTCTTCCCTCTTTTTGTCATCATCAGGGTTAACAGAAGGGTTGAGTCCAACAGCTTGGATCTTGGCAGCAGCACACAAGGTCTTGATGTTCTGGCTCATTAAGTCTTGGCTTGAGGCAAGATGATTTAGAGCAGTAGTGATGTTGTCAGCCTGATCATTGATGCAGTCAATGTTGAGTTGTAATGTGGAGATTTCCTCATCAATTTGGAGGTAGTTTTGTGAACTTCTTCTACCAACAAATGATTCTTTGTAGTCTCCTCATCGGCAACTTTGATGAATGTGTTTGTCAGATGAGCAATACTATCTTCATTTCTCTTCAAGGCAGCATGAAGATGATCAACATCAGCTTTAACATCTTCAATACTTCTGTTCATGTCCAAGATACTATGCTCATCCTCAGAGTATTGTCTTCTGGCAATGGGAAGTTATCAATGGCATCCTTAACCATTTTTGCAGTTTCTTTCTGCATTTGCTCCATCTGCAGTCTGTTCCTCGCTTCCATTTCCTTCAAAGAATTTTCAAGCATCATTTGGAAGGCTTCCATCAGTGACGAGTGCATATCAGCTGTTGGAACAGGGGGTGATGCAGTCTAATCTTCTTCCTCTTGAACAAGATTGTCTTTTAGAACAGCCTCTCCTTCAGCAGTCTTTTCCTTAGCATGCCACTCGTGGCTCTTCAGCAGGCTTCTGTTCTGTGACATCTTCAAAGATCTTGTTTACCACAGTTCCATCATCAGTGAAAACAGTTGTCTGGCGAATTCTTCTGATAACAGGCAGTTTATTGGCAGCAGGTGTCTTCACTTTAGGCAACTTGTGATAATCTCTTATTTCTTTGCCAAATGTGATCTACTGTACACCAGGTAGAGCAGGCAGATCACTTGGAGAACCTTGTCCATATCTTGAACGTTCAGCCCATTTCTCCAAGGCAGTCATAATTGCAATTTGCAAAGCCCTCTTGACAGGATCATCTTGTTTTCTTCTATTGGCTGGCAAATTGTCAGAGATGAATTTGGCTTCTTCAGTAGCTATGTCTTGAGCATACTTATGCATAACATCTCTAACATAATCAGGATCCAGTGCTTTGGTGATGGAAGTAGCCTGCAACCAGTTGAGGAGCCACTTTTCCTCATCAGCAAACTCTTTCCAGCTCTGGATTTCTTCAACAGATTTGTTCATCCTGTAATCTCTCCATCTGATGTATCTTTCCTTTTCACAAGTGAACAATGTTTTGTGCTGCAGCTTCTTATCAACATAAGCTAAGGCAGCTTCAAATCTGTTGAAAAAAGCAGGGTCAGTGTTAACAATGTCAAAAGCTCTTCTCACCTCAAACTTTTTCTTTTCCTGCTTTATTCCTCCAGGCATTTTCAGCTTGGCATTCATAGATTCACCAATCTTAATGCCACCAGCTATGTTTGGGCCATGAGAATCTTTCTTGCTTAGCTCAATGGCAAGTGCCAAGTCTGCAGCTTCGGCAGCTTTGAGTTCAGCCTCAGACATTTTTCTCCTTTGTTCTTCTTTTTGAGCTTCAATTTTACTGAGCAATGACCCTTTGCTCTTCTTGTTCATCCCTCTTCCTCGGCTCTGCTTCTTCCCTCTTCTTTTTATCAGCGGCAGACACTTTCTTCCTTCTGATTACAATCTTTCTTTTGCCCTTCTTCTTATCAGCTGTCTGTGCTTCTTGAGTAGCAGAAGGTTCAGGAGCAGCAGATGCAAGTGGTGCAGCTGCTACAGGTTCGATGATCTGCACTTCATGATCATCTTGAGGTTCGGCAACCTCAGCTGTTGGTGCGGTTGAAGCTGTCTGTTGAGCAGTAGACTCTTCTTCAGCTCCAGCAGGCCTCTCTGCTGATTGAGGACTTTGTCTGACTAAGTCAGAAAGTTCAGTAGGAGATTCAATGAAGGTCATCCTTTTTCTGACTGTGCTTCTTTTCCTTCTTTGTTGAGCAGGTTGAGATGTTACAGTGTCCTTCACTTGACTTCTTGTTCTATGAGCAACATTCTCAGCAGGTTCAGCAGATAGGGTTCTCGAAGGTGAAGCAAGAGACATATTCTCTATCTCCCGTGTTATCTGATTGATTATGTCATCATCAACATCCTTTGCAGCAGGCTCATCTACTCTGGCTTGAACAACTGGCTTGGCTGCTTGAGCAAATGTCTTCTTCTTTTTACTTGAAGCCACTTCCTTTGGCTCATCAGCTTTCTTTTTCTTTTTAGCTTTTGCTTGAACATCAGGCTGGGCTGTTTTAGCAGTATTTTTCCATTTCTTTGAAGGAACCTTTCCTTAGGTTCTTCATCTTCCTCCTCTTCTTCAGTTTTTCTCTTCTTATTTCCGGCCTTAATTGTCTGGTAGGTGGCCATAGCCTTGGCATTGTGGATTTCTTTCCATCCAGTCATTCCACAACCCAGATTGTAGAACAGGTAACTTAGAGTTATCCTGTGGTTGGTTTGCTTCTTCTGGAGGAAGTTAGCCAGAATGTACCAAATGACAACATACCAGTTCACCTCATAACCGTAGTAAATGGCCATCATTATGCAGTAGCGTTTCATGGTGACACTGTCCAGAGAGAAAGTACAATTCTCTATCAGCTTTGACACCATATCAGCCATGCGCTGATATTCATCCTTCAGATGTTTCTTCTTCATATTACCAGACATAACTTCTCCTTCTTTGGCATAGATTGCCCAGAACTCTTGGATTTTGTCTTCTGCCATAGAAGACACATCAGTTCTTCCCTGATTTAATAGTCCAAACTTCTCGTGCAACAGAGCATGAGTGATGACGATTGCTTGTCCTCCGACAGTGGCCTTGATTTCTAGTTTTTCAAAGTCAACAACATCCTTAGCCTTGTAGTACTCCATCACTTGGTCCTTCCAGACCATTTGTTCATGGGCTTCCATGAATTTAACAAGTGTGGCAGCCTTGAACTTCTCCAAGATTTCCTTCACGACGGGTGTACCAGAGTGATGATAAGTGTCATAAACCAGGTACATGCCTTCAGCCTTAGCTTCTTGTTGAGGAGTCATTTTGATTCTGTGAAGAGTTAGAGAAAACAGGAGAATTTTGCAGAATTTGAATGCAGAATTTCTCACAAATGCCTTTGAATATTTTTGGGTGCGTAAAGAGTCACAGAGCTGATCAGATCTGGTTTTAAAGAGGTTGAGTGCGTCGGTTTCCGTGTCACACGCTAACCGTTTGATCCGTTTTGTGTTCGCTTTGATCGTGTGGCGTTAGTTACGCAGTTCAAAATTCAAAAAGCATTTATTGACTGGCGGGAATGCGAACCGCCTCGGTCGACTAGTAAAAGCTTGTTTTAGATAAAACATTTTTAAAACAACAGAGCTTTTACATAGTTGATCAGACGAGTAAACTTAAATACTTATCTGATGGGACTAGTGTCCTGATGACAGACTGTTATCAGTGAAAGACAATAACTGATAACCTTCCTCGGCTGTTTGTCAATCCAGCTAGATAATTAATCTTTAATCTTTAATCTTCAGACTTCATATCTTCTGATGAAACCGTAACTTCAACTAACTTTCATCAATAAATTTCATCTTTTAATCAGAAGTACAGCTAGTCTTACACGTTCCCCCAGACATTAAGAATCCATATGTTAACAAGTCTGTTGAGAGTTAATCCTTGAAGATAATAAGATGAGTAAGCTGATGAACTCCAGTCTTCTGTTGAGTTCCCCCTCAGCTCATGCATCTAAATTCAGTAGTCCTAGTTCAGCTCTTAAGGTTGAAAACCTTGCCTCACTTAATGGTTTAGTGAAAATGCCAGCGATTTGATTGTCAGTAAGAACGTGCTCTATTATAACATTTCCCTTTTCCAGATGATCTCTTATGAAGTGATGTTTGATCTTTATATGTTTAGTCCTTGAATGACTTGTGAGTAAGAGAGATTGCGTTTGTATTGTCCCAGTAGATAGGTATTCCACTGATTTCAACATTGTAATATTCAAGTTGATGCTTCAACCAAAGTATTTGTGCACAGCAAGCTCCAGCAGCTATGTACTCAGCTTCAGCAGTAGATATTGATACTGAAGTCTGTTTCTTACTCATCCAAGAGATCAGGCGACTACCTAAGAATTGACAGGCACCTGTTGTGCTTTTCCTATCAATCTTGCAGCCAGCAAGGTCAGAATCTAAATAACCAATAAGTTCAAAGCCAGATTCTCTAGGGTACCATAATCGCAAATCTTGAGTGCCTTTAAGATATTTAAGTATCCTTTTGGCAGCTAGGAGATGAGATTCTTTAGGATTTGATTGATATCTCGCACAAACCCCAACAGAGTACATGATATCAGGTCTGCTAGCTGTTAAGTATAGCAGTGACCCAATAATTCCTCTGTACTTGGTTATGTCCACTGATTTGCCATCTACATCTTTATCCAAACGAAGTCCAGTAGACATAGGAACACTAACAAATGAACTAGTTTCCATACCAAATTTCTTGAACAGATCCTTTGTGTATTTAGCTTGGTTAATGAAAATTCCATCAGGCAACTGTCTTACTTGCAAACCAAGAAAATAGTTAAGTTCTCCGATCATGCTCATTCAAACTTGTTCTGCATCAGCTTTGAGAACTTATCATACATCTGTTAATTTGTTGAACCAAAAATAATATCGTCCACATATATTTGCACAAGCAATATGTGTTCCTCCCATTCAATAGTGAACAAGGTCTTATCTACCTTACCTTTACGAAATCCTTTATTTAAAAGAAAATCAGATAGGGTATCATACCATGCTCTTGGAGCCTGTTTCAGTCCATAGAGAGCTTTTTTCAGACGATACACCTTGTCTTCTTCATTATAAGCTTCAAATCCAGGAGGTTGTTCAACATAGACTTCTTCTTGCAATTCTCCATGGAGAAATGCAGATTTCACATCCATTTGATAGACTGTGAAATTCTTATGAGAAGCATAGGCGAGAAATAGTCTGATTGCCTCTAATCTTGCTACTGGTGCAAATGTTTCATCAAAGTCAATACCTTCTTCTTGGCAATAACCCTTAGCCACTAATCTTGCTTTATTTCTGGTGACAATACCATCTTCATTCATTTTATTCTTGAATACCCATTTAGTGCCAATTATCCTTTGATGACTTGGTCTAGGAACTAAGTATCAGACTTCATTCCTTTCAAATTGATTTAACTCTTCTTGCATAGCTTCAATCCAATTTGGATCACTAAGAGCTTCTTCAATCTGTTTGGGCTCTATTTGAGATAGGAAGCTGACAAACATGGCATTATTTACAGCAGCTCTCCTTGTTTTTACTTTGTCCAAAGGATCACCAATCACCAGCTCTGGTGGGTGATTCTTGAGCCATCTAAGATCAGGTTGCAAATCTGAATGTTGTCCTCTGATTTGATCTTGCAACACTACTGTTGGAGTTTCAGTAGTAGTCTGTTGAACGTTTGTTGTATGTTGAATAGTCTCTAGTCTATCAGCTGTTTGCAACTCGTCTGTTAGACAATCAACAGTGTGATTTTGAACAACACATGAGTTATCAGCTAAGTTGAGATCAGGTAGTATGATGGGTATATACTCTTCATTTATTTCAATACTCAATTTCTGAAAATCAGTAGACAGATTTTGATCAGTACTTTGATTCTTTTCGGAAGAATGATTTGGTTCATCAAATACTACATGAATGGATTCTTCTACAAGTAAAGTTCTTTTGTTAAAGACTCTATAAGCTTACTAACAATAGAATATCCTACAAATACTGCTTCATCAGCCTTCTCTGCAAAAGCAGTAAGGTGATTTTTCCCATTATTTAAAACAAAGCATTTTTTCTATAATAATGAATGTTTGGCTTCCTGTTGTTCCAAACTTCATATGGAGTCTTGTTTTGGTGTTTGTTGATCATGCATCTGTTTTGGGTAAATCATGCTGTATTTGTTGCTTCTGCCCAAAATCTTTGAGGCAGCTATGCTTCAGCTATCATAGTCCTGGTAGCTTCTTTTAGAGTTCGGTTTCTCCTTTCAGCAACTCCATTCTGTTGAGGAGTTCTGGCAGCAGAGTACTCATGGCTGCTTTCTCTGGCATTACAATACTCTTCAACAGTAGAGTTTGTAAATTCAGTCCCTCTATCTGATCTGATCTTTAATATCTTCATGCTCTTTTCATTCTGGATCAGTTCCATCAGATTTGTAAGATGCTCCTTGGTTTCACTTTTCTTCTTCATGAAAATCTCCCAAGTGTATCTTGAATAATCATCAACAACAACTAGGCAGTACTTCTTTCCACCATTGCTGATTGGATCAATGGGTCCAAATAAGTCCATATGTAGCAGCTCCAAAATCCTTCCAGATGATTGGTGCTTCTTGCTTTTGAATGATGACTTGATTTGTTTGCCCTTCTGACAGACGTCACAGAGCTTATCTTTGCTCATGACTGTTTTTGGAATTTCTTCTACCAAATCATTCTTGATAAATCTGTTTATGGTCTTGAAATTCACATGGTTCATTCTTTTGTGCCACAGCCAACTGTCTTCAATTGGTGTTAATGCCACCAAACAAATACTTGAACTCTTGTCAACAGAATTCCAGTCCACTGTGTAGACATTTTCTTGTCGTCTTCCAGATAATATTACCTTCTTTGTACCAATCTGTTCAACGTAGCACTTATCTGATGAGAAGATGAATGAAAATCCCTTGTCACAAAATTGACTTATGCTCAGCAAATTGTATTTAAGGCCTTTAACATAAGAGACGTCAGATATCTCAATGTTGCCTTTGATCAGCTTTCCACTTGCTACAATCTTGCCTTCTTTGCTGTCTCCAAAAGTAACTTTCGGACCATCCACAGCAACAACATCAGTCAGCTCATGTATGTTTCCACGCATGTGTCTTGAACAACCACTGTCCAAGTACCAGATTTTCTCTACTTTACTCATACTCCTAATCCTAACCTAAAAAACAAAAATAAAATTGTTTTAGGTACCCTTATTGAGAGGGTCCTGAAGGATTAGTTCCACCTTTGACAACCCAAGATGTTGAAGTCTTAGGCTTCTTAGGCTTCTGAGTTTTGACAGGAGCATGAACAGTTTTATCTTCACCACGTTCATCAGATTTCTTATGTTGATAATCAGCATGATAAGGATGATGTTCATAAGCAGAATAAGATGCATGATAAGCAGGATAAGCATGTATTGGATGAGCAAGATATGGTGCATAGTAAGTTGGAAATTGAGGTGCATGATACATAGGAGGATATGCAGCAGGTTGCACATAATATGACTCATTTCCATACCAAGCATTTTGATTTTTTTGTTCTTATGCTTCTTTGGTTTACTAGATGCTTGCTCACTAACAGATGACTTAGTTTTACTACTAGTCTGTTTGGCTTTAGTTTTATCAGCAAACTTCCTAGGACTCTGCTGTTTAGATTTACCAGTCTGTTTTCCTACACTAGGCTCTTTGCTCTTTTTAGCCTTAGGAGCTTTCTTCTCCTTTAATTCTTTCTCTGGTGCAGCAGGTTTAGTTGTCTGAACATACAAGATGACCTTACTGTTGTCAGCTGATACAAATTTTTCAGTATGTTTCAATTCTAACTTATCCTGTTCTAAAGGTATTTTCTATTTACTAGATATAAGAGTGGATGCAACAGATGATTTTTCATGACACTCAATTATCTTTTCAAGTTCCATGATTTTACCCTTATGTACTTCACATTCAGCTTTCAGAGATTCATTATGTTGCTCAAGCAGTTTATATTCAGCTGATTCTTTTGGCTTTTTAGCTTTAAGTTTCAGTGAACTGTTTTGCTCTCTTAGCAATATAATCTCTTCCATAAGCTTACTAAATGCTTCAGCAATACCAGTATTGTTAAGCATCATTTGTTCAAATGAATTAAACAATTCATTGTCAAGAGAAGTTACCTCATCATCCTCAGAGTTATCAGATTCCTTGGTCATCAGGCAAATAAGAGCAGGACTATCTTCTTCAGAAGACTCTTCATCAGAACTGTCTGAGTCTGAATTTGATGAGTAGATAGCAGCTAACTTTTCAGCTTCTGCTAACAGCACCTTGCCTTTCTGATGCTTTCTTTCTTTTCTGATTCTCTTTTCCTCTTCCGTATACTTCTCAGCTTTAGGATATGGGCAGTCTCTGATGAAATGTCCCAATTTCCTACAATTATAACACATCATTTTGGATTTATATCTAAGTCAAGGACTCAAAAGTTAGCATCATCTGGCGTGATTGAAATCAATTGCATTAATGAAATGCCAACATGTGAACCATGTTTAAAGGGTAAAATGGCTAAGTTGCCATTTAAGGGAAACCCTGAGCGAGCCAAGCAAACATTGGACTTGATACATACGGACGTATGTGGACCACTAAGAAAAAGCGCCCGAGGTGGCTATGACTACTTCATCACTTTCACTGACGACTTTAGTCGTTATGGATATGTGTTCTTGTTGAAACACAAGTCTGAAGCCTTTGAGCGATTCATAGAGTTCAAGATGGAAGTAGAGAATCAACTTGGTCATACGATAAAGCCTCTTCGTTCTGACCGAGGTGGAAAATTTCTTAGTAACGAATTTCTGAATTATCTTGTGGAGCATGGAATATTATCGCAGTGGACTCCTCCTGCAACACCCCAATTAAATGGAGTAGCAGAGAGAAGGAATCGAACATTGATGGACATGGTTCGATCCATGATGAGTGCCACTGACCTTCCTCTTTCATTTTGGGTACATGCCCTCCTCACGGCAACGAAGATACTGAACATGGTACCTTCTAAATCCGTAGAAAAGACACCATACAAATTATGGTTTGGCAAGGCACCCTCATACGCATTCATGCGCATATGGGGATCTCCCGCTTACGTTAAAAAGCTAGTGGGAGATAAATTGGAAACTAAATCCACTTTTATGCAAATTCGTGGGGTATCCGGAAAACTCAATAGGATACGAGATCTACGATCCTACAAGACAAACTACCTTTGTTTCGAGGAACACTCACTTCGTGGAGAATGATTTCTTGGTGGACAAGAAAGAAAATAACGTAGAACTAGATGAGGTCACTGAAGCTGAAAAGACCGAAAAGGTCGATCAAGCTGACCCGTCGCCATAGGCAGTGGGAGAACATAAGCATGAAAGTGCACCAGAGAGTACACCAATTCTTCGTAGGTCAGAAAGACAACGTAGAGAACCCGAAATGTACTACGGTCTGCTGCATGAGACTCGACAGTCTCTGACCGACCCAAGGACTTACGAAGAGGCTATGCTAGACATAGACTCGGGAAAGTGGCGCGAAGCCATGGAATCCGAATTGGACTCCATGCACTCAAACAAGGTCTGGGCCTTGGTAGATCCACCAGTGGGAGTGGCTCCCGTGGGTTGCAAGTGGATCTATAAGCGAAAGCTTGGAGTGAACGGAGAGGTAATAACCTACAAGGCCCGATTAGTGGCAAAGGGATATACTCAAAGACTTGGAATTGACTTTGAGGAGACCTTCTCGCCCGTCGCAATGCCTAAATCCATTCGAATCTTGCTGGCCATAGCTGCGAGGTATAACTACGAGATATGGCAGATGGATGTAAAGACTGCCTTTCTCAATGGGGACATTGATAAGGAGATCTACATGGAGCAACCAAAAGGATATGCATCCAAAGGAGATGAACACAAGGTGTGCAAACTCCAGAGATCCATTTATGGACTGAAGCAAGCTTCCCGAAGTTGGAACATTCGTTTCGATGAGACAATCCAAACTTTTGGATTCATCAAAAACATGTTCGAACCTTGCGTGCACAAGAAGATCAGTGGGAGTACAGTTGAATTTTTGGTGCTTTATGTTGACGACATTCTTCTCATTGGAAACAATGTGAAAGCGTTGTCTGAAACTAAAGCATGGTTATCTACACAATTCTCAATGAAGGATATGGGAGAAGCATCCTTTGTACTAGGTATAAGGATCTACCGAGATAGATCAAAAGGACTGCTGGGCCTCTCCCAATCCCAGTACATAGATAAAATCTTGAAAAGATTTAACATGGAAGAATCCAGGAGAGGATTGCTTTCAATGAGTCATGGGATTGCACTCTCTAAGTCTATGGCCCCAAAGACGCCTGAAGAGAGAAGCAATATGTCTCGAGTACCATATGCATCCGCGATAGGAAGCATAATGTATGGTATGTTATGTACTAGACCAGACGTAGCATACGCTCTAAGCGTTACAAGTCGCTACCAGTCTGATCCAGGTGAGCAGCACTGGATAGCCGTAAAGGCAATTCTGAAGTACCTGAGAAGAACCAAGGAATTGTTCTTGGTATACGGTGGAGGAGAATTGAAATTGGAAGGCTATACAGACTCGAGCTTCCAATGTGATGTAGACGACTTCAAGTCGACATCAGGATACGTGTTCTGCCTCAATGGTGGTGCGGTTATTTGAAGAAATCTGGGAATGTAAAATCTTAAAATTCATTCAGATTCGTGTCTTTAAGGTTTCAAACAAGACAATCTAAAGCAATACTTGTGGTTATAACAATGGGAAATCTTGTTTAATTATATTTGAAATAAAAATGGTGAATAAGATGGGTAAAAAAATAAATTAATTGGATTTGGATGAAAAGGAAGAAGAAGATGGGTGAATATAATCCTACATAATTTCACATTAATTAATTTGACACATATTAATTTATTATGGATGAGACACTAAGTAGTACACATTAGTAAGACACGAGATTTTTTTGGACTAAATTTTATTCTAAGTCACTATTCTTACTTGACTAACATAAAACACTGAACTATTCTTTTAATTATGAATAATATATAGAATAAATATATGTGATATGAATGTGATTCACACCTGGCCGGCCCTAGGTATTTTCGGGTCCTAGGCAAAAGTAAATTTGGGGGCACTATATTATAAAGAAATAAATTATAATAACTATTTTTTTATGTGTTTTTAAAAATTCAAAATTATTAATTAATATAAGTTTTAATTTTTTCCAACTATTATTTTCTACATAGGTAAAATGATAAACACATTTAATTTTTTGATATAGTTAGTTGTAAATATGTTCTTAATTTTGTAAACCTTTTTTCAGCAAATAAATATTATATGTGTGATAAATATAATTATAGCAGTATAATAAATGCATATTGACAAAAATGAATATTACTTGTTAAAAATTAATTAATATATCATTAAAATATAAATTTTTATACTCGTAGAACATTGCTACAAAATGTAGTTAATATAAACAATGTCAAAGTGAATAAAAGCATCTCACCCAAAACTCCAAATTGAAATCTTCTCCAAATTTGGAGATACTTTTACACATCTCATCTCCCACCCAAAAATTTCAAAACAGTATTCATTTATTAAATAAATAATTTTATCTACATAATCAAAGTTAAAATTTTAGTTGTTCATTAAATAATATTAGATATGATTAAATAAATTTCAACTAATTTGAAATGAAGTCTGATTATGATTTTGTAGGATTATCAATTGAGCCGGGTCTACCCGATGCCCAATGGCTTGGCTGGATTAAATTTTACCCGAACCCGAATAATTATGAGTCGAGCTGAGTTTAAGCCTTTATATTAAAATCGATTAATTTATGATTCAAGCTTGAGCCTTATAATGCTCAATTCGAATAAGGTCCGAATATATTCCACCTATTTTTCCCCATAAAAGATATTTATGTAATACTTACTACTTACTTTTTCTCTTTAAACTTCAACATTCAAACTCAACCAAAATAGGATTTCAATTTTTTCAAAAACTAAAATTCAATCAAACTCACTCTAAGTACAAAATAGGATTTCAGTTTTTTCAAAAACTAAAATTCAATCAAACTCACTCTAAGTAAGATTTTATGAGTCTCATTGTAACCACCTAATTCAATTATTCAAAACCAAAATCTAACTAAATATGCACAATAGGACTGCAGTTTGCAACCCTCATAATATGCATATGTTGAACTGCGGACATGCCAAAACTGTTTAATGAAATATTGATATATTTGGATTTAAAAAAAAAAGTATTATAGTCTTTTTTTTATATCTATATCTCAAATTTGTTTGCTTAAAAAAAAGTCTTATAACCTCATTATGCCTATTAAAATGTAACTTCGTAATTATGTTAAATTAATTCAGACGCATTCAATTCATTAAAAAAAATAATAATAACTTCCAGTATTTCAAATAAAAAATCTAAGGGCATATTTGTTTGATGTTTGAGAAAGTAGTTTGGGAGAGTAGTGGATGTTTGTGAAATAATCTCCATTTGCGTACTGTTGTTTGTTTGAGTTTTGAGTTGGCGGTTTGAAAAATAAAGTAGGTGTAGTTTGTTTGGAAGAGTTATGTTGTAGGTGTAAGATGTGTAAAACTTTATGTCAAATCAGAGTAGCGTTTGTATAAGTTTTGTTTTGAGATAAAGTTGTTATTTATTTGACTTTTGAGAGAGTAGTTTGAGAAAAATAATAGATAAAAAATTTATTTCAGAAAATAAAAAACATATTTATTTGCCATTTTCCAAACATAAAATATTTTTGGGAAATGCCAAACAAACATTCCCTAAACCTTGATGTTAAAAGCAAAGCTCCCAAATCAAATGCCAAGAGAATTAAAGGGTCATTTCCTTTTCGAATCAGCCGGTTTGGTTGATTTCTATAAATTCATTTGGAAAAAATTATAAACTTATTTTGTGATTGAATAAGATAGTAGGAGATTTTTTAATCACAAAATAAGTGCAATATAATTAATTTTTGATTTAGTAAATTTTTCTAAATCAAATTTGAAATAGAATTTTGAAATTTTATTCTTCCAAATCAAATGACTAGGAGCTTAAACGAGAAGAGTATTATCAAACATCAAATTGTTCAAGTTTAGTGTGAATTTAGTATTGAGTCTGAAATTTTATATTAGTTTGATTTTGATTTCTTAATGTAGCGTGTTCGAGTTGTGTTTTTGATATTTTTACATTCGATTTTTTAAATTTTAATTTATTGATTTGAGCTCGGAACATAACTTCACAAGTTGTTAAGGGGAATTTTGTTTAAATTTGTTTGATTTGTATAATAAATCGAAATCAAATAATTATTGATTGGGTAAGTTCAAATTGAGTATCGAATAGTTTAATTTATTCTTACGCCCTAGGACCACCTAGGCCGCGATGGACTTGACTAGAATTGACTTGCAATTATGGTTGGAGGTTTGCTATTGACTTGACCTCAATAGCTTGCACCATTTTAAGTCTTCTCAAATTGGTTGGATATTTTATTATTATAAAAAATAAAAATATGGTTGGATGAATTTAATATTTAGTTCGAAATTGTATTTGAATTTGGTTTTGATTTCTTCACGAAACGTGTTCAAGTTGTGTTTTTGATTTTTTTAAATTTGGGTTTTCAATTTTTAGTTTATCCAGTTGAGCTTGAACATAGCTTCAAAAATTATAAAACGAAAATTTTTGTTTAAGTTTGTTTGATTTGTATAATAAACCGAACTCAAATAATTATTGATTGAATAAGCTCAAATAGAGTATCAAATAATTTAATTTAATTTTACACTTAGATAGGACCACCCACAATGAAATTGACTTGACTTGAAAGTTTGCTATTGACTTGACCTCAATAGCTTGCATCTTTTTAAGTATTCTCAAATTTAATTTAATTTTTAAGATATTGGTTTGATATTTACTATTTACTTTTTATGTTCAAATTTCATCATTTAAAATTAGTTAAAATGAGAAATTTTACTCAAACTCAATGTAAATGAGGTTCTAAAAATTTAATTATAGCCACACATATAAATTATTTTAAAACCAAAATCTAACCAAATAGCACAATAGGACTGCAATCTGCAACCCTCCTAATTAGTTGTTATGCGGACATGCCAAAATTGTTTAATGAAATATTGATATATTAAGATAAAAAAGTATTATAGTCTATCTTTATATCTTTAATATATTTGCTTCAACCAAAAAAAAAAAAAAAAAAATAAATCTTAAAACCTCATTATGCCTATTAATATGTAACTTAGAAAAAATTCTTAAAATCAAATGTCACATTGTTTTAGTTTGGTTTGAATTTAGCATTGAGTCTAAAATTGTGTTTGAGTTTGGTTTTGATTTCTTTCCAAAACGTGTTCAAGTTGTGTATTTGATATTTTTAAATATGATTTTTCAAATTTTAATTTATTGAATTGAACTCGAACAAAACTTTAAAATTTATCAAACAAGAAATTTTTTATAAATTTTTTGATTTATATAATGAACTGAGCTAAATTAATTTTTTATTTGATTTTCCGACTAGATAGGACAACCCAAGATGAAATTGACTTGCAATTATTGGAGGAAGTTTGCTACTGACTTGACTTCAATAGCTTGCAACATTTTAAGTCTTCTCAACTTGGTTGGATTTTAAAAAAAAAAAAAAACTTACTATCCAATTAGTGTGTATTACTTGATATTTATTTTTAAACTAACCCACTGTCTCCATTCCATTTCCATTCTCCATTTCTTTCATATTAATCTTATCACATATCTAAGGAGACTTTAAAAATCATCCATCTTTTCATATGTCGCAATTAAAATATCATATATTAGAGATGCCTCAAACTTCTATCTTGAACAGTACCATTCAAAAATCTTATTGTATAACTTACTGCAAATTGATTTTCTATCAAATTATTTTAATTAAAATTCCTCATCCTTGATTAAAGATTTAGAATATGAATTAACGGGTATCTAAATGCAAATTAGTTTTTTAAATTAAAATCCCTCTTTCTGACTAAAATTTTACTATATGATTAATTGATATTATTTGAAGAAATCCAGGAATGTAAAATCTTAAAATTCATTCAGATTCGTGTCTTTGAGGTTTCAAACAATACAATCTAAAGAAATACTTGTGGTTATAACAATGGAAACTCTTGTTTAATTATATTTGAAATAAAAATGATGAATAAGATGGGTAAAAAAATAAATTAATTGGATTTGGATGAAAAGGAAAAAGAAGATGGGTGAATATATAATTCTATATAATTTCACATTAATTAATTTGACACATTTTAATTTATTATGGATGAGACACTAAGTAGTACACATTTGTAAGACACGAGATTTTTTTGGACTAAATTTTATTCCAAGTCAATGTTATTACTTGACTAACATAAACACACTGAACTATTCTTTTAATTATGAATAATATATAGAATAAATATATATGATATGAATGTGATCCACACCTGGCCGGCCCTAGTTATTTTCGAGTCCTAGGCAAAAGTAAATTTGGGGCACTATATTATAAAATAAATTATAATAAATATTTTTTTATGTGTTTTTAAAAATGCAAAAGTATTAATTAATATAAGTTTTAATTTTTTCCAACTATTATTTTCTACATAGGTAAAATGATAAACACATTTAATTTTTTGATATAGTTAGTTGTAAATATGTTCTTAATTTTGTAAACCTTTTTTTAGCAAATAAATATTATATGTGTGATAAATATAATTATAGGAGTATAATAAATGAACATTGACAAAAAATGAATATTACTTGTTAAAAATCAATTAATATATCGTTAATATAAATTTTTATTCTCGTATAACATTGCTACGAAATGTAGTTAATATAAACAACATCAAAGTGAATAAAAGCATCTCACCCAAAACTCCAAATTTGGAGATACTTTTACACACCTCGTCTCCCACCCAAAAATTTCAAAACAGTATTCATTTATTAAATAAATAATTTTATCTACGTAATCAAAGTTAAAATTTTAGTTGTTCATTAAATAATATTAGATATGATTAAATAAAATTCAAATAATTTGAAATGAAGTCTGATTATGATTTTGTAGGATTATCAATTGAGCCGGGTCTACCCAAAGCCCAATGGCTTGGCCAGATTAAATTTCACCCGAACTCGAATAATTGTGAGTCGGGCTGAGTTTGAGCCTTTATAATAAAACCGATTAATTTATGATTCAAGGTCCGAATATATTATTATCTAGTTATTCCTTATTCCATGATTATTGTGTCCTCCTTATCTCGACGCACGACTTTTGACAGATGCGTTAGAAGTGTCAGATCTTCTATCGTCATCCGACTCGGATGATGCATCGGCGTGCGCTGGTGAACGGCTTTGCCGTCTCCCCCAGGGGTTTCGGTTGTCGTGTCGTTTAGTCTCTCTGTCCATCGGTTGTTGAATGGAAACCCTCATCTCTTCACTACAAGAAAAACAGGATTTTTCGACGGATTTCGAATAAAATCCGTCAAAAAATGGATTTTCCGACGGATTTCACTCGTTGGAAATTCCGTCGGAAAAAGTGGCGTGGAAAAAATTCCGACAGATTTTTCGACGGATTTTCCGATGGATATTTTCCGTCGAAAATCTGTCGGCAGCCCCAGCCGTCGTTATTCCCATGCATTATCCCGACGGGTTAATTCCATCGGAAATTGTCTTTTCCGACGGGAAAGTTCTGTCGGAATATACAATTTCACTTCACAAAGAAAATACATTGAAATGGCCACAAGTTCGCAATAGGAAATCACAAAGAAAACCTATTCTATAGAGTTTTATCACTTCTCACAACACTCTAACAGTTTTTCACTCAGAAAAATGTGTATATCTTTGGTCTTCAACTTCTGCTTTAGTCAACAAATGACGAAGCTGATGACTGAGCTGTTCTTGAGCTTTTTGAGACTTAGAAAATATTTTACTTCGAAATCAATCTTTCAGTTGTTATGTTTTTTTTCTCTTCTTCTCTTCAGCTATTTATACTCACAGATTCAAAAAGTGTCCGTTGAAGAGAGACACAGTTTGAATTTCTCGATTTCTGGTCCTTAATTTCCGCGAACGGCTCTCTGCACAGTGACAGACTGCAACAGTACTTTCTGTCAGGCAACATTTAATGCACCTAGCTGATACGAGGTATTTCTTCAATCATTTGCCATTAATACCCTCGGTCTTCAGCATTTATTACACCAAGTGCATTTATTACCGTTGCGAAGACTTCCATGATCCTTTCCACTCGGCTGATGAGAACACAGGTCTGATGGTGAGCAGAGCTGATCCCAAACTTGAACAAATCTGATTTGAGTCGGCTGATATTCACCAGTCTGATTTCTTCCCTTCAGCAGATCAGTAGTCTTTTGGACCTTGAATATTTGACCCTTCTGATTTGTCTTCTTACTTGGTCAAAATTCTTCTAAGGGTTTTAAACTAAGTTTTCCATACTTAGCTGATCTTGATGTGTTTTGAAAATCATCAAAACCTCCTTTAACTCTTTTAACTTCAGCAGACTCTATCTTCATCTTCATCCAACAATTTCCCCCTTTTTGATGATGACAAAACTTCAGCTAAGTACTTGTTACCTATACTAAAGTTTTGATCCTCAAAATTTCTGAGACAGAAATATATGTTGGAAAAGAACTTGAACTTTTTATAAATGATTGAAAATTATTACAAAGTACAAGTCTTTCAGATGGGATAACTGAAAGGAAACTAAAGTTAACTGATTACAATGAATAATCTATTCTAATCATCAGCTTCTTCACTTCCTTCTTCAATAACTTCCTCATACTCATACTCTGATTCATCATCTTCTTCTTCTTCATCAGCATCATCAGGTTCACCATCACCTAGAAGATTTTGTTTAGCAACTTCCATCTTTCGTTTTATTTCATTCTCACGCTTTGCTTCCTGTTCTGCTTCAGCAATTCTTCTTTTCAGACGATCAACGTTTTTGTACTTGGTGAATGGATCCAGTTGCTCTTCAGGAGTCTCCTTAGATGCAGCCAATTCTTTATCAGACTTGACTGGTTCCTTGGGTTTTTCTTCAGAGTCTTCAACATCAGTTTCTTTGCCATCAACCATTCCATCTCCTTCAGCAGCATCAGTTTCCTTGGTTTCAGCTTCTCCATTTCCTTCGGCCTTTTCTTCAAGTGCTTGGTTCTCTGTCTCTTCTGGATTCTCTTGAGCAGCAGCAGAGTCTACTTCATCAGCTTGAACAGTTGTCTCTTCCCTCTTTTTGTCATCATCAGGGTTAATAGGAGGGTTGAGTCCAACAGCTTGGATCTTGGCAGCAGCACACAAGGTCTTGATGTTCTGGCTCATTATGTCTTGGCTTGAGGTAAGATGATTTAGAGCAGTAGTGATGTTGTCAGCCTGATCATTGATGCAGTCAATGTTGAGTTGTAATGTGGAGATTTCCTCATCAATTTGGAGGTAGTTTTGCGAACTTCTTCTACCAACAAATGATTCTTTGTAGTCTCCTCATCGGCAACTTTGATGAATGTGTTTGTCAGATGAGCAATACTATCTTCATTTCTCTTCAAGGCAGCATGAAGATGATCAACATCAGCTTTAACATCTTCAATACTTCTGTTCATGTCCAAGATACTATGCTCATCCTCAGAGTATTGTCTTCTGGCAATGGGAAGTTATCAATGGCATCCTTAACCATTTTTGCAGTTTCTTTCTGCATTTGCTCCATCTGCAGTCTGTTCCTCGCTTCCATTCCTTCAAAGAATTTTCAAGCATCATTTGGAAGGCTTCCATCAGTGACGAGTGCATATCAGCTGTTGGAACAGAGGGTGATGCAGTCTTATCTTCTTCCTGTTGAACAAGAGTGTCTTTTAGAACAGTCTCTCCTTCAGCAGTCTTTTCCTTAGCATGCCACTCGTGGCTCTTCAGCAGGCTTCTGTTCTGTGACATCTTCAAAGATCTTGTTTACCACAGTTCCATCATCAGTGAAAACAGTTGTCTGGCGAATTCTTCTGATAACAGGCTGTTTATTGGCAGCAGGTGTCTTCACTTTAGGCAACTCGTGATAATCTCTTATTTCTTTGCCAAATGTGATCTACTGTACACCAGGTAGAGCAGGCAGATCACTTGGAGAACCTTGTCCATATCTTGAACGTTCAGCCCATTTCTCCAAGGCAGTCATAATTGCAATTTGCAAAGCCCTCTTGACAGGATCATCTTGTTTTCTTCTCTTGGCTGGCAAATTGTCAGAGATGAATTTGGCTTCTTCAGTAGCTATGTCTTGAGCATACTTATGCATAACATCTCTAACATAATCAGGATCCAGTGCTTTGGTGATGGAAGTAGCCTGCAACCAGTTGAGGAGCCACTTTTCCTCATCAGCAAACTCTTTCCAGCTCTGGATTTCTTCAACAGATTTGTTCATCCTGTAATCTCTCCATCTGATGTATCTTTCCTTTTCACAAGTGAACAATGTTTTGTGCTGCAGCTTCTTATCAACATAAGCTAAGGCAGCTTCAAATCTGTTGAAAACAGCAGGGTCAGTGTTAACAATGTCAAAAGCTCTTCTCACCTCAAACTTTTTCTTTTCCTGCTTTATTCCTCCAGGCATTTTCAGCTTGGCATTCATAGATTCACCAATCTTAATGCCACCAGCTATGTTTGGGCCATGAGAATCTTTCTTGCTTAGCTCAATGGCAAGTGCCAAGTCTGCAGCTTCGGCAGCTTTGAGTTCAGCCTCAGACATTTTTCTCCTTTGTTCTTCTTTTTGAGCTTCAATTTTACTGAGCTCAATGACCCTTTGCTCTTCTTGTTCATCCCTCTTCCTCGGCTCTGCTTCTTCCCTCTTCTTTTAATCAGCAGCAGACACTTTCTTCCTTCTGATTACAATCTTTCTTTTGCCCTTCTTCTTATCAGCTGTCTGTGCTTCTTGAGTAGCAGAAGGTTCAGGAGCAGCAGATGCAAGTGGTGCAGCTGCTACAGGTTCGATGATCTGCACTTCATGATCATCTTGAGGTTCGGCAACCTCAGCTGTTGGTGCGGTTGAAGCTGTCTGTTGAGCAGTAGACTCTTCTTCAGCTCCAGCAGGCCTCTCTGCTGATTGAGGACTTTGTCTGACTAAGTCAGAAAGTTCAGTAGGAGATTCAATGAAGGTCATCCTTTTTCTGACTGTGCTTATTTTCCTTCTTTGTTGAGCAGGTTGAGATGTTGCAGTGTCCTTCACTTGACTTCTTGTTCTATGAGCAACATTCTCAGCAGGTTCAGCAGATAGGGTTCTCGAAGGTGAAGCAGGAGACATATTCTCTATCTCCCGTGTTATCTGATTGATTATGTCATCATCAACATCCTTTGCAGCAGTCTCATCTACTCTGGCTTGAACAGCTGGCTTGGCTGCTTGAGCAAATGCCTTCTTCTTTTTACTTGAAGCCACTTCCTTTGGCTCATCAGCTTTCTTTTTCTTCTTAGCTTTTGCTTGAACATCAGGCTGGGCTGTTTTAGCAGTATTTTTCCATTTCTTTGAAGGAACCTCTTCCTTAGGTTCTTCATCTTCGTACTCTTCTTCAGTTTTTCTCTTCTTATTTCCGGCCTTAATTGTCTGGTAGGTGGCCATAGCCTTGGCATTGTGGATTTCTTTCCATCCAGTCATTCCACAACCCAGATTGTAGAACAGGTAACTTAGAGTTATCATGTGGTTGTTTTGCTTCTTCTGGAGGAAGTTAGCCAGAATGTACCAAATGACAACATACCAGTTCACCTCATAACCGTAGTAAATGGCCATCATTATGCATTAGCGTTTCATGGTGACACTGTCCAGAGAGAAAGTACAATTCTCTATCAGCTTTGACACCATATCAGCCATGCGCTGATATTCATCCTTCAGATGTTTCTTCTTCATATTACCAGACATAACTTCTCCTTCTTTGGCATAGATTGCCCAGAACTCTTGGATTTTGTCTTCTGCCATAGAAGACACATCAGTTCTTCCCTGATTTAATAGTCCAAACTTCTCGTGCAACAGAGCAGGAGTGATGACGATTGCTTGTCCTCCGACAGTGGCCTTGATTTCTAGTTTTTCAAAGTCAACAACATCCTTAGCCTTGTAGTACTCCATCACTTGGTCCTTCCAGACCATTTGTTCATGGGCTTCCATGAATTTAACAAGTGTGGCAGCCTTGAACTTCTCCAAGATTTCCTTCACGACGG
This sequence comes from Penstemon barbatus, assembly GCA_003313485.2. Classification (NCBI taxonomy): domain Eukaryota; kingdom Viridiplantae; phylum Streptophyta; class Magnoliopsida; order Lamiales; family Plantaginaceae; genus Penstemon; species Penstemon barbatus. Next base: position 33,790,910 of record CM064881.1, read on the forward strand.
GTGTACCAGAGTGATGATAAGTGTCATAAACCAGGTACATGCCTTCAGCCATAGCTTCTTGTTGAGGAGTCATTTTGATTATGTGAAGAGTTAGAGAAAACAGGAGAATTTTACAGAATTTGAAAGCAGAATTTCTCACAAATGCCTTTGAATATTTTTAGGTGCGTAAAGAGTCACAGAGCTGATCAGATCTGGTTTTAAAGAGGTTGAGTGCATCGGTTTCCGTGTCACACGCTAACCGTTTGATCCGTTTTGTGTCCGCTTTGATCGTGCGGCGTTAGTTACGCAGTTCAAAATTCAAAAAGCATTTATTGACTGGCGGGAATGCAAACCGCCTCGGTCGACTAGTAAAAGCTTGTTTTAGATAAAACATTTTTAAAACAACAGATCTTTTACATAGTTGATCAGACGAGTAAACTTAAATACTTATCTGATGGGACTAGTGTCCTGATGACAGACTGTTATCAATGAAAGACAATAACTGATAACCTTTCTCGGCTGTTTGTCAATCCAGCTAGATAATTAATCTTCAATCTTTAATCTTCAGACTTCATATCTTCTGATGAAACCGTAACTTCAACTAACTTTCATCAATAAATTTCATCTTTTAATCAGAAGTACAGCTAGTCTTACACGTTCCCCCAGACATTAAGAATCCATATGTTAACAAGTCTGTTGAGAGTTAATCCTTGAAGATAATAAGATGAGTAAGCTGATGAACTCCAGTCTTCTGTTGAGTTCCCCCTCAGCTCATGCATCTAAATTCAGTAGTCCTAGTTCAGCTCTTAAGGTTGAAAACCTTGCCTCACTTAATGGTTTAGTGAAAATGCCAGCGATTTGATTGTCAGTAAGAACATGCTCTATTATAACATTTCCCTTTTCCACATGATCTCTTATGAAGTGATGTTTGATCTCTATATGTTTAGTCCTTGAATGACTTGTGAGTAAGAGAGATTGCGCTTGTATTGTCCCAGTAGAGAGGTATTCCACTGATTTCAACATTGTAATATTCAAGTTGATGCTTCAACCAAAGTATTTGTGCACAGCAAGCTCCAGCAGCTATCTACTCAGCTTCAGCAGTAGATATTGATACTGAAGTCTGTTTCTTACTCATCCAAGAGATCAGGCGACTACCTAAGAATTGACAGGCACCTGTTGTGCTTTTCCTATCAATCTTGCAGCCAGCAAGGTCAGAATCTAAATAACCAATAAGTTCAAAGCCAGATTCTCTAGGGTACCATAATCCCAAATCTTGAGTGCCTTTAAGATATTTAAGTATCCTTTTGGCAGCTAGGAGATGAGATTCTTTAGGATTTGATTGATATCTCGCACAAACCCCAACAGAGTACATGATATCAGGTCTGCTAGCTGTTAAGTATAGCAGTGACCCAATAATTCCTCTGTACTTGGTTATGTCCACTGATTTGCCATCTACATCTTTATCCAAACGAAGTCCAGTAGACATAGGAACACTAACAAATGAACTAGTTTTCATACCAAATTTCTTGAACAGATCCTTTGTTTATTTAGCTTGGTTAATGAAAATTCCATCAGGCAACTGTCTTACTTGCAAACCAAGAAAATAGTTAAGTTCTCCGATCATGCTCATTTCAAACTTGTTCTGCATCAGCTTTGAGAACTTATCACACATCTGTTAATTTGTTGAACCAAAAATAATATCGTCCACATATATTTGCACAAGCAATATGTGTTCCTCCCAATCAATAGTGAACAAGGTCTTATCTACCTTACCTTTACGAAATCCTTTATTTAAAAGAAAATCAGATAGGGTATCATACCATGCTCTTGGAGCCTGTTTCAGTCCATAGAGAGCTTTCTTCAGACGATACACCTTGTCTTCTTCATTATAAGCTTCAAATCCGGGAGGTTGTTCAACATAGACTTTTTCTTGCAATTCTCCATGGAGAAATGCAGATTTCACATCCATTTGATAGACTGTGAAATTCTTATGAGAAGCATAGGCGAGAAATAGTCTGATTGCCTCTAATCTTGCTACTGGTGCAAATGTTTCATCAAAGTCAATACCTTCTTCTTGGCAATAACCCTTAGCCACTAATCTTGCTTTATTTCTGGTGACCATTGTTGGGATATGCCTCGATTGTCAATACAACAAAGTGCGGAAATTAAAATTTTTCAAGGCACACCCACAGGTCCCATAATAATGTCTCCAAGTTATATATACGAAAGACACAAAACAAAGCACAGAAATAATCTAACAAAGGGGTTTTTCGATTTTTACCTCACCACAGACAAGGTGGTGGAAACCTCCAACTCTGATTCTGAACTCTGATTAAGGTTCTGGTTCACTGGAGTGATCCAAGCGTCTCACCTCCAGAGAAAAGTCCACACCAACTGGATTATGATGACACCTCTTAGTCTTAGGCTCAGAACTAGATCTAAGAGGTTTGTTGATGAAGGATTGTGCAGATCTATTTGACAGATCAAAATTCTGCACAAAAGGAATGAGGGAGAAGATATGCGGCGGCGGCGCTAGGGCTTTCACGGCGGCGGTGCGGCGGTGTTACGGCAGCACACGGCGGCGGCGCTAGGGCTTGGGCGGCGCAGGGTGGGGCGGATTTCTTAGGGCAAGAGAAGACTAGGGTTTTTGCTTAGGTGTTAGTTCTCTGAGTTCTGTCAGAGCTCTATTTATAAGCACTCCTCAAGACCTAGGGTTACAAGATTCCTAATGGGCTTAGGAGTCCATCTCTTGCAAGCCCACCTTAATTTAATTAATTACTTAATTAAATATCCAGCCCATATTAATTAATTACTTAATTAATATTTAGTTTAATTAATCAATTGTCATTTAAATCAATTGAATCAATTAATTAATTTATCTCCCACTTGAATTAACACTTTAATTCACTTAATTGATTTAATTACTTTTAAATCAATTAATTCCTTTTATATTCCTACAGAACAGTCACCGTCCAATTGTATTGTGTGTGACCCTCTGGGTTCACCATCAATTGGCAGCAGGCTCACGAAACCTCGTGATTTAATTTATGAACAATAAATTGCTCCGATCAATTAAACTACCTTTAATTGACCACTCCTAGAATCAATTCCTCTACTAATTCAGGAGTACCCACACTTCATGGTCGATGTCTAGCCACAAGCCCATGAAGCCCAACATCAGGTGAATTGATATTTAGTGAACCTCACCTCATATAATTACCATGTACATACGGTCCTTCTGTCGACCAATTTCCCGATCAAGACTTAGGGTGTGTGAATTGATCGGCACCTCTAAATTTGTCTCGATAACTATACTTTCTAATTCAGGATAATGTTCCAGTGTGACTGCCTAATTTGGAAACCCCTTTCCAAATCCGTCACCGACTACGGCCGTAGATTCATTGGAAACATTATCTAAGAATCGTATAGGAAATATTCTCATCCATTACGATGAGTCAACAGATTCCATCTTGGTACTAACCACTCGCGTACATGTCCATACGCACCCAACCTAGGCATTTTTATGACCAAGCTAAGTGGCCTATACCTAGATCTAAGTACGCACTTTCATGCACCGAATTCGCCCTAGCACCTCAAGTCATAGGACTAAATCGTACACTATTATAATCCTTTGAGAAACATCCCATCACCGATATGCGTCATGCGCTTCCACAATGGGTTTCTCTGTTCGGGTCGTTCGATGCATTCGATCCTCCATCGAATCACCTAGTCATATGCACTGGCCTCAAATGCCTTGTTCATGAAACTTCAACAAATTCACTCCGTGTGAATCATGCATAATCGTACAAGTCTTGACGATTCACTCGATACCCCGTCTCGATATGAATCTATGACTTGGAACATTTTCGAGATCACGACCTTTGAGACTGTTTCATGATAAGTGCACTCAGTACTGAAGTGTATAGTCCCATAGTCATGAGTGATCTCAGGGTTTCAACCAATCGCTTAAATGTATTCGCGAGAGATGAAGTTTGGCCATTGTTTATCCTTATACATATATAAATAAACATGCGTATTATTATAAAATCAAAGATTGTTATATACAAGATAGATCTATTACAAGCTAATTGAACTGGCTTGCAGGGCACTATCCTATCAATCTCCCACTTGCCCTAAAGCCATTCACAAACGTTTCTTAGACCCATCTTATCTAGATGTCCCTCGAACACCTTTTGCGAAAGTGGCTTAGTTAGTGGGTCAGCTATGTTGTCTTCTGATTTGACATACTCCATATGCATATCTCCTCTACCAATGATCTCTCTGATCACGTGGTACTTCCTCAGTACGTGTTTGGATTGATGGTGTGATCTCGGCTCCTTTGCTTGAGCTATTGCCCCGTTGTTGTCACAAAAGACGACTACAGGTTCAACAATGCTAGGAACAACATCCAATTCCTGGACTAAGTTTCTCATCCATACACTTTCTTTTGCTGCATCTGATGCTGCGATATATTCTGCTTCTGTGGTTGAGTCGGCAGTGGTAGACTGTTTACAGCTTTTCCAACTGACCGCTCCTCCATTGAGGCGGAATATGTATCCAGAGTTGGATTTGAAATCATCCACGTCAGACTGGAAACTCGAATCAGTGAATCCTTCAAGTTTCAGTTCTCCACTACCACCGTAGACCAAAAACATATCCTTAGTCATTCGCAGGTACTTTAGGATTGCTTTTACGGCAGTCCAGTGCTTCTCGCCTGGATTTGACTGATAGTGGCTCGTTACACTTAGAGCGTGTGCTACGTCTGGTCGAGTACACAACATTGCATACATTATACTCCCTATAGCAGAGGCATAAGGTATGATAGACATTCTCGTCTTTTCTTCGTCGGTTGTAGGGCACATAGACTTAGAAAGAGAGATACCATGTCTCATTGGAACAAATCCTTTCTTAGATTCTTCCATACTAAATCTCTTCAAGATCGTGTTGATGTACTGAGATTGGGAGAGTCCTATCATCTTCTTCGATCTATCCCTATAGATACGTATTCCCAATACGTAAGATGCGTCTCCCATATCTTTCGTAGAGAACTGCGCGGATAACCACGCTTTAGTCTGCGCTAACATCTTGATATCGTCTCCGATTAACAAAATGTCATCGACGTACAAAACAATGAATTGTATTGAGCTCCCACTATTCTTTTTGTACACACAAGGTTCATATACGTTTTTGATAAAGCCAAAAGCTTTGACTGTCTCATCAAATCGTATGTTCCAGGTTCGGGACGCCTGTTTGAGGCCATAGATTGACCTTTGAAGCTTACACAGTTTGTGCTCACTTCCTTTGGACGCAAAACCTTCAGGTTGTTGCATAAAGATCTCCTTATCAATGTCTCCATTGAGAAAGGCGGTCTTTACGTCCATTGGCCATATTTCGTAGTCATGCCACGCGGCTATAGCAAGTAATATCCGAATGGATTTTGACATCGCCACGGGAGAGAAGGTTTCCTCATAGTCTATACCAGGCCTTTGAGAATACCCTTTCGCCACTAAGAGAGCTTTAGGAGTGATTACCTCTCCATTCATTCCAAGCTTACGCTTGAAGATCCATTTACATCCTACCGGGATAGTTCCCTCAGGTGGATCGACCAAGGTCCAAACCTTGTTGGAATGCATGGAATCCATTTCGGATTGCATGGCTTCGAGCCACGCACCCGAATCTATGTCAGACATCGCTTCTTGATAGGTCCTTGGATCAGCATCAACTTTCTCGTTTTCGTGAATGAGACCAAATCGCTCTGGCTCCTTACGAATTCGATTAGACCTTCGAAGCATAGGTGTACTAGTAGGTTCAGTTAATTCTGGTTCAGCTCCCACTGTTTGTGGGGATGGGTCCGATTCTTGGACTTCATCAAGTTCTACGATTGTCCCATTTCGGTTGGTGAGGAAATCCTCTTCCAAGAAGTGGGCGTTCCTAGATACAAACGTATTACGTTCTTTAGGATCGAAGAACAGGTATCCAATAGAGTCCTTTGGATAACCCACAAATTTGCACAAACTAGATCTACTATCTAGCTTATCTCCCTTCTTGTTCTTTACATACGCAGGAGATCCCCATACTCGTAAGAACGAATACACGGGTGCTTTACCATACCATACTTGGTGCGGCGTTGTTGGCACTGACTTTGAAGGTACTATGTTTAGTATCTTCGAAGCAGTTAATAGGTCTAAGCCCCAAAACGAAAAGGGAAGGTCAGCAAAGCTCATCATGGAACGAACCATGTCTAACAAAGTCCGGTTCCTCCGCTCAGACACTCCATTGAGTTGAGGTGTCCTAGGGGGAGTTCGCTGTGCGAGAATTCCATTCTCTTTTAGATAATCAAGGAATTCTTGGCTTAAATACTCACCACCTCTATCAGAACGAAGTGCTTTAATACTATGTCCAAGTTGGTTCTCTACTTCCATTCGAAACTCTTTGAATTTCTCAAAGGTTTCGGATTTGTGTGTCATAAGATACACATATCCATAACGACTAAAATCGTCGGTGAATGTTACGAAGTAAGAGAATCCACCTCTCGCATTGACACTCAATGGTCCACAAACGTCAGTATGGATAAGATCCAATGTCTGTTTGGTTCGCTCGGGATTCCCGGTGAAGGGTGATTTGGTCATCTTTCCTTTGAGACAAGATTCGCAAGTCGGGAGTTCATCTAAGTTCTTTATTTCAAGAGCCTTAGAGGAAACCAACTTTTGAATCCTACTCTTGGAAATATGTCCAAGTCTAGCGTGCCAAAGTTGTGAAGTTTGATTATCATATTTCCTTTTTCTAGATTGAATGTGCATGACGTTGGAATTTATAGGTTCTAGGGAATATAGACCATCTATCAAAGTACCACGAGCATACATTAAATCACCTTTAAATATGCAAAAAGATCCATTTTGAATGGAAAAATTAAAACCATCAATGTCTAACATAGGAATAGAAATGATGTTTTTAATAATGTTTGGTACGTACAGACAATCCCTTAAAATTAAAGTAAAATTCCCTAATACTAATTCCACGTCTCCTATAGCCTCGGCGGCGATCCTAGCTCCGTTTCCAAAACGCAGGATTCTATCCCCGGGCTTCAGGGTTCTTACTGCTCCCATCACCTGCAAATCATTGCAGATATGAGAACCTGCTGCGGTGTCTAACACCCACGATGCACAGTTAATAGAAATATTAACTTCAACTAGAAAAATACCTTTGGCTACCAATTTCATCTTTAGGTAGTCTGGGCAGTTCCTTTTCCAGTGCCCTGCTTTCTTACAGTGGAAACATTCGTCTTCTGGGCTTTTGCGCTTTTTCTCGACCACCTTGGTGACTGCCTTTGAAGAAAATACCTTCTTCTTTTTCTTACCTTTCTTAGGCTTTGCAGCCTTTGATTGGTGTGCAATCATTACAGGTTTCTCTTTCTTGAGAGTCGATTCTGCCGTTACCAATAAATTGGTCAGTTCGTGAAGAGCGAGGTTTCTATCCTCCATATTGAAGTTCAACACGAACTGGTCAAATGAACGGGGCAGCGTATGGAGAAGGAGGTCAGTGCTAAGATCAGCGTGCAAAGCCACGTCCAATCGCCCCAGTTTTTCAACCAAGTTGATGAAACGCAGACAGTGATCTTTTACACTGCTTCCCTCAGCCATCTTGAGATTAAACAACTCTTTAGAGGTCGCGAATCTTTCAGCGCGAGACCTTTCCCCAAACATCTGCTGGAGATGGAGAAGCATATCTCTAGCAAGCGGCATAGCAGCATGCTGTTTCTGCAGTTCGTTTGACATCGAAGCTAGCATGAGGCAACGAACCTGAAGATCATCATCAACCCTTTTAGCATGGGCGGTTCGTTGTTCCTCATTAGCTCGTGCTGCGGGTGCAGCAGGCATGGGTGTGTCGAGCACATAACTGCGACATTCGGAGTCTAGGACTATCCTCAGATTTCTCAGCCAGTCGACAAAGTTTGAACCATTCAATTTGTTTGCGTCGAGGATAACAGATAATGGATTCTTAGACATTGTAATTAATATCTACAATAGGAAAGAAGACAACATTAAGCTAACTGATCTTATGTCTAATACTTATAATTATCGAAGTTGGACTTAGTTTCGAAAAAGTTCTCCCACTATTTTGTCGAAACAATCACCCCTTTGATTGCTCGGGAAATTCTATTTCCTAGTAGGTCTTGACGTCCCAGCAGCAATTAATTGCACCCACGACTCGTGGCCATACAAGTAATTCTCCAGGTAGGTATACTTTTACCAATTGTGTTACTCCACAACCTTCAAGCTATTTTGCCTCGATTTTTGCACCTATCTAGCACTGCTACATCATAGATGTTACTCCTCGTTTAAGTCTGACCCAGTCAATCTTGATGAGCAACAGGCCCGGTCATGAAATCCCCGTAACTAGTTATCGGTCGATTTTCACATCCCGACAAGTTCCCACCCTTGTCTTGTTTAGTTAAAAACAAGATTCGAGGAATTTCGTGTATTGTCCCTTTCTTCGACTCGGGTGCCAGACTCTGGATCACCTCTATCGATAAGTAGACAACATACACTAGTCCCTATTGATGGAAGGCTTGGATCTATAAAACTTCATTTTATAGTTTACCCAATATGACTTAATATTTTATTTCGAGAGGGGTATTTCTGGTTTGAAAGTTATACTAACTCTCCTCGAGATCTCACCGTGTAAGTTATGCTTTATTCTTTTATTACGATCTAGATTCTAGCGCGCCTCACATACAAGCTAAATATAAATCGACAAATAAATTAAAAACATACAAGCCTAGCATGCATTCTACCACAATATGTTTTCGATCGGGAGCCTCCTATGTGGACCATCATCGAGCCATGATGTTGGTCCTATTGGTCAATCTAAAGGGTTCTCAAACAGGCCTATGCTATTACATTAATCACCATGCATACATGGCCTTCATATCTCCTTGGGCTCCCATCTTGCTTGTAACGGGCCTCCATCCTAGACTAGGAAAGCATTAAAGCCCTATTCTATTACAAAGGCTCAAAGTTGGCCCAAAGACATAAAAGGCTCGCAGGCCTTAATAAAAACCAAACATTAAATTAAACCAATCACATCTACCCTAAGGTCAAGGCTCGGCTCGATCGAAAATCACGCAAACAGTTCACGTAGAGCAAGAAACATGTAAACAACATTTTACTTTCTCCTTTCTTTAATTTTAAAACATCCTTTTAAAACTAACTTCCATTGATTCTTACTTTTAGTCACTACTAATTATGACAAAATAAACTTTCGGGTAAACAAAATAAATTTTCCTGCTGAAAATCAGATTCTGTTTTTCAACTTTTGAAAATTGCATTTTCGGCCCCTCAATTTTCGAAAATTGCACTTTGACCCCAAAACTTTTAAAAAGTTACAAAAACACCCAAAGCAGTTTCGGCCAGCATTCCAGAAAATAAATTTTGAATTCTGAAAATTTTCGATTTTTCCAAACAGATCCTTGAAGTTTCGGTAATTGCAAAACAGTCCCTAAACTTTCGGAAATTACAAAATGACCCCAAAAAGCGTGCGACCAGTTTGCGAAAACAGTCCAGAATTTTTGAAATTTCCAGATTCTAAAATTTTGAATTTTTTTAGCCCTTTAAAACCCTAATTTGCGATTTTTGCCCAAAAAGTCCTGAAGTTTTCAAAAACTATGAAAACGCTATAGATCTGAAAAACAGTTTTACCCAATTGTAGATCTAGTCATAACAAGTAAGAATCAATCGACAGAACATAATTATCATGCGTTTTAATATACATAATTAAACATATAATATAAACACATATTATGTTCAAGCCTTTCGTATAATAATCATGGAGTTGGCTCTGATACCACTGTTGGGATATGCCTCGATTGTCAATACAACAAAGTGCGGAAATTAAAATTTTTCAAGGCACACCCACAGGTCCCATAATAATATCTCCAAGTTATATATACGAAAGACACAAAACAAAGCACAGAAATAATCTAACAAAGGGGGTTTTCGATTTTTACCTCACCACAGGCAAGGTGGTGGAAACCTCCAACTCTGATTCTGAACTCTGATTAAGGTTCTGGTTCACTGGAGTGATCCAAGCGTCTCACCTCCAGAGAAAAGTCCACACCAATTGGATTATGATGACACCTCTTAGTCTTAGGCTCAGAACTAGATCTAAGAGGTTTGTTGATGAAGGATTGTGCAGATCTATTTGACAGATCAAAATTCTGCACAAAAGGAATGAGGGAGAAGATATGCGGCGGCGGCGCTAGGGCTTTCACGGCGGCGGTGCAGCGGTGTTACGGCAGCACACGGCGGCGGCGCTAGGGCTTGGGCGGCGCAGGGTGGGGCGGATTTCTTAGGGCAAGAGAAGACTAGGGTTTTTGCTTAGGTGTTAGTTCTCTGAGTTCTGTCAGAGCTCTATTTATAAGCACTTCTCAAGACCTAGGGTTACAAGATTCCTAATGGGCTTAGGAGTCCATCTCTTGCAAGCCCACCTTAATTTAATTAATTACTTAATTAAATATCCAGCCCATATTAATTAATTACTTAATTAATATTTAGTTTAATTAATCAATTGTCATTTAAATCAATTAAATCAATTAATTAATTTATCTCCCACTTGAATTAACACTTTAATTCACTTAATTGATTTAATTACTTTTAAATCAATTAATTCCTTTTATATTCCTACAGAACAGTCACCGTCCAATTGTATTGTGTGTGACCCTCTGGGTTCACCATCAATTGGCAGCAGGCTCACGAAACCTCGTGATTTAATTTATGAACAATAAATTGCTCCGATCAATTAAACTACCTTTAATTGACCACTCCTAGAATCAATTCCTCTACTAATTCAGGAGTACCCACACTTCATGGTCGATGTCTAGCCACAAGCCCATGAAGCCCAACATCAGGTGAATTGATATTTAATGAACCTCACCTCATATAATTACCATGTACATACGGTCCTTCTGTCGACCAATTTCCCGATCAAGACTTAGGGTGTGTGAATTGATCGGCACCTCTAAATTTGTCTCGATAATTATACTTTCTAATTCAGGATAATGTTCCAGTGTGACTGCCTAATTTGGAAACCCCTTTCCAAATCCGTCACCGACTACGGCCGTAGATTCATTGGAAACATTATCTAAGAATCGTATAGGAAATATTCTCATCCATTACGATGAGTCAACATATTCCATCTTGGTACTAACCACTCGCGTACATGTCCATACGCACCCAACCTAGGCATTTTTATGACCAAGCTAAGTGGCCTATACCTAGATCTAAGTACGCACTTTCATGCACCGAATTCGCCCTAGCACCTCAAGTCATAGGACTAAATCGTACACTATTATAATCCTTTGAGAAACATCCCATCACCGATATGCGTCATGCGCTTCCACAATGGGTTTCTCTGTTCGGGTCGTTCGATGCATTCGATCCTCGATCGAATCACCTAGTCATATGCACTGGCCTCAAATGCCTTGTTCATGAAACTACAACAAATTCACTCCGTGTGAATCATGCATAATCGTACAAGTCTTGACGATTCACTCGATACCCCATCTCGATATGAATCTATGACTTGGAACATTTTCGAGATCACGACCTTTGAGACTGTTTCATGATAAGTGCACTCAGTACTGAAGTGTATAATCCCATAGTCATGAGTGATCTCAGGGTTTCAACCAATCGCTTAAATGTATTCGCGAGAGATGAAGTTTGGCCATTGTTTATCCTTATACATATATAAATAAACATGCGTATTATTATAAAATCAAAGATTGTTATATACAAGATAGATCTATTACAAGCTAATTGAACTGGCTTGCAGGGCACTATCCTATCAACCATACCATCTTCATTCATTTTATTCTTGAATACCCATTTAGTGCCAATTATCCTTTGATGACTTGGTCTAGGAACTAAGTATCAGACTTCATTCCTTTCAAATTGATTTAACTCTTCTTGCATAGCTTCAATCCAATTTGGATCACTAAGAGCTTCTTCAATCTGTTTGGGCTCTATTTGAGATAGGAAGCTGACAAACATGGCATTATTTACAGCAGCTCTCCTTGTTTTTACTTTGTCCAAAGGATCACCAATCACCAGCTCTGGTGGGTGATTCTTGAGCCATCTAAGATCAGGTTGCAAATCTGAATGTTGTCCTCTGATTTGATCTTGCAACACTACTGTTGGAGTTTCAGTAGTAGTCTGTTGAACGTTTGTTGTCTGTTGAATAGTCTCTGGTCTATCAGCTGTTTGCAACTCGTCTGTTAGACAATCAACAGTGTGATTTTGAACAACATATGAGTTATCAGCTAAGTTGAGATCAGGTAGTATGATGGGTATATACTCTTCATTTATTTCAATACTCAATTTCTGAAAATCAGTAGACAGATTTTGATCAGTACTTTGATTCTTTTCGGAAGAATGATTTGGTTCATCAAATACTACATGAATGGATTCTTCTACAAGTAAAGTTCTTTTGTTAAAGACTCTATAAGCTTACTAACAGTAGAATATCCTACAAATACTACTTCATCAGCCTTCTCTGCAAAAGCAGTAAGGTGATTTTTCCCATTATTTAAAACAAAGCATTTTTTCTATAGTAATGAATGTTTGGCTTCCTGTTGTTCCAAACTTCATATGGAGTCTTGTTTTGGTGTTTGTTGATCATGCATCTGTTTTGGGTAAATCATGCTGTATTTGTTGCTTCTGCCCAAAATCTTTGAGGCAGCTATGCTTCAGCTATCATAGTCCTGGTAGCCTTTTTTAGAGTTCGGTTTCTCCTTTCAGCAACTCCATTCTGTTGAGGAGTTCTGGCAGCAGAGTACTCATGGCTGCTTCCTCTGGCATTACAATACTCTTCAACAGTAGAGTTTGTAAATTCAGTCCCTCTATCTGATCTGATCTTTAATATCTTCATGCTCTTTTCATTCTGGATCAGTTCCATCAGATTTGTAAGATGCTCCTTGGTTTCACTTTTTTTCTTCATGAAAATCTCCCAAGTGTATCTTGAATAATCATCAACAACAACTAGGCAGTACTTCTTTCCACCATTGCTGATTGGATCAATGGGTCCAAATAAGTCCATATGTAGCAGCTCCAAAATCCTTCCAGATGATTGGTGCTTCTTGCTTTTGAATGATGACTCGATTTGTTTGCCCTTCTGACAGACGTCACAGAGCTTATCTTTGCTCATGACTGTTTTTGGAATTTCTTCTACCAAATCATTCTTGATAAATCTGTTTGTGGTCTTGAAATGCCACCAAACAAATACTTGAACTCTTGTCAACAGAATTCCAGTCCACTGTGTAGACATTTCCTTGTCTTCTTCAAGATAATATTACCTTCTTTGTACCAATCTGTTCAACGTAGCACTTATCTGATGAGAAGATGACTGAAAATCCCTTGTCACAAAATTGACTTATGCTCAGCAAATTGTATTTGAGGCCTTTAACATAAGAGACGTCAGATATCTCAATGTTGCCTTTGATCAGCTTTCCACTTGCTACAATCATGCCTTCTTTGCTGTCTCCAAAAGTAAATTTCAGACCATCCACAGCAACAGCATCAGTCAGCTCATGTATGTTTCCACGCATGTGTCTTGAACAACCACTGTCCAAGTACCAGATTTTCTCTTCTTTACTCATACTCCTAATCCTAACCTACAAAACAAAAATAAAATTGTTTTAGGTACCCTTATTGAGAGGGTCCTGAATGATTAGTTCCACCTTTGACAACCCAAGATGTTGAAGTTTTAGGCTTCTTAGGCTTCTGAGTTTTGACAGGAGCATGAACAGTTTTATCTTCACCACGTTCATCAGATTTCTTATGTTGATAATCAGCATGATAAGGATGATGTTCATAAGCAGAATAAGATGCATGATAAGCAGGATATGCATGCATTGGATGAGCAAGATATGGTGCATAGTAAGTTGGAAATTGAGGTGAATGATACATAGGAGGATATGCAGCAGGTTGCACATAATATGACTCATTTCCATACAAAGCATTTTGAGTTTTTTTATTCTTATGCTTCTTTGGTTTACTAGATGCTTGCTCACTAACAGATGACTTAGTTTTACTACTAGTCTATTTGGCTCTAGTTTTATCAGCAGACTTCCTAGGACTCTGTTGTTTAGACTTACCAGTCTGTTTTCCTACACTAGGCTCTTTGCTCTTTTTAGCCTTATGAGCTTTCTTCTCCTTTAATTCTTTCTCCGGTGCAGCAGGTTTAGTTGTCTGAACATACAAAATTACCTTACTGTTGTCAGCTGATACAAATTTTTCAGTATGTTTCAGTTCTAACTTATCCTGTTCTAAAGGTATTTTCTATTTACTAGATATAAGAGTGGATGCAACAGATGATTTTTCATGACACTCAATTATCTTTTCAAGTTCCATGATTTTACCCTTATGTACTTCACATTCAGCTTTCAGAGATTCATTCTGTTGCTCAAGCAGTTTATATTCAGCTGATTCTTTTGGCTTTTTAGCTTTAAGTTTCAGTGAACTGTTTTGCTCTCTTAGCAATATAATCTCTTCCATAAGCTTACTAAATGCTTCAGCAATACCAGTATTGTTAAGCATCATTTGTTCAAATGAATTAAACAATTCATTGTCAAGAGAAGTTACCTCATCATCCTCAGAGTTATCAGATTCCTTGGTCATCAGGCAAATAAGAGCAGGACTCTCTTCTTCAGAAGACTCTTCATCAGAAGTGTCTGAGTCTGAATCTGATGAGTAGATAGCAGCTAACTTTTCAGCTTCTGCTAACAGCACCTTGCCTTTCTGATGCTTTCTTTCTTTTCTGATTCTCTTTTCCTCTTCCGTATACTTCTCAGCTTTAGGATATGGGCAGTCTCTGATGAAATGTCCCAATTTCCTACAATTATAACACATCATTTTGGATTTATATCTAAGTCAAGGATTCAAAAGTTAGCATCATCTGGCGCGATTGAAATCAATTGCATTAATGAAATGCCAACATGTGAACCATGTTTAAAGGGTAAAATGGCTAAGTTGCCATTTAAGGGAAACCCTGAGCGAGCCAAGCAAACATTGGACTTGATACATACTGACATATGTGGACCACTAAGAAAAAGCGCCCGAGGTGGCTATGACTACTTCATCACTTTCACTGACGACTTTAGTCGTTATGGATATGTGTTCTTGTTGAAACACAAGTCTGAAGCCTTTGAGCGATTCAAAGAGTTCAAGATGGAAGTAGAGAATCAACTTAGTCATACGATAAAGCCTCTTCGTTCTGACCGAGGTGGAAAATTTCTTAGTAACGAATTTCTGAATTATCTTGTGGAGCATGGAATATTATCGCAGTGGACTCCTCCTGCAACACCCCAATTAAATTGAGTAGCAGAGAGAAGGAATCGAACATTGATGGACATGGTTCGATCCATGATGAGTGCCACTGACCTTCCTCTTTCATTTTGGGGACATGCCCTCCTCACGGCAACGAAGATACTGAACATGGTACCTTCTAAATCCGTAGAAAAGACACCATACGAATTATGGTTTGGCAAGGCACCCTCATACGCATTCATGCGCATATGGGGATCTCCCGCTTACGTTAAAAAGCTAGTGGGAGATAAATTGGAAACTAAATCCAATCTGTGCAAATTCGTGGGGTATCCGGAAAACTCAATAGGATACGAGTTCTACGATCCTACAAGACAAACTACCTTTGTCTCGAGGAACACTCACTTCTTGGAGAAGGATTTCTTGGTGGACAAGAAAGAAAATAACGTAGAACTAGATGAGGTCACTGAAGCTGAAAAGACCGAAGAGGTCGATCAAGCTGACCCGTCGCCATAGGCAGTGGGAGAACATGAGCATGAAAGTGCACCAGAGAGTACACCAATTCTTCGTAGGTCAGAAAGACAACGTAGAGAACCCGAAAGATACTACGGTCTGCTGCATGAGACTGGACAGTCTCTGACCGACCCAAGGACTTACGAAGAGGCTATGCTAGACATAGACTCGGGAAAGTGGAACGAAGCCATGGAATCTGAATTGGACTCCATGCACTCAAACAAGGTCTGGGCCTTAGTAGATCCACCAGTGGGAGTGGCTCCCGTGGGTTGCAAGTGGATCTATAAGCGAAAGCTTGGAGTGAACAGAGAGGTAATAACCTACAAGGCGCGATTAGTGGCAAAAGGATATACTCAAAGACCTGGAATTGACTTTGAGGAGACCTTCTCGCCCGTCGCAATGCCTAAATCCATTCGAATCTTGCTGGCCATAGCTGCGTGGTATAACTACGAGATATGGCAGATGGATGTAAAGACTGCTTTTCTCAATGGGGACATTGATAAGGAGATCTACATGGAGCAACCAAAAGGATATGCAGCCAAAGGAGATGAACACAAGGTTTGCAAACTCCAGAGATCCATTTATGGACTGAAGCAAGCTTCCCGAAGTTAGAACATTCGTTTCGATGAGACAATCCAAACTTTTGGATTCATCAAAAACATGTTCGAACCTTGCGTGTACAAGAAGATCAGTGGGAGTACAGTTGAATTTTTGGTGCTTTACGTTGACGACATTCTTCTCATTGGAAACAATGTGAAAGCGTTGTTTGAAACTAAAACATGGTTATCTACACAATTCTCAATGAAGGATATGGGAGAAGCATCATTTGTACTAGGTATAAGGATCTACCGAGATAGATCAAAAGGACTGCTGGGCCTCTCCCAATCCCAGTACATAGATAAAATCTTGAAAAGATTTAACATGGAAGAATCCAAGAGAGGATTGCTTTCAATGAGACATGGGATTGCACTCTCTAAGTCTATGGCCCCAAAGACGCCTGAAGAGAGAAGCAATATGTCTCGAGTACCATATGCATCCGCGATAGAAAGCATAATGTATGGTATGTTATGTACTAGACCAGACGTAGCATACGCTCTAAGCGTTACAAGTCGATCCAGTCTGATCCAGGTGAGCAGCACTGGATAGCCGTAAAGGCAATTCTGAAGTACCTGAGAAGGACCAAGGAATTGTTCTTGGTATACGGTGGAGGAGAATTGAAATTGGAAGGCTATACAGACTCGAGCTTCCAATGTGATGTAGACGACTTCAAGTCGACATCAGGATACGTGTTCTGCCTCAATGGTGGTGCGGTTAGCTGGAAGAGCTCCAAGCAAGAAACAACCACAAATTCAACCACCTAAGCAGAATACATTGCTGCGAGTGATGCAGCAAAGGAAGGTGTTTGGATGAGAAACTTCATCCAGGAATTGGATGTGATACCTAGCAACGCTGAGCCCATTACAATCTTCTGTGATCACAACGGGGCAATAGCGCAAGCAAAGGAGCCGAGATCTCATCAGAAATCCAAGCACGTACAAAGACGATACCACGTGATAAGAGATATCATTGGTAGAGGAGACATTAAGATGGAACGTGTCGACTCAGAAGATAATAAGGCAGACCCGCTAACGAAGCCTCTGCCTCAAAAGGCATTTGAGAAACATCTGCATAATATGGGACTCAAGAACATAAAAGACTGGCTTTAGGACAAGTTGGAGATTGATAGAAATAGTGTCCTGCAAGCCAGCTGTATAGCGAGCATTTATTGTAATAAATGAGGAACTATTCAATTTCGATTAATAAATGCACTTTATTAAATGGTCATCTTTATCTTATGTAATAATTATCTACGTATAAGGATAGAAGTCCTTAGATCACAGGGCTATGGGACAACCCGTGGACTGATCTCCAAGGCCGTGATCTAGAACATAATCAAGAGTCGTAGAATCCAATCGAGATAGGACATCGTTGGATTCGGTTAGACTCTCACTATTGTGTATACTCCGATGAACTGGAGGACGCTGGGGTCCACGAGCGTGACTGGGATAGTCGATACACATAAGTGGGTGGCTTGCTTGGATGACAAGCGCACTGAATACCCCAATTAGGAAATAACTCACCATGGAAGCGGTAGTCGCATATCGGGGTTGAAGTTATTCCATATTTATAATAGTATACGAGAAACGATCCCTAACTACTTGAGGTGATAGGTTTTATCTGGTGCGAGAACGTCTATACTTTGATATGAGTTCCGACTGACTGGGGATCGCCAGAAAGTCTCTGTGGACTCATATTGGGTATGGAGGAACTCGTATGCAGATTCATATCATCAACAAAGGATCCATTGACCCGACTTGATAGGTTGGGAAATTCTCCTATGGATTTCTGTGAGAAATTAATTCTGGTAAAATCCTTGGCCAAGGTATCTGACGACTTTATGTAAGTAGCTCATAAAGATTAAGTCAAAGAAAATTTATTTCGAGATCAGAGTACATAAGGTCAAGACAAAAGAAAAGGGAATCCGATGAAAGACCATACCCTTAAGTCTCGACTGGGAGATTGATCGATAGAGAGATTGTGTCGTATATGGAAATTATAAATGATAAAAGGTTCACTGAATTAATTCACCAATGATTGGGCTCCATGGGCTTGTGGCTGTGCATCGACCGTGGAGTGTGGGAGAATTCCCAAATTGGCAGGGGTGCTGATTTTTGAATGGTCAATCGACAGAGTGTTCGATTGATTTAGAGTAAGTCTTACTCGAATAATTAAATAATATTTAATTATAACCCACGGCCAATTATGTGGTGAACCTACGGGGGCATACACAAAACACATAAAGCGAAAGCGATGAAATAAGAACGACCGAGTCGACTGGGTCGATTATTATGGCTGGGTCGACTGGGTCGACCCAATTGGAACAAAATGGGATCCAATTGGAATTGGATCAGGATAATAAATTAAATTGGAATTTAATTTGTGGATTAATTAATTAAGTTGGATTTAATTAATTAGAAGGGATTTTAATTAGATGAACTTGGAGTCTGATCTAATTAAATGGGAGATTAAGTTAATTAATTGGGCTATTTAATTGGGAGATTAAATAAAGCCTGGTCAAATTAATTAACTGGGCCATGAATTAATTAGAAGACTTGGTCTTCTAATTAAAGAGGGCCATGGCCCATGTAGGAGAGAAGAGCCCTAGTCCTAATAGGACTAGGTTAGGGAGATAACTATAAGTAGCTATCTTATAGTTATTTTTCACACAACTCCATAAGCAAAATTGAGCAGAGCAAAAATTTCTCTCCCCTCTCCCAGTGTGATCGGCCGAACCCTGCTTCCCTGTGGAAAAAAATTTTCGTTTTCGATCTTGTTCCTAAATCGTTCCTAAATCCTAGACTTAATATATCTTGTGTTCTAGTCGATCAAGATATATTATTTTCGTGATATTGTGGTGTATCAACTCGTAGAGGCGCAACACGTGGGGCGCTACTCAAAAGGCTTGGATCGATTTTCTTGGAGCAGAAATCAAAGTTCGTTTTGCTGACTGCCAACTTAGATTTGCAAGGAGATAGGTATAACGTGCAAACTTATACTATCGTTTTAATTGATATTTATATATATACACCTAAAGTAGTATCCTGGAAAGATTCCGTAAGAGGTCCTAAAATTTTTATATTCCGATGTGCCTAGGGCTGTTTATCTTACCGAATCCCAACAGTGGTATCAGAGCCAACTCTAGGCTTTGTATATATATGAATTTGCAAATTCTGTGTTCATTAAATCATATGTTTGATTTATGTGGCTAGTTCTATAACTTTGCATGTTTTAGGACGTATGTTAGTTAACTTAGAGTTAATGTTTAATTTTAGATTCGAAAATTTTATCATGTTATTTTTTATTTTTGAATTGGGATTTAATTGACTGGATCTGTTGAATTAAATCATGTGGGTAATCGAAACAAACGAACAAAATTTTTTTATTGGATCCAACCGCGGTGGCACGCGGCGGTGCGCGGCAGCGCACCGCGTGCTGCTGCCCACGGCAGCGTGCGAACAGCACGCTGGCCGCGCGAGCAATGCACGGCAGCAGCCTACGGGCTACCAGCCGTGTGCTGTCACGCGCAGCCGCGCGCTGCCGCACGCTGTCACGCGAAGCAGCGGCTGCCGCGAACAGCCACGCGCGGACTTCGTGTCCGCGCGTGTGTTGCCCACGTGGCAGTCTTCGATTGGCCTCGACTGGTTGATTTTTGGTTGGACTCTAATTCTGCCTATTTTGAAAATTCTGGAAATTTTGAAATTTTGGAAGATTAGGAAACTTAGAGTTTTTGGATAAGGTAGTTATTTTGTTGGACCTAAACACTACCTTAATTAAACTAATCTAAACAAAATTGGATTATCTTGAAAATCTTGGAGATTGGGAAAATTTGGGAAACTTAGAGTTTTGGATAAGGTAAGAATCTTAGAGATTTAGATTACCTTAATTAACCAATTTAATCAAGATAAGGTTTGTAGATTGCTTATAGCTCAAGTAAGAGCTAATTAATCTTAGAGATTAATTGTTAATTCAAAATTAATTAACTTGGATGAATTTTTGCGAATTAAAATTAATGGAGCCGGTAAATTTACATTTATGCCCTTATGTGAATTTATGCATGTTCTTGAGTGAATGTGTGGATTGATTGATTTTGCCCTTAAGCCCTGTGTAGTTTTTTGGTTTATTTATTTTTGGGTTGTAATTAAATGGGCCTGATTGGTGCCCTTGCTTGCGCAAACAAATGTAATAGAATAGGACCATTTATTTTTATAAGCTAGGCTTAAGATTAGGCTTGGAGCCGAGAAGACCTCATGAAGACTTGGAGATCCGCATGGAAGCCCATTACCTTGGAGGACATGGAGGCTCAATTCATTACATGGAGGCCCAATCAAGCTGGATATTACAAGAAGGCCCATGATGTATGGGTTTGAAAATTGTAATAGTTAGGACATTTAATTTCCACCCTAGACTGACCAATTGATTCATCACATGGCTCGTGATGAATCGCATAGGATGGGCAATCGATCAATCATATCCTGCTAGGTGATGTATGTTTACTGTTATTCTTTGATGTATGTCATGCATGCTTAGAATAGATCACGTAAACAAGATAAAGCATAATCTGATGAGACCTCGCACAAGAAAACTTAAAACCTCCAATTGAACTCAAAATTCAATTAGAATATTAAATCGAATTCAAGGGCGCATATGAATAGTCTCTATGGTCCAAGCCTATCCAATTACTAGGTCTTAGGCATATTGTACGAATATATCTCGATGTCTCACGAGTCGTGGGTCGAGCTATAGGAAGATGATATGTCTATTGCCTCGATGCACGAGATAGTGCCAAGGGAGGGGATAGCAAGGTTTTAGGCGCTGTCTCACGAGTCGTGGGGTGTCTAGGATTGAACTATTTCTCTCCACGAGTATTGGACATGATTTAACGCTAGTAAGTATGGATGTCTCACGAGTCGTGGGTCCATATCGAAAAACGAGGCTAAATGAACTTAAGGGTTAGCTGCGATGGTTAACCGTCGACGTAATCGACCACCAAGTGGATCAAATAGTATGGCCAACGAGTCGTGGGTACTAGGAGATTGCATTTGGGCCTTAAGCCCGCTAGGATATTTTTAAATTCCCGAAACTTATGTGGGGGCATAAGATTTTGATTAAAATAGTGGGAGTAATTTACAAATAAAAACCATGTTTGTAAATTGTGCATTTTAAATTAATCTTTCGCGTATTTATTTCTTCTCTCGTCATTTTGTAGATATAATGTCTAAGAATCCGATTTCCATCATACTTGAACAAAACAAATTAAATGGACCCAACTTCCATGACTGGGTCAGGAACCTTAAGATCATTCTCGCTTCTGAAAAGCGAGGTTTTGTCCTTGATGGGCCCCCTCTCGAACTTGCTTTGGGTGCCGATGAAGATGAGAAAGAAGCCGTGGATTTATGGCTTTACGATGACTTGCAGTCACGTTGTCTCATGTTGGCATCCATGTCGAATGAGCTTCAAAAGCAGCACGAGCATATGAAGTCTTCTTTTGAAATCTACACGCACCTGAATGGTCTATTTGGGGTGCAAAGTAGATATGAGCGGTATGAAACTGCTAAGACTTTGCAACAAACGAGGATGGATGAAGGTGCTGATGTTCGATCTCACTGCATCAAGATGATTGGGCTTATTGAAAAGCTTGGTCATCTTGACGTAAAGATGGACAAGACCTACTGCCAGGATATAATCCTCCAGTCGTTGCCAAGATCATTTGAGCAATTCGTAGTGAACTACAACATGCACAAGATGGATGTTGAACTTCACGAGTTGGCTAATATGCTCGCCACTGCCGAGGCTTCCATGAAAAGAGAGAAGCCAGTGATGGTTGCTACCTCGACCCAATCCAAGTCCAAAAGGACAAAGAAAGGGAAGGGGAAAGGAAATGCTTCTTCAAGCAAAGGCAAAGCACCATCTGGGCCCATAGGGAAGGGAAAGAAGCGTAAAGCTTCGTCTGGTGAACAGAAATGTTTCTACTGCAAGAAACCTGGACACTAGAAGAGGAACTGCAAAGAGTTCTTGGAGTGCTCGAAAGGTATATTCCTTGTTGAAGTTAATTTATCAATTAACTGTGCATCATGGGTGCTAGACACTGCTTGTGGTTCTCATCTTTGTAATGATTTACAGGTGATGGGAGCAACAAGGCCACTTAGGCCAGGGGATTGGATCCAAAGATTTGGCAATGGAGCTAGAGCTGCTGCCGAGGCCATAGGCGAAGTGGAGTTAGATTTAGGTGGTAATAAATTAGTCCTTAGGAACGTTCTTTATGTACCTGGTTTGGTGAAAAACATTATTTCTATTCCTGTTTTGGATAATGAAGGTTTTAATTTTACGATTAATAAAGGTTCCTTTTCGTTATTCATGAATGATAATATGTTTTTCACTGGTACATTAAAAGATGGACTATATACCATTGAACCACCTAAGTTAGTGATGCATGTACAACAAAACAAAAGGAAACAAGATAATGAAATATCTGCCCAATTGTGGCACGCTCGACTTGGACATATATCTAAGTCAAGGATTCAAAAGTTAGCATCATCTGGCGCGATTGAAATCAATCGCATTAATGAAATGCCAACATGTGAACCATGTTTAAAGGGTAAAATGGCTAAGTTGCCATTTAAGGGAAACCCTGAGCGAGCCAAGCAAACATTGGACTTGATACATATAGACGTATGTGGACCAATAAGAAAAAGCGCCCGAGGTGGCTATGACTACTTCATCACTTTCACTGACGACTTTAGTCGTTATGGATATGTGTTCTTGTTGAAACACAAGTCTGAAGCCTTTGAGCGATTCAAAGAGTTCAAGATGGAAGTAGAGAATCAACTTGGTCATACGATAAAGCCTCTTCGTTCTGACCGAGGTGGAAAATTTCTTAGTAACGAATTTCTGAATTATCTTGTGGAGCATGGAATATTATCGCAGTGGACTCCTCCTGCAACACCCCAATTAAATGGAGTAGCAGAGAGAAGGAATCAAACATTGATGGACATGGTTCGATCCATGATGAGTGCCACTGACCTTCCTCTTTCATTTTGGGGACATGCCCTCCTCATGGCAACGAAGATACTGAACATGGTACCTTCTAAATCCGTAGAAAAGACACCATACGAATTATGGTTTGGCAAGACACCCTCATACGCATTCATGCGCATATGGGGATCTCCCACTTACATTAAAAAGCTAGTGGGAGATAAATTGGAAACTAAATCCACTTTGTACAAATTCGTGGGGTATACGGAAAACTCAATAGGATACGAGTTCTACGATCCTACAAGACAAACTACCTTTGTCTCGAGGAACACTCACTTCTTGGAGAAGGATTTCTTGGTGGACAAGAAAGAAAATAACGTAGAACTAGATGAGGTCACTGAAGCTGAAAAGACCGAAGAGGTCGATCAAGCTGACCCGTCGCCATAGGCAGTGGGAGAACATGAGCATGAAAGTGCACCAGAGAGTACACCAATTCTTCGTAGGTCAGAAAGACAACGTAGAGAACCCGAAAGGTACTACGGTCTGCTGCATGAGACTGGACAGTCTCTGACCGACCCAAGGACTTACGAAGAGGCTATGCTAGACATAGACTCGGGAAAGTGGCGCGAAGCCATGGAATCCGAATTGGACTCCATGCACTCAAACAAGGTCTGGGCCTTGGTAAATCCACCAGTGGGAGTGGCTCCCGTGGGTTGCAAGTGGATCTATAAGCAAAAGCTTGGAGTGAACGGAGAGGTAATAACCTACAAGGCACGATTAGTGGCAAAAGGATATACTCAAAGACCTGGAATTGACTTTGAGGAGACCTTCTCGCCCGTCGCAATGCCTAAATCCATTCGAATCTTGCTGGCCATAGCTGCGTGGTATAACTACGAGATATGGCAGATGGATGTAAAGACTGCCTTTCTCAGTGGAGACATTGATAAGGAGATCTACATGGAGCAACCAAAAGGATATGCATCCAAAGGAGATGAACACAAGGTTTGCAAACTCCAGAGATCCATTTATGGACTGAAGCAAGCTTCCCGAAGTTGGAACATTCGTTTCGATGAGACAATCCAAACTTTTGGATTCATCAAAAACATGTTCGAACCTTGCGTGTACAAGAAGATCAGTGGGAGTACAGTTGAATTTTTGGTGCTTTACGTTGACGACATTCTTCTCATTGGAAACAATGTGAAAGCGTTGTCTGAAACTAAAACATGGTTATCTACACAATTCTCAATGAAGGATATGGGAGAAGCATCTTTTGTACTAGGTATAAGGATCTACCGAGATAGATCAAAAGGACTGCTGGGCCTCTCCCAATCCCAGTACATAGATAAAATCTTGAAGAGATTTAACATGGAAGAATCCAAGAGAGGATTGCTTTCAATGAGACATGGGATTGCACTCTCTAAGTCTATGGCCCCAAAGACGCCTGAAGAGAGAAGCAATATGTCTCGAATACCATATGCATCCGCGATAGGAAGCATAATGTATGGTATGTTATGTACTAGACCAGACGTAGCATACGCTCTAAGCGTTACAAGTCGCTACCTGTCTGATCCAGGTGAGCAGCACTTGATAGCCGTAAAGGCAATTCTGAAGTACCTGAAAAGGACCAAGGAATTGTTCTTGGTATACGGTGGATGAGAATTGAAATTGGAAGGCTATACAGACTCGAGCTTCCAATGTGATGTAGACGACTTCAAGTCGACATCAGGATACGTGTTCTGCCTCAATGGTGGTGCGGTTAGCTGGAAAAGCTCCAAGCAAGAAACAACCGCAGATTCAACCACCGAAGCAGAATACATTGCTGCGAGTGATGCAGCAAAGGAAGGTGTTTGGATGAGAAACTTCATCCAGGAATTGGATGTGATACCTAGCATCGCTGAGCCCATTACTATCTTCTGTGATAACAATTGGGCAATAGCGCAAGCAAAGGAGCCGAGATCTCATCAGAAATCCAAGCCCGTACAAAGACGATACCACGTGATAAGAGATATCATTGGTAGAGGAGACATTAAGATGGAACGTGTTGACTCAGAAGATAATATGGCGGACCCGCTAACGAAGCCTCTGCCTCAAAAGGCATTTGAGAAACATCTGCATAAGATGGGACTCAAGAACATAAAAGACTGGCTTTAGGACAAGTGGGAGATTGATAGAAATAGTGTCCTGCAAGCCAGCTGTATGGCGAGCATTTATGGTAATAAATGAGG
This sequence comes from Penstemon barbatus, assembly GCA_003313485.2. Taxonomy (NCBI): domain Eukaryota; kingdom Viridiplantae; phylum Streptophyta; class Magnoliopsida; order Lamiales; family Plantaginaceae; genus Penstemon; species Penstemon barbatus. The sequence continues at coordinate 33,816,516 of CM064881.1, forward strand.
AACTATTCAATTTCGATTAATAAATGCACTTTATTAAATGGTCATCTTTATCTTCTGTAATAATTATCTACGCATAAGGATAGAAGTCCTTAGATCACAGGGCTATGGGACAACCCGTGGACTGATCTCCAAGGCCGTGATCTAGAACATATTCAAGAGTCGTAGAATCCAATCGAGATAGGACATCGTTGGATTCGGTTAGACTCTCACTATTGTGTATACTCCGATGAACTGGAGGACGATGGGGTCCACGAGCGTGACTGGAATAGTCGATACACATAAGTGGGTGGCTTGCTGGGATGGCAAGCGCACTGAATACCCCAATTAGGAAATAACTCACCATGGAAGCGGTAGTCGCATATCGAGGTTGAAGTTATTCCAAATTTATAATAGTATACGAGGAACGATCCCTAACTACTTGAGGTGATAGGGTTTATCTGGTGCGAGAACGTCTATACTTTGATATGAGTTCCGACTGACTGGGGATCGCCAGAAAGTCTCTGTGGACTCATATTGGGTATGGAGGAACTCGTATGCAGATTCATATCATCAACAAAGGATCTATTGACTTGACTTGATAGGTTGGGAAATTCTCCTATGGATTTCTGTGAGAAATTAATTCTGGTAAAATCCTTGGCCAAGGTATCTGACGACTTTATGTAAGTAGCTCATAAATATTAAGTCAAAGAGAATTTATTTCGAGATCAGAGTACATAAGGTCAAGACAAAAGAAAAGGGAATCCGATGAAAGACCATATCCTTAAGTCTCGACTAGGAGATTGATCGATGGAGATATTGTGTCGTATATGGAAATTATAAATGATAAAAGGTTCACTGAATTAATTCACCAGTGATTGGGCTCCATGGGCTTGTGGCTGGACATCGACCGTGGAGTGTGGGAGAATTCCCAAATTGGCAGGGGTGCTGATTTTGGAATGGTCAATCGACAGAGTGTTCTATTGATTTAGAGTACGTCTTACTCGAATAATTAAATAATATTTAATTATATCCCACGGCCAATTATGTGGTGAACCTACGGGGGCATACACAATACACATAAAGCGAAAGCGAGGAAATAAGAACGACCGAGTCGACTGGGTCGACTGGGTGAATAATCGACTGGGTCGATTATTATGGCTGGGTCGACCCAATTGGAACAAGATGGGATCCAATTGGAATTGGATCAGGATCATAAATTAAATTGGAATTTAATTTGTGGATTAATTAATTAAGTTGGATTTAATTAATTAGAAGGGATTTTAATTAAATGGACTTGGAGTCTGATCTAATTAAATGGGAAATTAAGTTAATTAATTGGGTTATTTAATTGGGAGATTAAATAAAGCCTGGTCAAATTAATTAACTGGGCCATGAATTAATTAGAAGACTTGGTCCTCTAATTAAAGAGGGCCATGGCCCATGTAGGAGAGAAGAGCCCTAGTCCTAATAGGACTAGGTTAGGGAGATAACTATAAGTAGCTATCTTATAGTTATTTTTCACACAACTCCATAAGCAAAATTGAGCAGAGCAAAAATTTCTCTCCCCTCTCCCAGTGTAATCGGCCGAACCCTGCTTCCCTGTGGAAGAAATTTTTCGTTTTCGATCTTGTTCCTAAATCGTTCCTAAATCCTAGATCTTAATATATCTTGTGTTCTAGTCGATCAAGATATATTATTTTCGTGATATTGTGGTGTATCAACTCGTAGAGGCGCAACACGTGGGGCGCTACTCAAAAGGCTTGGATCGAGTTTCTTGGAGCAGAAATCAAAGTTCGTTTTGCTGACTTCCAACTTGGATTTGCAAGGAGATAGGTATAACGTGCAAACTTATACTATCGTTTTAATTGATATTTATATATATACACCTAGAGTAGTATCCTGGCTAGATTCCGTAAGAGGTCCTAAAATTTTTATATTACTCTGTGCCTAGGGCTGTTTATCTTACCGAATCCCAACAAGATCTTTCCTAAATCTCTTGACTCTTCCATGGCTGTCACCTTCATGTTGAACTTCAGAGGTAGAGCCTTCAGCACCCTGACGGTTATCTCCTTGTCTGTGAAGGGTTTTCCAAGTTTGAGAACTTCATTCAGTGTCCTTGTAAACCTTGTATCCATCTCTTTAATGGCGTTGTTTCCTTCGCTCATATCACGAACCTTATCCCACATCTCTTTGGTAGTCTTGCAGTGCTTGACTTTGTCAAATCGATCATTGTCCAGGGCCTTGGTCATGATGAAACGGCCAACTTTGTCCAGATTGAACAGCTTTATTTCTTCATCTGTCATTTCGTTCAGATCTTTTTCCACCACTATGTCGACTTCATCGACCTTTATAGTCTTGGTTAATTTGAATGGACCTTTGATGATACATGTGTACATGTTATTATTGTAGGCAGCTAAGAAAATCTCCATTCTGATCTTCCAGTCCTCAAAACTCATACCAGCAATGTGGGGAACATGGCTGATACAATCCATTTTCAAAAAGTTTTGATTTTTCAAAAATATGCTCTTTTGAAAAAGTTTGAAAACCTTTAAAAAACACTAGGATCAAGCTCGTTGATCAGGCAGCTGATTCTAATGAACCACCTGCTCTGATACCACTTGTTGGTCCCAAGTGGTCAGATGAGGTCTAGAGGGGGGAAGGGGGGGTGAATAGACCTCTGAAAATTTTAATCAAATTTTAACTTTAAAACTTTTTGTTTAACTGTAAGCAGACTAAGCTGATCGCGAACAAATCTTTGAACAGCTTGGTTGACCACTAATCTGATAGTCACTTAGCTGATTTAGTCAAAATCCGTTTTAATACCAGAATACTTGCAGCGGATTTTTAAGTTGTTTTTCACAAGTAAACTTAGTAGTTTGAAAGATTTTATCCCCAGTTTTATAAAACTTCTTTAATCCTTTTTCAAACAGTTTTATCAAGTGTTTTTATGCAAACTGAAATACAAGTAAAATGCAGGGTAAAAACACAAGGATTTTTATAGTGGTTATATGGATGTAAATCCTTTAGTCCACTCTTCCAAGTCACACAGATCTTGGGTTATACTAAAAACAAAAAGTAATCAGTATACACTGCTTGTGCCAAACAACAAATGAAATGGCCACTAGTTCGCAATAGAAAATCACAAAGAAAACCTATTCTACAGAGTTTTATCACTTCACAAAGATGGATAAACACTCCTCACAACACTCTAACAGTTTTTCACTCTGAAAAATGTGTATATCTTTGATCTTCAACTTCTGCTTAAGTCAACAAATGACGAAGCAGATAAGTGAGCTGTTCTTGAGCTTTTGAGACTTAGAAAATATTTTTCTTTGAAATCAATCTCTCAGTTGTGTGTAGCTCTCTATTTTTCTCTTCGTCTCTTCAGCTATTTATACTCACAGATTCAAAACGTGCTGTTGAAGAGAGACACAGTTTGAATTTCTCGATTTCTGGTCCTTAATTTCCGCGAACGGCTCTCTGTACAGTGACAGACTGCAACAATACTTTCTGTCAGGCAGCATTTAATGCACCTAGCTGATACGAGGTATTTCTTCAATCATTTGCCATTAATACCCTCGGTCTTCAGCATTTATTACACCAAGAGCATTTATTACCGTTGGGGAGACATCTTGATCCTTTCCACTCGGCTGATGAGAACACAGGTCTGATGGTGAGCAGAGCTGATCCCAAACTTGAACAAATCTGATTTGAGTCGGTTGATCTTCACCAGTCTGATTTCTTCCCTTCAGCAGATCAGTAGTCTTCTGGACCTTGAATATTTGACCCTTCTGATTTGTCTTCTTACTTGGTCAAAATGCTTCTAAGGGTTTTAAACTAAGTTTTCATACTTAGCTGATCTTGATGTGTTTTGGAAATCATCAAAACCTCCCTTAACTTTTTTAACTTCAGCACACTCTATCTTCATCTTCATCCAACAAAGCGGTCGTTTTTATTTGAGAGGCGGATTTTTTTTTTTTAATATTAGAAGCAAAATAATTCAATTCATAAAATCAAAAAATATAGGGGTCAATTTGCAAAATTTTCAAAGTCAATTATTATCAAAATTGGGGGTAAAGCGGTCTTTTTTATATGACAGACGGTTTTTTATTTGGTTTTTTAGAAGCAAAATAATTCAATTCCTAAAATCGCAAAATATAGGGGTCAATTTGTAAAATTGTCAAAGTCAATTAATATCCAAATTAGGGGTAAAGCGGTCTTTTTTATATTAGAGGGATTTTATTTTTATTTTTTTAGAAGCAAAATAATTCAATTCGTAAAATCGAAAAACATAGGGGCAATTTGCAAAATTATCAAAGTCAATTATTATAAAAATTGGGGGTAAAGCGATCTTTTTTATATGACCGGCAATTTTTGTTTTTTGTTTTTTTAGAGGCAAAATAATTCAATTCGTAAAATCGCAAAATATGGGGGTAATTTGCAAAATTATCAAATTCAAGTACTATCAGAATTGGGGGTAAAGCGGTATTTTTATATAAGAGGCGTTTATTTTTATTTTTTAGAAGCAAAATAATTCAATTCGTAAAATCGCCAAACATAAGGGTCAATTTGCAAAATTGTCAGTAAATTATTATCAAAAATGGGGGTAAAACAGTCTTTTTTATATAAGAGGCATTTTTTTTCTTAGAAGCAAATAATTCAATTTGTAAAATCGCAGAACATAGGGGTCAATTTGAAAAATTGCCAAAGTCAATAATTATTTAAATTGGGGGTAAAGCGGTCTTTTTATACGACAGGTGGGTTTTTTTAATTTTTTTAGAATCAAAATAATTCAATTCGTAAAATCGCGGAACACAAGGGTTGTTGGTCCCAAGTGGTCAGAAGAGGTTTAGAGGGGGGGTGAATAAACCTCTTTAAAAATTTTCTTCAATCTTAACTTTAAAACTTTTACTCTAACTGAACAAAGTAAGCTGATCAGATTAGTTAGTTACAATTTTGTTCGCGAACAAATCTTTGAACAGCCTTGTTGACCACTCGTCTGATAGTTACTTAGCTGATTTTGTTAAAATCAGTTTTAATACTTAGAGTACTTGCAGCGGATTTTCAAAGTGTTTTCACAAGTAAACTTAGCAGTTTGAAAAATGTTTCCCCAGATTTGTAATATCTCTTTCTAGATCCTTTTTCAAACAGTTAACTTAATGTGTTTTATGCAACTGAAAAATATGCAGGTGAAATGCAAATAAAAACACAAGCAATTTTTATAGTGGTTATATGGATTTGAATATCCTTTAGTCCACTCTTCCAAGTCACAAAGATCTTGAGTTATACTAAAAACACACAGTAATCAGTATACTCTGCTTACGCCTTACAACAAATGAACAGGCCGTAAGTTCGCAGTAAGAAATCACAAAGAGATCCTACTTCTCTGAAGTAATATCACTCACTAAGACGGATATCTACTTCTCACAACACTCAATGTTTACAAATTCACTCAGAAGATGTATTTGGCTTGATTCTTCAACTCTGCTTTTGTCAACAAATGACTCAGCTGATGAGTGAGCTGTTCTTGAGACTTAAAGAATTCTGCTTCAAAAATTTCTCAGAGATTGTGTTGCTTGTTTTTTCTTCGTCTCTTCCAGCTATTTATACTTGAGGATTGAAAAGTGTCCGTTGAAGAGAGACAAGATTCAAATTCCTCGAGTACTGGTCCTTAAAATCCGCGAACGGCTCTTTTGCAGTCTGTCTGTACTGTGAACAGTACTATTCTGCAGGCAGCATTAAATGCAGCATTAAATGCACCCAGCTGATGTGAAGCATTTCTTCAATCATTTATCTTTAATAACCTTGTACTTCAGCATTTATTACTCCAAGGGGCATTTATTACCGTTGGGAACACTTAATGATCTTCTTCACTTGGCTGATAAAAGTACGCGTCTGATGGAGAACAAAGCTGATCTCAAACTTGAACAAATCTGATTTGAGTCGGCTGATCTTCACCAGTCTGATAACTTTTCTTCAGCAGATCAAAAGTCTTGGACCTTGAAACTTTGACTCTTCTGATGTCTTCTTTACTTAGTCAAAATTCCTTGATAAGTTTATCAGCTAATTTACTCCATACTTAGCCCAATATGAAGTTTTGGAATGCATCAAAACCTCCCTTATCAAACTTCCTTTAGTGCCTTCATCTTCATCCTTATCCAATAAGGGTCAATTTGCAAAATTATCAAAGTCAGTTATTATAAAAATTGGGGGTAAAGCGGTCTTTTTATATGAAATGAGGTTTTTTTATATTTTTTAAAAACAAAATAATTCAATTCGTAAAATCGCGGAACTTAGGGGTCAATTTGCAAAATTGTCAAAGTCAATTAATAAGACTGGGGGTAAAGTGGTCATTTTATATGATGGCCGGATTTATTTATTTTTTAGAAGAAAATTATTTGAAAGGGTAAATTAGGTATATTATAATTTAATTAAAATCGATAGTTACAAATTAAATTTGACCAAGTTACCTAATCAACGATCCAGATCAATCTGAACCAAATGAACGGCATGATGAGGCTTCCCGCATGAGAGGGCGTAACTCACATGCCCGCACCCTAGAAAAATCCATATCTATAAGCTTCCACAAGTTCTTCCTTCACCACACTTAGTCTTGCTTTGACACATATAAAGATATGTCTTAGTTCCTTATACAACCATATGCAATAATCTTGTCTTGACACCATATAACTTGAAGTGTAAATTGCAATGACATCCACAACTTATATATATTTCAGAATAAATTTTACTTATTACATATTATTTACCCAAGAAATACTTATGGATATAAAGTCTACTTGAGGAACTATTGAAATTCCCTTAATAAACAGTGAACAAATAGCATCTAGTGTAAAACCCGCAAGTTTTAAGAATTATTTTATGTATTTTAATTAGACTATTATCTAATTTTGCTACTATGTTTTATATTAAAATGTTTTAGTTTATGCTATATTGTGTATAACAATTGCTTCTTATGTCATTAAAGGCTTGAAAGTAATTTAGAAAAAGATTTAAGTAACTTTTAAATTGATGGGGTCTATTTGGAATTTAGTTTGGACCTAAATGAGCAAATTTTTTGTTTTTGATGGCAAAAATGCACTTTCCCAAAGTTCAGGGGGCAAAGTGCAAATTTGCCCAAATCTTTTCAAAATCCTACAATATCAGAGTAATAATTGCTCTCTCCCTTGAGACCCAGGCTGCCGCCCTTCTTCTTGGATGAAGGAAATCTCCCCACACATGAAATGTAAACATAGGTGGAAGGAGTAAGTAATGATGATCTTTCTTTTCCCCATGTTATATGTATTGATGTATATAGATATGAATCTGATTTGGGTTGTGTGTATATATACACCTACCCATTTTATTCACTCTTCTTTACCTTATAAAAAAAAACAACACTTAAAAGAGATTAGTGAAAAAGAAAGAGAGAGCATAAAACTTTTGAGTGAATCTTGAAGAAGAAGGAGGAGCCACCACCGCTGCCGCCGCCGCGCCTTCGCCGGAGATAGAGGATAGAGGGTGAAGAAAGAAGAAGCACCCATCTTTTTTCGATTTCGGGTAAAAATCTCTTAAGCACCCCTTTTACTTGGTTATGTGGAGCAATTCTTAAAAGTTTGTTTGAAGTTTTGAAACCAAATGAAATATTTTTAGACTTTAGTTGAATGTTTCATGTTCAAATTTTCAGATTTATATTTGTTCAAAGATTTGAAAATTTTGAGGTGTTCTTGTTTCAAATTCATGTGTATAAGTTGTGTGAAAAATAAATTACTTTTATAAAATGATTTTATGGCTAAATAAAATGTCATTTGGAAAGCATGTTAATATGTTTATGTTCTTAGATTTCTAGATCTATAGATTTTTCATGCAAGATTTCGATTTTTATAATATACTTGGGTTCTGAAAGTTTGACATATATGAAGTTTTGGTACCTAAAACTTGATCTATTTTATTTGATGACTATTTGTGCAAATCTAGAAATATAGGGTCACCTTGTACATTTTTTCGGTGGGGTTGGCCGGAGCCACCCCACCGCGGCAAGCAACCTCCGGCCACTGCTAGAGCAGTGACCGGGGACTGCTCCCATTTTTGGGCCTGTTGCAAATGCAACAGACCAACAGGCCCATATTCTATGGGCCTGTTGTTATATATTTTTTAAGTGGGCATAATATATTCTATGGGGCTGTTGTTATATATTTTTTAATTGTTGTTATGTTATCATGATGGCCAGCCCATAATGATGAAAAAAAAAAATTAATTACGAAAAATAGAATTAAATAAGTTTAAATAATTTTGAATAATTAAAATTTATCATGTTAATTATTTTCTGAAAATAATTAAAATAATTTTGGATAATTTTTTTTAATAAATAAATATTTTCTGAAAATTTAATAAATATTTTTTGAAAATTAAATAAATATTTTCTGAAAATTTAATAAATATTTTCTAAAAATTAAATAAATATTTTCTGAAAATTAAATAAATAATAAACCATTTTATGAATGATAAAATATTTTCCAAAAATAAACAATGTTGAAAAAAAAAGGGGGGGGGGGGAGGTTAAATAATAATGAATTATTTTTTGGAAAGATCATGATTAAATATTACTTTTCAAATGATAACAATTTCAAGGGTACATTAATTATTTAAAAAAAATTAATAATACAATTAATCTTGAACATTAATTTTTATAAATAAAATCTTATAAATGATTTGGATAATTAATATTCTGGAAATATATATATATAATTTAAAAAAAAAAAATTAGAAATAATTTTGGATAATTAGTTTTCCAAAAAAAAATATTTAATAATAATAATAATAATAAAGATTTTCAAATATAACTTATTGCGTAAAAGTTTTTTTTAGGGATAACTTAAGCTAAAATTGTTTTTAAACTTGTAAGTTCACCTTAAATGACTAAGTTCAAGTTAACTTTCGTGGCTACGTTACCACGCGACCCGAACAAACCTGAAACCATTAAACCAGATCTAAATATTCAAGTTTTAATTGTGACTTCGATCGTAATCACGATTCATATGCATGTTCGACTAAAGCATTTCTTTAGTCGCTAATTAAATGCTTGTAATATGGCTGGATTCTAAGTCGTTACATACATATCTATAGGAACCAAGGACGCTTTACTTTTCGTTCAAGAAACCTAAGCAACACAGGTGAGTGCTGTGTGTTACTTGTGTGTCAGTCCGAATATGCTAGTAGGTCGAGTCATAAATGTAACTTAGTCCCTAAATGAACGAGCATGCGACGTACGACACAATGAAAAACTCGACTGTTAGGACAAACTATACACACCTTGAATTATTGTTTACGTCTATGTGCTTATGATCATTGATATTGTATGTTGAACTTTTATTGAGTTGTTACCGATTTACTGTTACTGAACTGTTACTGTACCGTACTGTACTGTTTACTGTTACTATGTGGGCCCCTATTTTGGTGTGCGGAATCGTGGTTAACCCGGAAGGTAAGGGCCGGAGGGTTACCTCGATCCACCGTAGACCTGCATCACGAGCCAAGTGTGGAGGTTACACTTGAGGAGTGAATGTCAAACTCCTGGCATTTGACGTCAATGCCCACTGTTATGTAAGGTCGCACCTTACTGGAGTGTTCGGTGGTGGTATTCATGATTATGAATTGCAGGGTAAGAGGAGAACGGCATCAACAACCTTTGGTTAATTGTTTAACTATTAAATTGATATTATATGTGTTTAATTACTGTATTAAAAAATGCACATGTATATTATGCTATGTTCACACATTACACGCACACATGTGCACTACAGCCTCACTAAGTTGGACGACCAACTTACGCATTCCTGTTTACTTCTTTTCAGATACATGTATTCCAGGGTCTGATGTATAGAGTTGGTGTTCGTCTTCGAGATCCTGTCTGTCGGTCTTCGTGGGTCGTCATGTTATCTTTTGATTTTTGTTATGTCGTGTTATGTCACGTTATGTGTTGCTTTGTATAGGGCATGATTAAAATATTTAAGACTATTGTTATGTATGTTTGTCGTTGCGCGGTAGATGCTTAATTGTATTTTGTGCCCACACCTGCATTATATAATTGGGAAAAGATTCAGATATCCATCTTCTCATAGTTAACTCTCCAGAAAACATCTCATTTGTCGGGTTTTTCCTTGTAAACACTTCCATCTACAAAATCCCAAAGCTATAAGTATCCACCATTGTCATGACTAATCCTGTTGATCCGTACTCTACAAAATTGGGAAGTTAATAGAGCAAAATGGAGACGCTTACATTGTATTCAGCGAAACTATATTCAAAGAACATAAATTGTACTTGTGTATTGATATAACTAGAGTGAATAACTTACCTGGTGCCACCCAATGTCCTAGTTTGAGGCGTCTCTTGGTCTTCCATCAATAGCTTAGAAATGCCAAAGTCGCTTACATGTGCAATCCTATCTTCGTCTAAGAGGATGTTGTTGGGTTTTATGTCATGATGGATAGTAGGAGATGAACAACCTTGATGTAGGTACTCTAGTGCAGATGCTACATCTATCATTATTCCTAATCATTGACCAATATTTGAACGGGAATTGGGAGAGTGGAGCCACTTTTCAAGATTTCCATTAGGCATATATGCCATCACCAAAGCCTTAATGTCGAAGTTAGAGCAACTAGTGATAACCTTCACGAGATTTTTGTGACGAATATTAGGCATTATCTGGCACTCGGTGTGAAAACTCTTAAATGCACTTTGCACGTCTAAATTGAAAACCTTAACAGCAACAATCATCTCATCAGAAAACACCCCCTTGTAAATTGAGGCAAGGCCACATCTCCCTATCAAATTTTCCTCATCAAAGTTGCTTGTGGAACGAACGATATCAAAATATGAGATCCTTTCATATGTTAAGCGAAGAGGTGTATTCAACTATGGTGAAAATGACGATGCTGCCCCTCGATGCCTCGTAAAATATGATTACAATAGTGATTGCAACAATTAGAATGGCTATTGATGGAAGTGTATATCTTAAAACTCTGTAGTTTACTAATGCCTTGTGCTCATTCTTTTTACATACCTCAACTTTTAATCGAGAAGCTCCACACAAGCCTTTGTTATGTATGAAAAAATCTGCTATGAAGTTTTGGAATGGACCTCCATCTGGAATTTCCCCGCTAAGCTTATTGAACGAAGAATTGAAGTACCTAAGATTTGCAAGGCTCTCAAATGATGGGGGAATTGAACCAGAGATATTGTTGTGAGATATGTCTAAATGTTCCAATTCCTTCAAGGAATCAAAAGATTGAGTTATTTGGCCATATAACTTGTTATTTGATAAATCTAGATAAGTTAGAAACTGAAGTTGCTTGATTGAATTTGGAATGCCGCCAAAAATTGGTTCTTAGATAAACTTATCTCCATTGCACTCTTCATATTACCAATTTCTGTAGGCATGGGACTGTGAAATAAATTGTTATCCAAATATATCATTTGAATGAATTCATTGGACCAAAAGTTTGTTGGACTGGAATTGAAAGCGTTGTCCTCCAAATATATTTCTCGCAGAAAAGTAAGGTCTCCTAAACAGCTTGGTAGCTGCCCATCCAACTTATTTCACGATAGACTTAGATAATATAATATTTTCAGATCACAAAAGCTATGGGGAATGGAGCCCCGCAATTTATTGTTATCGATTTCTAATCTTTGCAAGTTCGTTAACTTCCCCAAACTCTCTGGAATTACTCCGTTCAATAAATTACGTCCAAGATTTAACCACAACAAGTTGCAGCTGCTCATATTACACTTTGCTAGGGGAGTAAGAAAATCTTGTTCAGGTGTTGATAGATCATTTGTGAACTGATTTTCTTGCAATAATAGATATTGGAGTTCTTGTAAGTTCCCAAGTGTAATTGGTGATAGAATAGTGTCCTGCAAGCCAACTATTTGGCTGCGTTTAATTGAAAGGACCATTCAATTGGATTAATAAATGCATTTTATTATTATATGGTCATCTTTATCTTATGTAATAATTATCTACGCATAAGGATAGAAGTCCTTAGATCACAGGGCTATGGGACAACCCGTGGACTGATCTCTAAGGCCGTGATCTAGAACATATTCAAGAGTCGTAGAATCCAATCGAGATAGGACATCGTTGGATTCGGTTAGACTCTCACTATTGTGTATACTCCGATGAACTGGAGAACGCTGGGGTCCACGAGCGTAACTGGGATAGTCGATACACATAAGTGGGTGGCTTGCTGGGATGGCAAGTGCACTGAATACCCCAATTAGGAAATAACTCACCATGGAAGCGGTAGTCGCATATCGGGGTTGAAGTTATTCCAAATTTATAATAGTATACGAGGAACGATCCCTAACTACTTGAGGTGATAGGGTTTATCTGGTGCGAGAACGTCTATGCTTTGATGTGAGTTCCGACTGACTGGGGATCGCCAGAAAGTCTCTGTGGACTCATATTGGGTATGGAGGAACTCGTATGCAGATTCATATCATCAACAAAGGATCCATTGACCCGACTTGATAGGTTGGGAAATTCTCCTATGAATTTCTGTGAGAAATTAATTCTGGTAAAATCCTTGGCCAAGGTATCTGACGACTTTATGTAAGTAGCTCATAAAGATTAAGTCAAAGAGAATTTATTTCGAGACCAGAGTACATAAGGTCAAGACAAAAGAAAAGGGAATCCGATGAAAGGCCATACCCTTAAGTCTCGACTGGGAGATTGATCGATGGAGAGATTATGTCGTATATGGAAATTATAAATGATAAAATGTTCACTGAATTAATTAACCAGTGATTGGGCTCCATGGGCTTGTGGCTGGACATCGACCGTGGAGTGTGGGAGAATTCCCAAATTGGCAGGGGTGCTAATTTTGGAATGATCAATCGACAGAGTGTTCGATTGATTTAGAGTAAGTCTTACTCGAATAATTAAATAATATTTAATTATAACCCACGGCCAATTATGTGGTGAACCTACGGGGGCATACACAATACACATGAAGCGAAAGCGAGGAAATAAGAACGACCGAGTCGACTAGGTCGACTGGGTGAATAATCGACTGGGTCGATTATTATGGGTGGGTCGACTGGGTCGACCCAATTGGAACAAAATGGGATCCAATTGGAATTGGATCAGGATCATAAATTAAATTGGAATTTAATTTGTGGATTAATTAATTAAGTTGGATTTAATTAATTAGAATGGATTTTAATTAAATGGACTTAGAGTCTGATTTAATTAAATGGGAGATTAAGTTAATTAATTGATCTATTGAATTGGGAGATTAAATAAAGCCTGGTCAAATTAATTAACTGGGCCATGAATTAATTAGAGGACTTGGTCTTTTAATTAAAGAGGGTCATGACCCATGTAGGAGAGAAGAGCCCTAGTCCTAATAGGACTAGGTTAGGGAGATAACTATAAGTAGCTATCTTGTAGTTATTTTTTACACAACTCCATAAGCAAAAATTGAGCAAGAGCAAAATACTCTCTCCCTGTTCCACACTGCAATAGCCGAACCCTATCTTCCTTTAGGAAGAACTTTTCGTTTTCGACTTTGTTCCAAAATCGTTCCTAAATCCTAGATACAACAATGAACCAATAATGCCTCTATATTTGGTTATGTCCACTGATTTGCCATCTTCATCTTTATCTAAACGAAGATTTGTAGACATAGGAATGGTAGCAGTTGAGCTAGTTTCCATACCAAACTTCTTGAACAGATCTCTTGTGTATTTTGCTTGGCTGATGAATATTCCATCAGGCAACTGTCTAACTTGCAGACCAAGAAAATAATTAAGTTCACCCATCATGCTCATTTCAAACTTATTCTGCATCAGCTTGGAGAACTTATCACACATCTGTTGATTAGTTGAACCAAAAATAATATCGTCCACATATATTTGCACAAGTAATATATGATTTTCCCATTCAATTGTAAACAAGGTTTTATCTACCTTACCTTTATGAAATCCTTAAATTAAAAGAAAATCAGATAGGGTATCATACCATGCTCTTGGAGCCTGTTTCAGTCCATAAAGGGCTTTCTTTAGACGATATACCTTGTCCTCTTCTTGATAGACTTCAAATCCAGGAGGTTGTTCAACATATACCTCTTCTTGCAGTTCTCCATTGAGAAAAGCAGACTTCACATCCATCTGATAGACAGTGAAGTTCTTATAAGCAGCATAGGCTAGAAACAGTCTGATTGCTTCAAGTCTTGCTACTGGTGCAAATGTTTCATCAAAGTCTATTCCTTCTTCTTGACAATAACCTTTGGCCACTAATCTTGCTTTGTTTCTGGTAACAATACCATCTTCATTCATCTTATTTCTGAAAACCCATTTAGTGCCAATTACTCTTTGATGACTTGGTCTAGGAACTAAGTACCAGACTTCATTCCTTTCAAATTGATTCAACTCTTCTTGCATAGCCTCTATCCAGAAGGAATTATTTAGAGCTTCTTCAATTTGCTTAGGCTCTATTTGAGATAGAAAGGTGACAAACATAGCATCTTGTGCAGCAGCTCTTCTTGTTCTCACTCTATCTAAAGGATCACCAATTACTAATTCAGGTGGGTGATTCTTGAGCCATCTGAGATCAGGTTGTAGATCAGGATGTTGTCCCCTGTCTTGATCTTGCAACACTACTGCTGGAGTTCCAGTAGTAGTCTGTTGAACATTTGCAGTCTGTTGAACAGTCTCTGGTCTTTCAGCTGTTTGCAACTCGTCTGTTAGACAATCAGCACTGTGATTTTGAACAGCACTTGAGTCAGCAGCTGAACTAAGATTAGGTAGTATGATGGGAACATATTCTTCATTTCTTCCAATGTCTAATTTCTGTAAATCAGTAGACAGATCTTGGTTAACATTTTGATTCTTTTCAGAAGATTGACTTGGCTCATCAAATACTACATGGATAGATTCTTCTATTAGTAATGTTCTTTTGTTAAAAACTCTGTAAGCCTTACTAACAGTTGAGTATCCTACAAAGACAGCTTCATCAGCCTTTTCTGCAAATGCAGTAAGGTGATTTTTCCCATTATTCAATACAAAACATTTACAACCAAAAATCTTAAAGTAATGAATGTTTGGTCTTCTGTTGTTCCAAACTTCATATGGAGTCTTGTTCTGATTTTTGTTGATCATACATCTGTTTTGGGTAAAGCATGCTGTATTTGTTGCTTCTGCCCAAAATCTTTGTGGCAGCTTAGCTTCAGCTATCATGGTCCTGACAGCTTCTTTTAGTGTTCTGTTTCTCCTTTCAGCAACACCATTCTGTTGAGGGGTTCTAGCAGCTGAATACTCATGATGTATTCCCTTGATATTACAATACACTTCAACAGTAGAGTTTGTAAACTCTGTCCCTCTATCTGATCTGATCTTCAATATTTTGATACTCTTTTCATTCTGGATCAGTTCCATCAGATTGGTAAGATGTTCCTTGGTTTCACTTTTCTTCTTCATGAAAATCACCCAAGTATATCTTGAATAATCATCCACAACAGCTAGGCAATATTTCTTTCCACCATTGCTGACTGGATCAATGGGTCCAAATAAGTCCATATGTAGTAGCTCCAATATCCTTCCAGAAGATTGGTGCTTCTTGCCTTTGAATGATGACTTGATTTGTTTACCCTTCTGACAGGCGTCACAGAGCTTGTCTTTGCTCATGACTGCTTTTGGAATCCCTTCAACCAGATCATTCTTGATTAATCTGTTTATGGTCTTGAAGTTTAGATGATTCATTCTCTTGTGCCATAGCCAGCTAACTTCACTTGGTGCAGATGCCACCAAACAAACACTTGAATTCTTATTTGCAGAATTCCAGTCGACTATGTAGATATTTCCTTGTCTACTTCCAGATAAGATTACCTTCTTTGTACCAATCTGTTCAACATAGCACTTATCTGTTGAGAAGATGACTGAATATCCTTTGTCACAAAATTGACTTATGCTCAGCAGGTTGTACTTTAGGCCTTTAACATATGAGACGTCAGATATCTCAATGTTTCCTTTGATAACTCTTCCTTTAGCTACAATCTTGCCTTCTTTGCTGTCTCCAAAGGTAACTTTTGGACCATCCACAACAACTGCATCAGTCAGCTCATGTATGTTTCCACACATGTGTCTTGAACATCCACTGTCCAAGTACCAAATCTTCTCTACTTTACTCCTACTCCTAATCCTAACCTACAAAACAAAATAAAATTGTTTTAGGTACCCTTATTGAGAGGGTCCTGAAGGATTAGTTTCACCTTTGACAACCCAAGATGTTGATGTCTTAGGCTTCTTAGGTTTCTGAGCTTTGACAGGAGCACGAACATCTTTATTTTTATCATAGTTATCAGATAAGTCATGTTGATGATCAGTATGATAAGAAAAATGTTCATAAGCAGGGTAAGGTGCATGATAAGCAGGGTATGCATGCATTGGATGAGCAGGGTAAGGTGCATAGTAGCTAGGAAATTGAGGTGCATGATACATAGGATGATATGCAGCAGGTTGCACATAATATGACTCATTTCCATACCAAGCATTTTGATTTTTCTTATTCTTATGCTTCTTTGGCTTACTAGTAGCTTGCTCAATTTATTTTGACTTAGTTTTACCAACAGATTGATTCGATTTAGCTTTATCAGCAGTCTTCTTAAGACTCTGCTGTTTGGTCTTACTAGTCTGATTTCCTATACTAGGCTCTTTGCTCTTTTTAGCCTTAGGAGATTTCTTCTCCTTTAATTCTTTCTCAGGTGAAGCAGATTTAGTTGTCTGAACATAAAGAATGACCTTACTATTGTCAGCTGATACAAATTTTTCAGTATGGTTCAGTTCAAACTTATCCTGTTCTAAAGGTATCTTCTGTTTATTAGATATATGAGTGGATGCAACAGATGATTTTTCATGAGACTCAATAACTTTTTCAAGTTCCATGATTTTTCCTTTACAAACTTCACATTCAGCTTTCAGAGACTCATATTCTTGCTCAAGCTGTTTGTATTCAACTGATTCCTTTGGCTTTTCAGCTAAAAGTTTCAGTGAACTATTTTGCTCTTTTAGCAATATCATCTCTTCCTTAAGCTTTTTATATGCTTCAGCAATACCAGTATTGTTAAGCATCATTTGTTCAAATGAATTAAATAATTCATTGTTAAGAGGAGTTACCTCATCCTCAGAGTCATCAGATTCCTTTGCCATCAGGCACAGGAGAGCAGGTTTTTCTTCATCAGACGATTCTTCATCAGACGTGTCTGAATCTGAATCAGATGAGTAGACAGCAGTCAGCTTTTCTGCTTCAGCCATCATTGCCTTGCCTCTCTGATGCTTTCTTTCTTTTCTCATTTTCTTCTCCTCTTCAGTGTATTTTTCTGCTTTTGGATATGGGCAGTCTTTGATGAAGTGTCCCAATTTCCTGCAGTTGTAACACATTAGTTTTGCTTTATAATCATCTTTATCTTGAGAAGAAAAGTTAGGTTTAGAAGTAGAAGCATTGTTGTATTTGTTCTTCATTTTTCTTTTGTAGAACTTCTTGAAATTATTTATCAACAGTGCAACATCTCCGGCAGTGTACTCCTTCTTGTTGAGTAGAGCGGCTTCATCAGATGAGTCCACTTCTTTGCTTTTCTGTGCTGGTCTTCTGGTGTTTTCAGCAGCAACCAGTGCAGCTGTGGGTCCTGAAGTTGAGGTTTCTTCAATTCCCATTCTAGGCAGTTTATACTCGAATGCCTTGAGTACAGAGAACAGCTCAGTAAGAGAGATTTTTCCCAAATCCCTTGATTCTTCCATTGCTGTCACTTTCATGTTGAATTTTGGGGGTAGGGCCTTTAGTACTCTGACAGTGATCTCTTTGTCAGTGAATGCCTTTCCCAACTTTAAAACTTCATTCAGAGTTCTGGTGAATCTGGTATCCATCTGATCAATGGTTTCTCCAGACTTCATCTTGAAGTTGTCAAGTTTCTCCAAAGCAACAGTGAGCTGATGCTCCTTTATTGCATCATTGCCTTCGCTCATGTCTCTGACTTTGTCCCACATCTCCTTTGCAGTCTTGCAATGTTTGACCTTGTCAAACCGATCATTATCCAGGGCTTTAGTCATGATGAATCTCCCAACTTTGTCTAGATTGTAAAGCTTTATTTCTTCTGGAGTCATCTCATGAAGGTCTTTTTCCACAACCGTGTCAACCTCATTTATCTTTATGGTCTTTGTGAATCTGAATGGACCTTTAATGATACATGTGTACATGTTGTCATTATAGGCTGCTAGAAAGATTTCCATTCTAATCTTCCAGTCTTCAAAAGACATACCAGCAATGTGGGGAACATGGCTGATACAATCCATTTTTCAAAAAGTTTTGATTTTTCAAAAAGATGCTCTTTTGAAAAGTTTTGAAAACCTTTGAAAAATACTTGGATCAAGCTCGTTGATCAGGCAGCTGATTCTAATGAACCACCTGCTCTGATACCACTTGTTGGTCCCAAGTGGTCAGAAGAGGTTTAGAGGGGGAGGGTGAATAAACCTCTTTAAAAAATTTCTTCAATCTTAACTTTAAAACTTTTACTCTAACTGAACAAACTAAGCTGATCAGATTAGTTAGTTACAATTTTGTTCGCTAACAAATCTTTGAACAGCCTTGTTGACCACTCGTCTGATAGTTACTTAGCTGATTTTGTTAAAATCAGTTTTAATACTTAGAGTACTTGCAGCGGATTTTCAAAGTGTTTTCACAAGTAAACTTAGCAGTTTGAAAAATGTTTCCCTAGATTTGTAAAATCTCTTTCTAGATCCTTTTTCAAACAGTTAACTTAATGTGTTTTATGCAACTGAAAAATATGCAGGTGAAATGCAAATAAAAACACAAGCAATTTTTATAGTGGTTATATGGATTTGAATATCCTTTAGTCCACTCTTCCAAGTCACAAAGATCTTGGGTTATACTAAAAACACACAGTAATCAGTATACTCTGCTTACGCCTTACAACAAATGAACAGGCCGTAAGTTCGCAGTAAGAAATCACAAAGAGATCCTACTTCTCTGAAGTAATATCACTCACTAAGACGGATATCTACTTCTCACAACACTCAATGTTTACAAATTCACTCAGAAGATGTATTTGGCTTGATTCTTCAACTCTGCTTTTGTCAACAAATGACTCAGCTGATGAGTGAGCTGTTCTTGAGACTTAAAGAATTCTGCTTCAAAAATTTCTCAGAGATTGTGTTGCTTGTTTCTTCTTCGTCTCTTCCAGCTATTTATACTTGAGGATTGAAAAGTGTCCGTTGAAGAGAGACAAGATTCAAATTCCTCGAGTACTGGTCCTTAAAATCCGCGAACGGCTCTTTTGCAGTCTGTCCGTACTGTGAACAATACTATTCTGCGGGCAGCATTAAATGCACCCAGCTGATGTGAAGCATTTCTTCAATCATTTGTCTTTAATAACCTTGTACTTCAGCATTTATTACTCCAAGGGGCATTTATTACCGTTGGGAACACTTAATGATCTTCTTCACTTGGCTGATAAAAGTACGCGTCTGATGGCGAACAAAGCTGATCTCAAACTTGAATAAATCTGATTTGAGTCGGCTGATCTTCACCAGTCTGATCTTACGTGGCTTCGTTAATTAGATCAAGGGTGGGATGTAATACAATATTAGCAATAATAAAGTAAAGCAGAGACCAAAGTAATTGTATTCGAATTGAATGAGTACAAATACAAGTATTCAAAGGTCCTATTCGAGCATTATTGGATGCCGTACAAGCTAGAGGGCGAAATACTTATGATCCTAAGTCTATGCTTCTAAATGGTTCCGAGCAATAGCTTCGAGGAGGGAGCACCTGGAAAGTCGTCTCCAGCATCATAAATGCAGGGGGTATTTATAGCTGAAAATGGGGTTCAGGTGGTCTACCCGCAGATGTGCAATTCTTCGGCCCATAAGTTTGGGTCAGAGCTTGGCCCAACAGTAATTTTGGATCCATGATAGCCTTGTACTTACAGTGTTCCAACATCGGGGTCGAACTGGATTTTTCGAGATAGATAACGTTCGATCTCATGTAGTTGTAAAGAAGAAACGCAGAAATCCGAAATATCCCTCATCAATACTCCCCCACTTCTCGAGCGTAAAGTGGAACTTAAGCTCGAAGAATTATATATAACAGTAGAATCAGTCTCAGCTTATTGTTTCGGGTATGCCTCATTAAAAACCTGGCTCGGAAAAACCCTTCTGGGATAAAAACCGGGTCAGGGAAAAAGAGTGCATACTTAAGCAATTTCTTGATAGCGCAGTCTTAACATCGTCCTTGTCGTTCGTGATATGGATCTTTAATTCAGGAATTAATTCAGGAATTTTGGAAAGTATAGGGGCTGTAGGTGCAATTTCTGAGAATATGACTTCAAATTTACCTTCAAGAGAGTCCAATCGTCGCGGTTACTCGGGGACTGATTTGCAATTTCCCATTTTGTCCCTATATATATAGTTATACGGAGGGTTGCTGTTCCTCTAAAATTCTGAGGAGAGAGCTTTAGATCGGAGCAGACAGGTCGATAAGTGAGTTTTATTTGCCATTTCGAATAGTCATCTTATATTTATTATGTCGAGTTCAGTAGACTCGAAGGGGAAATCTCCCTTAGTGGAGAATGAGGTCGATAATCGCAAAGGGAAAAAAGCTGTAGAGAATCAATCGTCTGAAAACGAGAATCCACAAAACTCGGGTTCCGCCTCGGATTCCAGCGGAGAGGAGCGAGAGTTGAATTCTGACACTGGGAATAGCGAAGGTGAAAATTCCGACGAGGCAACAGTTTCTGAAAGGGAAGATATAGACGATGGGGGGCTTCCTTTGGGTGACAATGAGCAGCTGAAATATAGACTGAACCGTAATGTGGTGATTACGATCTATGACTGGGAAGAGCCCTCGACTAGCGCAGCTCTAAACATGACTGAGGAGAGGGCAGATGAAATTGTCTGTTCCTATAAAGAGACAGACCTGACGCAGTTGCAAGAAGAATTCGGTCGGTATCTAGGCGCCGGTTTTTCGATAGTGCTTCCCTCTCCCGATCAACGAGTTACCGACCCTCCTGCCGGTTGTCAAGCTTTTTATTCCAAACACTTCCACTACGGCTTACGCATCCCCTTCCCTCCTCTGCTAGAAAACCTTTTGGATGCTTTTAAGTTGGCTCCCTGCCAGATCTTACCGAATTCGATCGGCCTAATTATAGCTTTTTGCGTGTTGATGAAAGCTAAGGGGAAAAAGGCAGCCTTTCAGAATTTTTGTGTTGGAAGAAGATGAAGATGAAGTGCAAAGAAGTCAGAAATTAAGGGAAGGTTTTGATGATTCTCAAAACATCATAATCAGCTAAGTATGGAAAGCTTAGTTCCCTTAGAAGAATTTTGAACAAGTAAAAGAAGACATCAGAAGAGTTCAAAGTTCGAAGCTCAGAAGACTAGTGATCTCTTGCTGAAACAGCGAACAGAAGGGTAGATCATCAGCCGAGTCAAATCAGATGAGTTCAGTATTTGATCAGCAGAGTATCTATCAGCAGAGTCGTTTTGATCAGCAGAGTAGAAGAGATCAAGAGATTAGTCCAACGGTAATAAATGCACCTGGCGTAATAAATGCTGAAAGAGAAGGATAGTAATGGCAAATGATTGAAGATATCCTCGGATCAGCAGAGTGCATTAAATGCAGCATTAAATGCGATGGACAGAAAGGTACTGTACACTGTACTATTGCTGCAGGGAGCCGTTTCAAAAAGAGCTGAAGATTGGATTTGAAGATGTGATTTCCTTCAACGGTCATAAATTCAAATCCAAGTATAAATAGAGCAAAGTTCGAAGAGAGACAAACACAACAACAAATCAGAGATCGAAATTTTGAAGCAGAATTTCTCTAAGTCTCAAAAGCTCGAACAGCTCACTCGTCTGGTGGAAGTCATCTGTTGACAGAAACCCAGTTGAAGAAAATAGAAAAATACGATCTGAGTGATCTTGTATTTAGCTGAGTGTTGTGCGGAGTTGTGATCCATCTTTGTGAGTGATCAAACTTCAGAGAGTAGAATTTCTAAGTGATTTTCTATTGTGAGCTTACAGCCTTCTCATTAGTTGTTTAGGTGTAAGTGGAGAAATATTGTAATCTAAGTGATTATAGTATAACCCAGAATCTGTGTGATCTGGAAGAGTGGACTAAAGGATTTTTATCCATATAACCACTATAAAAATTCTTTGTGTTATCTTGCATTTAAAGCTTTCTTGCATATTTTAAAGTTTGCATATTTTGAACACTTTGAATTATTTGAAAAGATTATAAAACAAAAGGAGTTTGTAAAAACTGGGGATAAAATCTTTCAAGAACTAAGTCTACTTGTGAAAAACACTTTGAAATAATCCGCTGCAAGTAAACTCTTTGAAAAACTGTTTTGCTGAAAAACAGCTAAGTTATCGTAAGAAGAGTGGTCAGTCGTCTGCTCAAGATTTGTTCACGATCAGACTAGTCTGCTTACTGTTCTTCATCAGCTTAGTCTGCTGACAGAAGACTGAAAAGTTTTTAAGTTCAAAAATTTTCAGAGGTCTATTCACCCCCCCCTCTAGACCTCATCTGACCACTTGGGACCAACAAGTGGTATCAGAGCAGGTGGTTCATTTGAATCAGCTGCCTGATCAACGAGCTTGATCCGAGTGTTTTTCAAAGGTTTTAAAACTTTTTCAAAAGAGCATTTTTTTTGAAAAATCAAAACTTTTTGAAAATGGAATGCATAAACCATGTTCCCCACATTGCTGGCATGTCCTTCGAAGACTGGAAAATCAGAATGGAGATTTTCCTTGCTGCCTACAATGACAACATGTTCACTTGCATTACAAAAGGTCCATTCAAGTTCACCAAGACGATAAAAATCAATGAAGTTGATACCGTGGTGGAAAAAGACTTGAGCGAAATGACAGCTGAAGAAATCAAGCTGTTCAACCTGGACAAGATTGGAAGATTCATCATGACTAAAGCCCTGGATAATGATCGGTTTGACAAGATCAAACATTGCAAATCTGCAAAAGAGATGTGGGACAAAGTCAGAGATATGAGCGAAGGCAATGATGCTATCAAGGAGCATCAGCTCACTGTTGCATTGGAAAAACTTGATAACTTCAAGATGAAGACTGGAGAAACCATTGATCAGATGGATACCAGATTCACCAGAACTCTGAATGAAGTTTTAAAGTTGGGAAAGACCTTCACAGACAAAGAGATAACCAACAGAGTACTGAAGGCGCTACCTCCAAAGTTCAACATGAAAGTGACAGCAATGGAAGAATCAAGGGATCTGGGGAAGATCTCTCTTACAGAGCTGTTTTCTGTACTCAAGGCTTATGAGTATAAACTGCCTAGGATGGGTATTGAAGAAACCTCAACTTCAGGACCCACAGCTGCACTGGTTGCTGCTGAAAACCCAAAAAGACCAGCACACAGAAGTCAAGATGTGGACTCATCTGATGAAGCCACTCTACTCAACAAAAAGGAGTACACTGCTGGAGACGTTGCACTGTTGATGAACAATTTCAAGAAGTTCTACAAAAGAAAAATGAAGAACAAATACAACAATGCTGCTACTTCTAAACCTAACTTTTCTTCTCAAGATAAAGATGATTATAAATCAAAACTAATGTGTTACAACTGCAGGAAATTGGGACACTTCATTAAAGACTGCCCATATCCAAAAGCAGAAAAGTACACTGAAGAGGAGAAGAAAGTGAGAAAAGAAAGAAAGTATCAGAGAGGGAAAGCAATGATGGCTGAAGCAGAAAAGCTTGCTGCTGTCCACTCATCTGATTCAGATTCAGACTCGTCTGATGAAGAATCTTCTGATGAAGAAAAACCTGCTCTCCTGTGCCTGATGGCAAAGGACTCTGATGACTCTGAGGATGAGGTAACTCCTCAAAATAATGAACTGTTTGATTCTCTAGAGCAAATGATGTTAAATAATACTACTATTGCTGGAGAATTTGTTAAGCTTAAGGAATAGATGAGCTTGCTAAAAGAGCAAAATAACTCACTGAAACTTAAAGCTGAAAAGCCTAAAGAATCAGCAGAGTATAAACAGCTTGAGCAAGAGCATGAATCTCTGAAAGCTGAATGTGAAGTTTACAAAGGAAAAATCATGGAACTTGAAAAGATTATCGAGTCTCATGAGAAATCATCTGTTGCATCCACGCATACATCTAGTAAACAGAAGATGCCTTTAGAACAGGATAAGCAAGAGTTGAACCATACTGAAAAATTTATATCAGCTGACAATAGTAAGGTCATTCTGTATGTTCAAACTGCCAGACCTACTTCACCTGAGAAAGTATTAAAGGAGAAGAAATCTCCTAAGGCTAAAAAGAGCAAAGAGCCTAGTGTAGGAAATAAGACTAGTAAGACCAAACAGCAGAGTCCCAAGAAGTCTGCTGATAAAGCTAAAGTCAATCAGACTAGTGGTAAAGCTAAGTCTAAACAAGTTGAGCAAGCACCTAGTAAGCCAAAGAAGCATAAGAACAAGAAAAATCAAAATGCTTGGTATGGAAATGAGTCATATTATGTGCAACCTGCTGCATATCATCCTATGTATCATGCACCTCAATTTCCTAGTTACTATGCACCTTACCCTGCTCATCCAATGCATGCATATCCTGCATATCATGCACCTTACCCTGCTTATGAACATTATTCATATCATACTGATCATCAACATGACTTATCTGATAATTATGATAAAAATGAAACTGTTCATGCTCCTGTCAAAACTCAGAAACCTAAGAAGCCTAAGACTTCAACATCTTGGGTTGTCAAAGGTGGAACTAATCCTTCAGGACCCTCTCAATAAGGGTACCTAAAACAATTTTATTTTTGTTTTGTAGGTTAGGATTAGGAGTAGGAGTAAAGTAGAGAAAATTTGGTACTTGGACAGTGGATGTTCAAGACACATGTGTGGAAACATACATGAGCTGACTGATGCAGTTGCTGTGGATGGTCCAAGTGTTACATTTGGAGACAGCAAAGAAGGCAAGATTAAAGCTAAAGGAAGAGTAATCAGAGGAAACATAGAGATATCTGACGTCTCATATGTCAAAGGCCTCAAATATAATCTGCTAAGCATAAGTCAATTTTGTGACAAGGGATATTCAGTCATCTTCTCAACAGATAAGTGTTTTGTCGAACAGATTGGTACAAAGAAGGTAATTTTATCTGGAAGACGACAAGGGAATGTCTACATAGTCGACTGGAATTCTGCTGACAAGAATTCAAGTATTTGTTTGGTGGCATCTGCACCAAGTGAAGTCAGTTGGCTGTGGCACAAGAGAATGAATCACTTAAACTTCAAGACCATAAACAGATTAATCAAGAATGATTTGGTAGAAGGGATTCCAAAAGCAGTCATGAGCAAAGACAAGCTCTGTGACGCCTGTCAGAAGGGTAAACAAATCAAGTCATCTTTCAAAAGCAAGAAGCACCAATCTTCTGAAAGGATTTTGGAGCTATTACATATGGACTTATTTGGCCCTATTGATCCAGTCAGCAATGGTGGAAAGAAATACTGCCTAGCTGTTGTGGATGATTTTTCAAGATATACTTGGGTGATTTTCATGAAGAAAAAGAGTGAAACCAAGGAACATCTTACTAATCTGATGGAACTGATCCAGAATGAGAAGACTATCAAAATATTGAAGATCAGATCAGATAGAGGGACAGAGTTCACAAACTCTACTGTTGAAGAGTACTGTAACATCAAAGGAATACATCATGAGTACTCTGCTGCCAGAACCCCTCAACAGAATGGTGTTGCTGAAAGGAGAAACAGAACACTAAAGGAAGCTGTCAGAACCATGATAGCTGAAGCTAAACTGCCTCAAAGATTTTGGGCAGAAGCAACAAATACAGCATGCTTCACCCAGAACAGATGTATGATCAACAAAAATCAGAACAAGACGCCATATGAAGTTTGGAACAACAGAAAACCAAACATTCATTACTTTAAGATTTTTGGTTGTAAATGTTTTGTATTGAATAATGGGAAAAATCACCTTACTGCATTTGCAGAAAAGGCTGATGAAGCTGTTTTTGTAGGATACTCATCTGTTAGTAAAGCTTATAGAGTTTTCAATAAAAGAACATTACTAATAGAAGAATCTATCCATGTAGTATTTGATGAGCCAAGTCAATCTTCTGAAAAGAATCAAAGTGTTAATCAAGATCTGTCTACTGATCTACAGAAGCTAGACATTGGAAGAAATGAAGAATATGTTCCCATCATACTACCTAATCTAAATTCAGCTGATAACTCAAGTGCTGTTCAAAATCACAGTGCTGATTGTCTAACAGACGAGTTGCAAACAGCTGACAGACCAGAGACTGTTCAACAGACGGCAAATGTTCAACAGACTACTACTGTATCTCCAACAGTAGTGTTGCAAGATCAAAACAGAGGACAACATTCAGACCTGCAACCTGATCTCAGATGGCTCAGAAACCATCCACCAGAGTTGGTGATTGGTGATCCATTAGATAGAGTGAAAACAAGAAGAGCTGCTGGATAGAAGCTATGCAAGAAGAGTTGAATCAATTTGAAAGGAATGAAGTCTGGTACTTAGTTCCTAGACCAAGTCATCAAAGAGTAATTGGCACTAAGTGGGTATTCAGAAATAAGATGAATGAAGATGGTGTTGTTACCAGAAATAAAGCAAGACTAGTGGCCAAGGGTTATTGTCAAGAAGAAGGAATTGACTTTGATGAAACTTTTGCACCAGTAGCAAGACTTGAAGCAATCAGACTGTTTCTAGCCTATGCTGCTTACAAGAACTTCACTGTCTACCAAATGGATGTGAAGTCTGCTTTTCTCAATGGAGAATTGCAAGAAGAAGTGTACGTTGAACAACCTCCTGGATTTGAAGTCTATCAAGAAGAGGACAAAGTATATCGTCTGAAGAAAGCCCTCTATGGACTGAAACAGGCTCCAAGAGCATGGTATGATACCCTATCTGATTTTCTTTTAATTAAAGGATTTCATAAAGGTAAGGTAGATAAAACCTTGTTCACAATTGAATGGGAGAATCATATATTAATTGTGCAAATATATGTGGACGATATTATTTTTGGTTCAACTAACCAACAGATGTGTGATAAGTTCTCCAAGCTGATGCAGAATAAGTTTGAAATGAGCATGATGGGTGAACTTAATTATTTTCTTGGTTTACAAGTCAAACAGTTGCCTGATGGAATCTTCATAAATCAAGCAAAATACACAAGAGATCTGTTCAAGAAGTTTGGTATGGAAACTAGCTCTACTGCTACTATTCCTATGTCTACAAGTCTTCGTTTGGATAAAGATGAAGATGGCAAATCAGTGGACATAACCAAATATAGAGGTATTATAGGGTCACTGTTGTATCTAACAGCAAGCAGACCTGATATAATGTACTCAGTTGGAGTCTGTGCAAGATTTCAATCAAACCCCAAGGAATCTCATCTCTTAGCTGCCAAGAGGATATTGAAATATGTTAAAGGCACTCAAGAATTGGGATTGTGGTATCCTAGAGAATCTGGATTTGAGCTTATTGGTTATTCAGATTCAGACCTTGCTGGCTGCAAGATTGACAGAAAGAGCACAACAGGTGCCTGTCAGTTCTTAGGTAGTCGTCTGATCTCATGGATGAGTAAGAAACAAACCTCAGTTTCTATATCTACTGCTGAAGCTGAATATATAGCTGCTGGAGCTTGTTGTGCACAGATACTTTGGTTGAAGCATCAACTAGAAGACTACAACATCAAGATCAGTGGAATACCAATCTACTGTGATAATACAAGTGCAATTTCACTTACTCAGAATACTACAAGTCACTCAAGGACTAAACATATTGAGATTAAGCATCACTTCATTAGAGATCACGTGGAAAAAGGCAATGTTATGATAGAATATGTTCATACTGACAATCAGATTGCTGATATCTTCACTAAACCTCTAAGTGAAGCAAGGTTCTCAACTCTAAGAGCTGAGTTAGGACTACTTAATTTGGATGCATAAGCTGAGGGGGAACTCATCAGAAGACTGGAGTTCAACAGCTTAGTTATCCGTTATCATATTCAAGAATTTAACTTTCAACAGACTAGTTAGCTTATGGATTCTTAAAGACAGGGGGAACGTGTAAGACTAGCGGTACTTCTGTTCTAAAGATGAAATCTGTTAATGTCAGTTAGTGAAAGTTATATTATCTGAAGATCTGTTCTTAATTCTTGAAGACTGAAGATTATTTTATCTTGCTGGATTGACAAACAGCAGAGGAAGATTACTAGCTATTGGCATTCTCTAGTAATATCAGATAACAGATCACTCGTCTGTCAGATAAGTTAAACTCTACTCATCTGATACCTTATATAAGCATGGTCATAAATCGTATTGTAAGAAACGCGCTTTTATAAGTAACAGATTAGTGTCGATAGAGTTTCCCGCCCATCTGACATTAAAATAATAAAATTGAAATCCGCCTCTCCTATCCACACGATTTAAAACTGTCAGATTAGATCAACGGTTCAGATAAATCACGAAAACCAAATCAAAAGGAAACCTATAAAATCCGATCTGAAACAGTATAGTCGTCTTACGCACACAAAAATTCTCAAACTCTCTAACTCTCAAACCCTATTGCTTCGAAAGTTCACTGTTCTTTTGCAGAATCTACTCACTAATCTCTGAATATGGACAAGATTATTGAGGGAAGGTACTTCAACTACAGCAAATTTCATTTTTCTGGCACTGATTTGATGCGTTCTTTACTGGAAAAGATCAAAGAAGCATCGTTGGTTCCTGTTTTGGAGGCTCACGAAGATAGAGTCTACCTGGAGGATGTTTACCATTTCTACATGACCAGAGAATTCAATGATGATGAGACTGTTATGACTGCTGAAATAGGCGGTAAGAAGATTGCTGTATCTGCTGCTGTTCTTAGTGAAGTTTATAAGCTGACGAACGAGGGAGGAGATGTGACCAGTTTAGGGTCAGTAAAAGAAGAGGAGTTCTGGGCTATTTGTGCTAAACCTGGAGAAGAGATGACTGGGTCTTTGATGAAGACTCAGCTGAAAGGAGAATATCAGAGGTTTGCTGATATTATTGCAAAGATAATAGATTGTGCTACCGGTTCACTGGATGGATTACCAAGGAAGAGATACTGCACAATGATTTGCATTTATTATGGATTTAAGGTTAACTGGGCTGCTCACGTGTATGAGCTGTTAAGTGATAAAAGGCATTCTCATGCTATTTTACTGAGTAATCTGTTTGCCTCACTAAATTGCCCTATGGGTGGTGGGAAGCAAACTCATGGAAGTAAAGAGTTCAAACTCTACGAGCCAGTCAGACAAATAGTAGATAAGCCTAAAAGAAAAGCCCCTTCAAAATCCAAGAAGACCCCTTCTAAGAAGAGCAAGAGGGTGGGTCAGACAAGTCAATCTGCTGAGCCAACAGCACAGTCTGCTGTTGTGGATGAATCAGCACAACCTGAAAGTGAAGTCCCTGAAAAGGTGATAGATGACTTCACAGCTGAAGTTGATAACATGAAGACAGGCTCTTCATCTGAAAAGACAGAATCTGATGAAGAAGTTCCTATTACAAGGTTGAAGAGATTGAGGACTAGGAGTGAGGCAAGGGGACCTCCTGTTGCAAACCCTCCTGCCAAGAGAATTCCTAAGTCCAGAGCAAAGAGAAAGGTAAATTTCTCTGAAGAACCTGTTGCAATTGTAAGAGAAACAACTACAGAAGCAGAAAGGCCATTAACAATTAAAGAACCTGCTGTTGAAGCTGCTAAAGCTGCTGCTACTGAAGATAAAGTTATCTCTGAAATTGGAGTACAAACAGAAGACTCATCTGCTGCACTATCTGCTGAAGTTCAAAATGTACAGCAGACTAGTTCAACACTTGAAGGAGATGTACCTTTGTTGCATCCTACTCCAGTTGCTGCAACCCCTCTTCAAGCAGTTGAAAGTCCCAATCCAATCAGACAAAGGCCTGGGAAATTTTCAACTTATGTAACTGTTGCAGAAAAGATGAAGTTAGATGCTGCTGAAAAGCAAAGGATTGCTGCAGAGAAAGCAGAAGAGGATAGGCTGAAAAGCCTAGAATTAAAAAGGCTGGAGGAAGAAGCCAGCAAAATGACTCAAGAGCAGAGAGATGCTATTGAGGCAGCAGAGTTGGCTGCTGTTATTGAAGCAAGCATCAAGGATGCTCATGGACATCAGCATACTGGTGGGATAGCTATTGGTGAACCAAGGGATCCAAACAAACCAATCCCAGCTATGCCTGCACCTAAGATAAAAGAGAAGAAAAGAGAAGAAATTAGACTATCTCTTGAAATTGTTAGGGAAGACCCTGCAATGTTTGAAGAATTTCTCAAAAGACTGGATGCTGAAAGTGAGAGGATTAATCGTCTGACACTCTTCCATTCTGAAAAGATCAGATACAACAGATGGAGGGAATTCAGATTGACAAAGAGTCCTGCTGAAATGGCCAAATGGAAAGAATTCAAGGCTACAGAAGAATGGATACTTAAATGGCTTGAGACAAATTCACTCATTCAAGCACTTGATTCAGAGTTCTTTCTGGATAGATTAAGGATGAGGATATGTCACATAGTCAAAGAAGAAGCCAAGAAGATCTTTGCATCTATCTCTGAGGATTTTGATAACTCAACAGACCTCAAAGAAAGATTTATCAAGTTGGCTATTGCTCAAGCAATGGAGCTCTGGGCAAAGAAAGCAAGGAAGTTAAGGGGACAACCAAGTGAACTGGTCCCACTTCCCAACATCAAACATATTGTCTATGGACCTAATCTGAAACCTTATGAAGAGTTGCCTGAGGATCCAACATCTACTTTTATTCCTCTTGATAACTTTACTTGGATTTCTAACAGGTCTGCAGTGGACAATGAAGGATTGATGAGGACAGTTGAAACTGTCAAGAAGATTATATCACCTGCTGAGAAAGAAGGAGCAGAGTCCTCTGATCAACCAAAGCAAATTGAGGGTACTTCAGACCCATCTGATCAAGACAAAATGCAGGATGATAAGTCTGATGCTGCTGAGGAATCAAAGAAGGAAGAAGAAATTCCAGCAGATCAGTTAAAGGAGAAAGAAGTTGCTGATGAAGGAGATGATCAAGCTAAGGAGAAGGAAAGCACTCCAAGCCATGCTGATAAACCAGCAGATCAATCTCTCGCTTTAACAACTCAACCATCAGAGCAACTCATGGAAGATTCACCTGCTGCTACTTCAGATATACCTTCAACCTCTCATGGTGTTCAGACAAATTTGTTGGACTCCATCCAGCAAATGATCACCAATTCTCTGAAGGATATGAAGAAAGAATTAGCTGCAGAAGTGATAGCTGCTGTTAAACAACCAGTTCAGAAAGCTGCTGCTGTCCCAACAGATCTAATAGAAGACACTGCTTACAATGTTAAATCTATCTGTCAGGATATGGATATTC
The DNA here is from genome assembly GCA_003313485.2 of Penstemon barbatus. Classification (NCBI taxonomy): domain Eukaryota; kingdom Viridiplantae; phylum Streptophyta; class Magnoliopsida; order Lamiales; family Plantaginaceae; genus Penstemon; species Penstemon barbatus. The sequence goes on from CM064881.1 coordinate 33,847,997, forward strand.
TTAGAAGAAGGACTCAGAGCACTACTGAAGGTTGGAAGCAGATTGAACAAACTGTTGAATTGGCTCTCCAAGCAGAAGATGAAGTCATGGGAAACATGATGAAAGACTTCACTGCTTCATCAAATTGGATTTTGGGATCTCAAATTCAATTGGGTGATCAAGGAGAAGACTTGTTCAAAGAAGTCAAGAATGTTAAAGCCAATCAACTTAAACAACAGGCTCAGATGAATGCTATGGAAGAGAACATCAAGCTTCTCTGTGATTCACTTCTAATTACTCCAATCTTACCAAACTATCAAATCGACCCTGCTGATGATGACAAAAAGGGGGAAGAGAGGATATTTGGGCAGAAAAGAGTTGGACCTTCTGTTGAATTGGAAGCTGAAGATGATGCTGAAGGAACAGAAGTCTTAGAAGAGTCTGCTGATGAAAATGATAGGAATGAAGCAGCAAATGAAGGCACAAGCAGATCAGCAGAAGAAAAGATCACAGAAAAAGAAGAAGATGATAAGGAGACAGCTGAAGAATATGAAGAAACTGAAGCTGAAGCAAAAGCTAAATCAGATAAGGAGATAGCTGCTGCTAAGGATTCAGCTGAAGAACAGCTTGATCCTGACTCTAAAAAGAAGAAGCTAGAGCTGTTGAAGCAGAAGTTGGAAATTGAAACTTCCAAACCTGCTGATGAATCAGAAAAAGAAGACAAGGAAGCTGAAGAAGAAAAGAAAGAAGAAGACTAGTTTAGACTAGATTTCTTTACTTAAAAACCTTGTAATCTTTTACTTTGCATCTTTTACTCTTCAAAACTTGTAAAATGTAATCAATTCTATATCTATAAAATTGCAAGTTTGACTCCAACAGATTATTTCTATCTCAGAAATTTTTGAGGATCAAAACTTTAGTTTAGGTACAGGTACTTAGCTGAGGTTTTGTCATCATCAAAAAGGGGGAAATTGTTGGAAGAAGATGAAGATGAAGTGCAAAGAAGTCAGAAATTAAGGGAAGGTTTTGATGATTCTCAAAACATCATAATCAGCTAAGTATGGAAAGCTTAGTTCCCTTAGAAGAATTTTGAACAAGTAAAAGAAGACATCAGAAGAGTTCAAAGTTCGAAGCTCAGAAGACTAGTGATCTCTTGCTGAAACAGCGAACAGAAGGGTAGATCATCAGCCGAGTCAAATCAGATGAGTTCAGTATTTGATCAGCAGAGTATCTATCAGCAGAGTCGTTTTGATCAGCAGAGTAGAAGAGATCAAGAGATTAGTCCAACGGTAATAAATGCACCTGGCGTAATAAATGCTGAAAGAGAAGGATAGTAATGGCAAATGATTGAAGATATCCTCGGATCAGCAGAGTGCATTAAATGCAGCATTAAATGCGATGGACAGAAAGGTACTGTACACTGTACTATTGCTGCAGGGAGCCGTTTCAAAAAGAGCTGAAGATTGGATTTGAAGATGTGATTTCCTTCAACGGTCATAAATTCAAATCCAAGTATAAATAGAGCAAAGTTCGAAGAGAGACAAACACAACAACAAATCAGAGATCGAAATTTTGAAGCAGAATTTCTCTAAGTCTCAAAAGCTCGAACAGCTCACTCGTCTGGTGGAAGTCATCTGTTGACAGAAACCCAGTTGAAGAAAATAGAAAAATACGATCTGAGTGATCTTGTATTTAGCTGAGTGTTGTGCGGAGTTGTGATCCATCTTTGTGAGTGATCAAACTTCAGAGAGTAGAATTTCTAAGTGATTTTCTATTGTGAGCTTACAGCCTTCTCATTAGTTGTTTAGGTGTAAGTGGAGAAATATTGTAATCTAAGTGATTATAGTATAACCCAGAATCTGTGTGATCTGGAAGAGTGGACTAAAGGATTTTTATCCATATAACCACTATAAAAATTCTTTGTGTTATCTTGCATTTAAAGCTTTCTTGCATATTTTAAAGTTTGCATATTTTGAACACTTTGAATTATTTGAAAAGATTATAAAACAAAAGGAGTTTGTAAAAACTGGGGATAAAATCTTTCAAGAACTAAGTCTACTTGTGAAAAACACTTTGAAATAATCCGCTGCAAGTAAACTCTTTGAAAAACTGTTTTGCTGAAAAACAGCTAAGTTATCGTAAGAAGAGTGGTCAGTCGTCTGCTCAAGATTTGTTCACGATCAGACTAGTCTGCTTACTGTTCTTCATCAGCTTAGTCTGCTGACAGAAGACTGAAAAGTTTTTAAGTTCAAAAATTTTCAGAGGTCTATTCACCCCCCCCTCTAGACCTCATCTGACCACTTGGGACCAACATTTTGGCAGATATTCCAGATGAGTGCTTCCACCTCTTCAAACGCAGGTTACGTATACTTTTCTCAGAGGCCGAAGATTTCGATCTTATCGGCCAACGTGAGTAGCAATCTGAAGGGATGGAAACATGAGTTCTTCTTTGTCCGAGGGCCGGAGTCTCCGCCTTCTGAAGAGAATGCCGAGCCTACTCCCTTCGATTGGCCTGGAGCAAAGGAGTGGATATACGGAAAACGCCGTCTCGTGGGGAGTATGAAAAATGAGATAACAGATGAATTTCTGCAATCTCTTCATGCTGATCCTCATCAGACCGCTCTAATGACTCAAGAAGCAGTCTTGCGATTGGCCGAGCTCAGTAGTTGCACTTTTCCTGCCGACCCGATCGACTTCGGGAAAGCTCAGATCGATCCCGCTAATCCCCCTTCCACGTTAGCTGATATCGTTGACAAATTCCGTACATCGGTATCTGGCCCGCACGTTGCTTCCTTTTCGAAGGGTAATAAGGGTCGACCTCGTCCTCAAGCATCAACGAATCTTCGGAAAACGAAGAAGTCTAAAGCCCCAGTTGGGATCGCGTCGACCTCAAATGCTTTAATGATTGTTCCCCCGATTACCCCAGCAGGAACCTCTCGGTCTAGGGTCGAGGTGGAGGGGGCCTCCGGTTTCCAGGATCCTGAAATCCTTCGATCTGTTTTTCCGAACATCTCCTCCAACCCGAACAACGAGGGGTTCAGTAACTATACTCTCCTGGAGGATCGTGCCAGAGAGATTTTGCAGGCCAGGATGGATCGCAAAAGAAGTAGCAACGTTCCTGAGTCCTCCAGGAGAGTCAAGCCTTTTGCTCGAGGGCCGAGTCCTATACCATGTCGGGCTGGTCATTCCGAACCAGATTTGGCAGATTTCATCGAGGATCATCTGCAAGGACCGAGGGCGGCCGGATATCCGCACTGTGGGACCATCGAATCTGATTTGGGTTCCGAGGGTGAGCATACGGTGGATAAGTCTCTCCGGATGTTCTTGGCCGGGAGATTCAGGGATGATACTATCCAATCTTTTGTTAAAAAAGATTTTGAGATATTTGGCGATTATGCCCACGCTCATCAGATGGTACTTTCTAATTCCGAAAGTTTCTAGCTTTTCCCCTATAATCCTTATCTCGTGCATTTACGTATCTTTTCCTTTACAGGCCGGAGACCTATTTACCCAAACTGCTCTTCGACTGTCCGTATTGAGCGAGGAGTCTCAGGCGGTACAGAAAGCCTTATGCAATATTCTGAAGGATGAGGCTACGAAGGCCAGTCAGCTAGAGGATACCAAGATTAAGTTGTCTGAGGTCGAAATTGAGCTCGAGAGAACTAGGAAAGAGTTGGAAACAAAGAAGGCCTTAGAGGATGAGGTGGGGAAATTAAAGCAGGAGCTTGAGCAAACCAAAGTGTCTGCCGAACAATCTTATGAACGGGGTCGAATCGAAGCCAGACTTCCCGCCATAAGGGAGTTCCTAGAGTCTCCGATCCTTGACGCCTTGGTTCGATTACGGTCGGGAGCAATCAACCAATCTTTCTACTTTAAAGGGGCTCAGCATCTCCTTTCAGCTGCTAAAATCGAAGGCGCCATTGATGATTTCCTTCCTGAGATGGATCCTTACAAGAATATCTTCGGTAAAGACTATAAAGCGTCTTCCCTTCCTCCTAAGCTCGAGGCATTTGCCACTCATGAGTTTGCTCCTTTTCTTGAGGAATTTGGTGCACCGATGCCGAATCCTGATGAGCTCGAAGCCCAATCCGAAAGCGAAGATGTGGATATCGAGGGGGATTCTCTCGGTCAGAGTGTACAAGGCACCCCTTCTTCTGGTTCGAGTAAATCTGCTTCTGATGCGCAAAGTCATGATGGAGAAGGCAGCAGCTCGAATAAAGGTGATTCCGACGGCTCGGAAAGCAGTTCTAGCGAATCAGAGGAGCCAGATAGATCGGACCATGGTTCAGGCGTGAAAGATTCTTAATCAATAACGACCGCTATGTAATTTGACTGACTTAGCGAACCAATGTACTTGTAATCTTTTGCTCTTGCATATTTAGTGGGTGCTTGAATTTGAATCTCTTTTCCTTTATACTATTTTAGGCTATTATCTGTTTGAACTTTCTGCTAAATTTTATAACGTCAGTCTTGCGTACTCAGCTGCGTCATTGAATCTTTCTTGGGAGTAATGATTTACCAATCATTGCGACTTTGCATGATGTCGTTTTTCTTATAAGTAGCGAGGGCACTTTTTAATTGCATTCGCATTGGCATTGCTCACAGTGTTCGGAGCTTCCTTTTTGAAAGAAATTGTTTTGGTTGAATCTTTACCTGAAAATTGAGGGATGAATAAAAATCCGAACGCTCTTGTGATTCCTTCCACGCCTTTTCCCTGGCCAAGTGTTAGTAGAAGATTAAGGAAAAGAAATCGATCAACAATTACATCCACTAGTTCTGATCAGCAAAATTTCCATGAAGGGAATAAACACTCGACCGTTGCCCTTTCTTCGTGTTCGAAAACTAGGGGCTCCAACAAGAGAACAAAAAAGGTTTCTTTTGCGGAGGATGTCACCGGGCACGTCCCTTCTCAATCCGTATCTTCGTTGGTCGGCGGACCTTCGCTTAAAAGGGACATAGTTCCTTTTGACAAAGTGTCGCACGAGAAAACCGACCTAAGCCTTCTTCGGTCCAATGTTTCTATCTCCGAGGGTGACTTCTCGACTGGAGAATATTCCTCGTTCCTGTTTTATTCTGGGTTGGAATCTCTTGCCCAAGTAATTCATTCTCAGCTCTTTGTCATGACTGTTTAATCTCTTTATTTCCGTTATAATATATTTTCTTATGAGTTCAGGCTAGGGTGGTCTTCTCTAAGCTTTATGCATTGGCCAAACATGAGTTCGAACAGCGGACCTCTATTTCGCTCGAGCTTATCGGGAAGAAGATCGAGCTGGAACGTGCATTGGAAGCTAACAGATTTTTCAAGGAGAGAATATCTCAGGACAAGTTAAGTTCAGAATTAGAGAAACTCAAAGGTATTTACGAACGTGAGAAGAGACACTCTGAGCTTCGTGAGAAAGAAGCTTACATTCGCGGGTATACTGATCGTAGTGCTGAAGTTCGAAAGATCTTTTCCGAAAATAATATCGTTTTGTAATTCTGTGGTTTACCTTTGTATTATGAGTTAAGACTCCTCTTTGTAACACCATGCTTGTTGTAACGGTCTTCCTTTCTTGTTGTAGTATAACCCTTGTTGTAATGATGTAATATTTGCTTGGAATGATATTCTCCGTATCTCTCTCTCTCTCTCTTTTTTTTTTTTTTTTTTTTTTTTTTTTGGCTCCTCATTCCTCGGGAAGTGAAAAGGTCAGAGCTTTTAATGCTCGTGCCGTGGCCAATACGAATTTCGATCTTCAATAGAATGTTTATTTCGATCTAACTTCCATAGAATGTTTTGATTTTTTAATAGAATGTTTGTTTCATTCTAAGGGGTATAGCAGAGGCTTTCACCCCTAGTCGTTTTTAGAGCGTGTTCGAGGGTCATAGCAGAGGCTTTCACCCTTTTTTGATAATTTCGATCTAAGGGGCATAGCAGAGGCTTTCACCCTTAGTCGCTTTTTAGAGCATTTTTAGCCCTAGGGTCCTAGCAGAGGCTTTCACCCTTTTTTGATAATTTCGATCTAAGGGGCATAGCAGAGGCTTTCACCCTTTTTTGATAATTTCGATCTAAGGGGCATAGCAGAGGCTTTCACCCTTAGTCGCTTTTTAGAGCATTTTTAGCCCTAGGGTCATAGCAGAGGCTTTCACCCTTTTTTGATAATTTCGATCTAAGGGGAATAGCAGAGGCTTTCACCCTTAGTCGCTTTTTAGAGCATTTTTAGCTCGAGGGTCATAGCAGAGGCTTTCACCCTTTTTTGCAGTGTTGTTAAAACCGGACCGGACCGGCCGGTCCGATCGGTTCGACCGCGAACCGGAAACTGGTCCGGTCCGGTTAATTGACTGGTTTTAACGGTTCGACCAGCGGTTCGCCCGGTTCGACCAGTAAAACCACTAAACCAGTAGGCTCACCGGTTCGCTCTCCGGTCCGATTTTAAAAACATTGCTTTTTTGATAATTTCGATCTAAGGGGCATAGCAGAGGCTTTCACCCTTAGTCGCTTTTTAGAGCATTTTTAGCTCGAGGGTCATAGCAGAGGCTTTCACCCTTTTTTGATAATTTCGATCTAAGGGGCATAGCAGAGGCTTTCACCCTTTTAATAATTGATAGAGAAAAGTAGAGATCGATAATAATGAATATAGACCGAGAATATCGGGAATATGACGAATAAGTAAGAATGTAGGCGAAATAAGCTTTCATTGAATAAATAATCCGAATAAACATTCTTCGAATAACCCAATTCTTCATTAAACACATATAGTTTGCCAAATAGAAATAGTCAAAGAAAACAGAACAAGATAACTAAAAAGTAGAAGCCTCGATTGTAACTATCTTCCATAATATCTTCTTAGATTGATCGCATTCCAAGCTCGAGGCAGTATCTCTCCGTTAGGGTGTGCAATCTTATAAGAACCTTTTTTTCCGACCTCTACGATCACGAAAGGGCCCTCCCAATTGGGCTGTAGTTTTCCTACGTGCTTTGATACTTCCACTTTTTTGAGCACCAGATCTCCCACTTTGAAGGATCGAATCCTCACATTCCGATTATAGGACTTTTCCATATTGGCCTTGGCGGCTTGAATTCTCAACTTTGCGCGGTCCCTTCGAGCATCCGCGTGGTCAACTTCGACCTGCCTCATCAATTGGTTTTCTTCGGGATCATAAAATTCGACCCTGGGAGAAGGTATAAGATTCTCTACTGGGATAACAGCCTCCGACCCATAAACCAAACTGAATGGAGTTTCTCCGGTTGCCGCTTTGACTGTTGTCCTGTTGGCCCATAATACCCCCGGTAGTTCATCCAGCCATTTTCCCTTTGCTTCCGATAAGCGCTTCTCCAGAGATCGAACAATTTCCCGGTTTACTACTTCAGTTTGCCCATTAGCCTGGGGGTGGCCAACAGACGCAAAGTTCTGTAGTATTCCAAATCTTTTACACCAGTCCGTGATCCTTTTTCCTGCAAACTGCGTTCCGTTATCTGATATCAGAACCCTGGGGATTCCGAACCTGCAGACTATATTTTTCCATAAAAAATTAATAACTTGAAATTGGGTGATTTTGGTCAAGGCAACACATTCGACCCATTTGCTGAAATATTCCACCGCCACTAGTACATAATTTTTTCTGGCTCGCGCTGTTGGGAAAGGTCCCACAATATCAATGCCCCATTTGTCGAAGGGCCAACAAATTGGGATCGAATGCATATGTTCGGCCGGTTGGTGTATCAAGTTTGAATGAATTTGACAGTGATGGCACTTTTTCACATACTCGATGGAAGCAGAAAAGAGTGTGGGCCAATAATATCCAGATCTTGAGCATTTAAGAGCTAACGCTCTAGCTCCACAATGATTTCCTGCCTCCCCTTCATGAACCTCTCTCAATATTGCTTCGTAGTGTGTTTCGCGGATACACTTCAATAGAATTCCCGAAGAGGAGCGCTTATAGAGTTGATCATCGATCAAAGTAAACGACGGCGCTCTATATTTGATTCTCCGAGCCTCATTTGCATTTTCCGGCAGTTTTCCGTCCCTAAGATAGGCGATAAGAGGGTCGTTCCATGACTCGTTCGGCTCTTCAATTTCCATAATATCAATTGCAGGGGCTGCATCTAACTCAACAGCAGACATATTCGATAGCAGCCAAGTGATTGTCCTCTCAGTCTTTCCGTCGACCAGTCCTGTAAACTTCGATAGTATGTCGGCCCAGAGATTCTCCTCCCTTGGTATTGGTTGAATATCAAATTTATCGAACTCTGAGATTAACTTCCTCACTTTGTTCAGATATTTAATCATGTTAAACTCTCTGGCTTCATAAGTGCCTTTCACCTGTCTATGAACAAGTTCCGAATCTGTTAGCACGACGATCGATTTTACCTTTGCCTTAATGGCCATTTCTAACCCAGCTATCAATGCTTCATATTCGGCTTCATTGTTGGTGACGACAAAATCCAAAGTTATCGCATAGCTCAGGTCTTCAGCATTGGGCCCTTGGAAGTGAATCCCAGCTCCACCGCCTTCTTTGGTCGAAGATCCGTCCACATGCATCAGCCAAACTTGATCGTTTGCTTCTTCCACCAAACCTAATTCCGAGGTTGTTCCTTCTTTGCCGTTTGATATGCTAGTTGATTCAAGCACGAAATCAGCTAGCACCTGCGCCTTAACAGCGATTCGTGGTCTGTACTCAATTTCGAATTGGCTGAGCTCGACCGCCCACTTTATTAACCTACCTGAAGCTTCTGGCTTGGACAGAACCTGTCTTAAAGGTTGGTTAGTTAAAACAATGATTTTATACGTTTGAAAATAGGGCCTTAATCTCCGAGCAGCCACAATTAGAGCAAGTGCAAATTTTTCAATTTCCATATAGTTCTTTTCGGCACCCTGCAACAATTTACTCAAATAATAAACTGGTTTGTGTTCGGCTTTTTCTAGTTTGACCAGAACCGAGCTAATGGCTTCTTCCGACACCGCTATGTACAAATATAGGGGTTCCCCTTCGGATGGTTTTGCTAGCATGGGTGTCGAGATTAAGTACGCTTTTAATTCTTCGAAAGCCTTATCGCATTCATCGTTCCACTCGAAGTTCTTAGATTTACGCAACAGTTTGAAGAAAGGTAAGCTTTTGTCAGCGGATTTGGAGATGAATCTATTCAACGAGATGATTTTTCCGATCAGACTTTGAACGTCTGAGAGTTTCCTTGGTGGATGGAGATCAGTGATCGCTCGGATTTTTTCTGGATTAGCTTCGATCCCCCTCTCATGAACCAAATAGCCAAGGAACTTTCCTGATCGCACCCCAAATGTGCACTTTGCCGGATTTAACTTCATTCCATATTTTCTCAAGATTTGGAAACACCTATCAAGATGGTTAATATGCTCCTCTTCAGACATACTTTTCACGAGCATGTCATCTACATATACTTCCATAATTTCTCCTATTAATTCTTTGAACATCATATTGACCAACCTCTGATATGTTGCACCGGCATTCCTTAAACCGAAAGGCATAACGATGAAACAGTACACCCCTCGTTCGGTGATAAATGCCGTTTTGTCTTGATCTCTTTCGTTCATGAAGATTTGATAAAATCCTTGAAATGCATCCATCATGCTAAACAACACAAATCCTGCAGTGGAATCTACGAGCATGTCAATTCGAGGTAAAGGGTAAGGGTCCCTTGGACATAATTTGTTCAAGTCGGTGAAATCATTGCACATTCTCCATTTGTTCTCAACCTTTTCCCCCTTTGAGACTAATACCACATTACATAGCCATTCCGTGAATTTTATCTCTTTGATTTGTCCTGCTGCTAACAATCTATCGACCTCTGCGTTAATTATCTTGTCTTTCTCTCGTCCGTGATTACGCTTCTTCTGCCTCACCGGTCTGGCCTTTGGGTCGATATTTAAGGAGTGCGTTATCACACGCGGGTCGATTCCTACTATGTCGTCCGAACTCCATGCGAAGACATCCACATTTTTCTGCAAGAATCCGATGAGCTTTGCTTCCATGCAATTACTTAGCTCCGTTCCTATTTTCGTGAATTTTTCTGGAGATCCAGGTACCAAGTTCACCTTTTTGTGATCAGGTGCTTGAACACTCATGTCAACGATCCTCCCTTTCTTTCCATCTAGTCTCTCATAATCAGGAATCGGAGTCCCGGAGTTAGAGATTGATTCATTTATCTTTCTTTTGTTAGGGAGCTCGGGCTCCACCTTTTCCTTGATAGTTAAGGACGAACTATAACACTCCCAAGCCATGTACTGGTCGTTCCTCATCTCACCTACCCCTCCGTCAGTTGGGAACTTTATCTTCTGATGGTAGGTGGATACGATAGCCTTAAAAGTATTCAGAGCGGGTCTTCCCAAGATGGCATTGTAAGCAAACGGGGTGTCCACCACGAGGAACTTGATCATTCTTGTGACATTCTTTGGTTTTAATCCTAAAGTGCTACTTAAAAGTATGGTTCCGAGTGGAGTGATTTCCGAACCCCCGAAACCGACCAAAGGGGTGGCTACCTTATCCAATCGTGGATGACAGAGTTTCATTCTTGCAAGAGCTTCTGATGAAATTATGTTTGCCGAGCTCCCGTTATCGACCAGCACTCTTTTGACCTCGAAATTTGCAATCCTTAGTGTTAACACCATGGAAAAATCTGGATCATCTTCATTCGTGTCCCAACTAACATCTGCGGGTCGATCTGCCTCGCTAAAGCTGATGACTTGATTCTCCATTGATGGAAACTCCAAAGATAGAATTTCCCTTTTTGTGGACACTCCTGTCCTGATTGACCTTAAAGTTCTTTTTCTGGCATTTCTACTATCTCCACCCGCCGGTCCACCTGCAATCATGTTGATCACACCGTTCGATTGCTCATCCGCCTGACTTTGAATTTGTCTCTGCCGGGCGCTAAATTTTCTCGGACTACGGGATCTGTAGCGATTGTCATAGTTGCCATTCTTAACAAATTCTTTGAGTTTTCCTTGGTTGATTAATTTTTCGATCTCGACCTTCAACTGATAACAATTTTCCGTACTGTGGCCTCTAGCTCGATGATACCGACAGTATTGGTCATATCCAGGCGCGCCCGGCCTCGCCTGCGTGATCATTTGGGCTTCCGGAATTAAATTCCCTTCTTCCAATACGGTCAACACCTCTTCCTTTGAACTGTTAAGCTCAGTAAATTGAATTTTACCCGGCCTTGGGGCTCGATTTCGCTCATAAGGGGGTCCATATGAATTTGGTCCTTGGGGTGGCATATGCGGCTTAAAAGTGTTGATTCGTTGCCAAACGGATCCTTTATTCGATCCTCCATAATCACCTGGTTTTGGGATCGGAGCCCGATCATGCTTTTTGTTGAGATGAGATTTGTCTAGGTGTGAACTCTTCAATTTGTTCATCTCTTCCTGTATCATATATTTTTCAGCAATTTCCATTATCCGTTCGAAGGATTTTGGTTGCTTTCTGCATAATGCATTCCCAAACTGGGTACTTCTGGTCAGCTCGAACATTAACGAGGACAGATATTCAATCTGCGGGGTATCCACTTTCAAAAGCTCAATACTAAATCTTGCCAGCCATTGCCTCAACGTCTCTCCTTCCAATTGTTTCACAGTGCCCAGATGATTTGCTGGCAATCTTGGCTTCCTCTGGCTAGCGAATTGATGCTTCAGCTTATCGCAAAATTTTTCGAAAGAAAATATGGAGTTCGGAGGTAACTTTCCAAACCAATCGAGGGCAATCCCTTCAAAAGTGGTGACCATAATCTTGCAACAGAAGTTATCCGAGTGTCCATACAAATTCATAACATTAACAAAGCTGTTAATGTGTTCGCCGGGGTCGGTAGTCCCGTTATACCGAGGGAGCCTGGTTGGCACCGTTTCTGTGTTTCGAGCTTCTCGTATTTCTCGACAAAAGGGTGAACATCGCATGATATTATTCGAGACCTCCCTTTCTCGTAGGTTTCCTCTAGTCAGGGTGTTCCCCGTTTGTCTGGCAGCTTGATTAGTGAAGGGAATCTCTAACATAGTATCCTGCTCTTCCAATTTTTTAGCCACCCTTTCCTGTACTATTAACTCCAATTCAGATTCAGTGATTCTCTTGCCAACTGGTTTGTTTCTCCTTACAGCGCCGGCGGTGTGACTTTCCCCCACAACAGAATCCTCCAGATCGTGCACTTGTGCAGGGGGGTTTTCAGATCGGGCATTGTCTTTCGAGGGTGCAGCTCGACGTGGACGCGTCGATGGGGCATGCGACATATCATTTTCCTTCTGCAAGTTCGATGAAGGTATCTCTGGTCTTCCCTGAATCCCTGGTTGGTCGACAGGTGACTGATCTGCCCTTCCGCTGTTCATGAATTCCCTGCACATTGTGCCTATTATAGATCTTAAGTCACCAATGGTCGTGTGTATTGGAACGTTATCTTGTGGAACCGCCGGTGGCACCTCCGGTTGTTGTTGTGCGGCGCGCGATAGATTATCAGGTTCATTGTTGACAGAATTTTGCGCTCCCCCTGCATGGGAAGGCTCTCCTCTAACGTACGTATTCCTCCTCGTAGTAGGCATATTTCGATCTAATACTCGAATAAGGCCCCATGGTGGGCGCCAATTGATCTTACGTGGCTTCGTTAATTAGATCAAGGGTGGGATGTAATACAATATTAGCAATAATAAAGTAAAGCAGAGACCAAAGTAATTGTATTCGAATTGAATGAGTACAAATACAAGTATTCAAAGGTCCTATTCGAGCATTATTGGATGCCGTACAAGCTAGAGGGCGAAATACTTATGTTCCTAAGTCTATGCTTCTAAATGGTTCCGAGCAATAGCTTCGAGGAGGGAGCACCTAGAAAGTCGTCTCCAGCATCATAAATGCAGGGGGTATTTATAGCTGAAAATGGGGTTCAGGTGGTCTACCCGCAGATGTGCAATTCTTCGGCCCATAAGTTTGGGTCAGAGCTTGGCCCAACAGTAATTTTGGATCCATGATAGCCTTGTACTTACAGTGTTCCAACATCGGGGTCGAACTGGATTTTTCGAGATAGATAACGTTCGATCTCATGTAGTTGTAAAGAAGAAACGCAGAAATCCGAAATATCCCTCATCACAGTCTGATAACTTTTCTTCAGCAGATCAAAAGTCTTGGACCTTGAAACTTTGACTCTTCTGATGTCTTCTTTACTTAGTCAAAATTCCTTGATAAGTTTATCAGCTAAGTTACTCCATACTTAGCCCAATATGAAGTTTTGGAATGCATCAAAACCTCCCTTATCAAACTTCCTTTAGTGCCTTCATCTTCATCCTTATCCAACAAGGGTCAATTTGCAAAATTATCAAAGTCAGTTATTATAAAAATTGGGGGTAAATTGGTCTTTTTATATGAAATGAGGTTTTTTTATATTTTTTAAAAACAAAATAATTCAATTCGTAAAATCGCGGAACTTAGGGGTCAATTTGCAAAATTGTCAAAGTCAAAAAATAAGACTGGGGGTAAAGTGGTCATTTTATATGATGGCCGGATTTATTTATTTTTCAGAAGAAAATTATTTGAAAGGGTAAATTAGTTATATTATAATTTAATTAAAATCGATAGTTACAAATTAAATTTGACCAAGTTACCTAATCAACGATCCAGATCAATCTGAACCAAATGAACGGCATGATGAGGCTTCCCGCATGAGAGGGCGTAACTCACATGCCCGCACCCTAGAAAAATCCATATCTATAAGCTTCCACAAGTTCTTCCTTCACCACACTTAGTCTTGCTTTGACACATATAAAGATATGTCTTAGTTCCTTATACAACCAAATGCAATAATCTTGTCTTGACACCATATAACTTGAAGTGTAAATTGCAATGACATCCACAACTTATATATATTTCATAATAAATTTTACTTATTACATATTATTTACCCAAGAAATACTTATGGATATAAAGTCTACTTGAGGAACTATTGAAATTCCCTTAATAAACAGTGAACAAATAGCATCTAGTGTAAAACCCGCAAGTTTTAAGAATTATTTTATGTATTTTAATTAGACTATTATCTAATTTTGCTACTATGTTTTATATTAAAATGTTTTAGTTTATGCTATATTGTGTATAACAATTGCTTCTTATGTCATTAAAGGCTTGAAAGTAATTTAGAAAAAGATATAAGTAACTTTTAAATTGATGGGGTCTATTTGGAATTTAGTTTGGACCTAAATGAGCAAATTTTTTGTTTTTGATGGCAAAAATGCACTTTCCCAAAGTTCAGGGAGCAAAGTGCAAATTTGCCCAAATCTTTTCAAAATCCTGCAACATCAGAGTAATAATTGCTCTCTCCCTTGAGACCCAGGCTGCCGCCCTTCTTCTTGGATGAAGGAAATCTCCCCACACATGAAATGTAAACATAGGTGGAAGGAGTAAGTAATGATGATCTTTCTTTTCCCCATGTTATATGTATTGATGTATATAGATATGAATCTGATTTGGGTTGTGTGTATATATACACCTACCCATTTTATTCACTCTTCTTTACCTTATAAAAAAAAACAACACTTAAAAGAGATTAGTGAAAAAGAAAGAGAGAGCATAAAACTTTTGAGTGAATCTTGAAGAAGAAGGAGGAGCCACCACCGCTGCCGCCGCCGCGCCTTCGCCGGAGATAGAGGATAGAGGGTGAAGAAAGAAGAAGCACCCATCTTTTTTCGATTTCGGGTAAAAATCTCTTAAGCACCTCTTTTACTTGGTTATGTGGAGCAATTCTTAAAAGTTTGTTTGAAGTTTTGAAACCAAATGAAATATTTTTAGACTTTAGTTGAATGTTTCATGTTCAAATTTTCAGATTTATATTTGTTCAAAGATTTGAAAATTTTGAGGTGTTCTTGTTTTAAATTCATGTGTATAAGTTGTGTGAAAAAGAAATTACTTTTATAAAATGTTTTTATGGCTAAATAAAATGTCATTTGGAAAGCATGTTAATATGTTTATGTTCTTAGATTTCTAGATCTATAGATTTTTCATGCAAGATTTCGATTTTTATAATATACTTGGGTTCTGAAAGTTTGACATATATGAAGTTTTGGTACCTAAAACTTGATCTATTTTATTTGATGACTATTTGTGCAAATCTAGAAATATAGGGTCACCTTGTACATTTTTTCGGTGGGGTTGGCCGGAGCCACCCCACCGCGGCAAGCAACCTCCGGCCACTGCTAGAGCAGTGACCGGGGACTGCTCCCATTTTTGGGCCTGTTGCAAATGCAACATACCAACAGGCCCATATTCTATGGGCATGTTGTTATATATTTTTTAAGTGGGCATAATATATTCTATGGGGCTGTTGTTATATATTTTTTAATTGTTATTATGTTATCATGATGGCCAGCCCATAATGATGAAAAAAAAAAAATTAATTACGAAAAATAGAATTAAATAAGTTTAAATAATTTTGAATAATTAAAATTTATCATGTTAATTATTTTCTGAAAATAATTAAAATAATTTTGGATAATTTTTTTTAATAAATAAATATTTTCTGAAAATTTAATAAATATTTTTTGAAAATTAAATAAATATTTTCTGAAAATTTAATAAATATTTTCTAAAAATTAAATAAATATTTTTTGAAAATTAAATAAATAATAAACCATTTTATGAATGATAAAATATTTTCCAAAAATATACAATGTTGAAAAAAAAGGGGGGGGGGGGGGAGGTTAAATAATAATGAATTATTTTTCGAAAAGATCATGATTAAATATTACTTTTCAAATGATAACAATTTCAAGGGTACATTAATTATTAAAAAAAAAATTAATAATACAATTAATCTTGAACATTAATTTTTATAAAGAAAATCTTATAAATGATTTGGATAATTAATATTCTGGAAATATATATATATAATTTTAAAATTAGAAATAATTTTGGATAATTAGTTTTCCAAAAAAAAATATTTAATAATAATAATAATAATAATAATAATAATAAAGATTTTCAAATATAACTTATTGCGTAAAAGTTTTTTTTAGGGATAACTTAAGCTAAAATTCTTTTTAAACTTGTAAGTTCACCTTAAATGACTAAGTTCAAGTTAACTTTCATGGCCACGTTACCACGCGACCCGAACAAACCTGAAACCATTAAACCAGATCTAAATATTCAAGTTTTAATTGTGACTTCGATCGTAATCATGATTCATATGCATGTTCGACTAAAGCATTTCTTTAGTCGCTAATTAAATGCTTGTAATATGGCTGGATTCTAAGTCGTTACATACATATCTATAGGAACCAAGGACGCTTTACTTTTCGTTCAAGAAACCTAAGCAACACAGGTGAGTGCTGTGTGTTACTTGTGTGTCAGTCCGAATATGCTAGTAGGTCGAGTCATAAATGTAACTTAGTCCCTAAATGAACGAGCATGCGACGTACGACACAATGAAAAACTCGACTGTTAGGACAAACTATACACACCTTGAATTATTGTTTACGTCTATGTGCTTATGATCATTGATATTGTATGTTGAACTTTTATTGAGTTGTTACCGATTTACTGTTACTGTTTACTGTTACTGTACCGTACTGTACTGTTTACTGTTACTATGTGGGCCCCTATTTTGGTGTGCGGAATCGTGGTTAACCCGGAAGGTAAGGGCCGGAGGGTTACCTCGATCCACCGTAGACCTGCTTCACGAGCCAAGTGTGGAGGTTACACTTGGGGAGTGAATATCAAACTCCTGGCATTTGACGTCAATGCGCACTGTTATGTAAGGTCGCACCTTACTGGAGTGTTCGGTGGTGGTATTCATGATTATGAATTGCAGGGTAAGAGGAGAACGGCATCAACAACCTTTGGTTAATTGTTTAACTATTAAATTGATATTATATGTGTTTAATTACTGTATTAAAAAATGCACATGTATATTATGCTATGTTCACACATTACACGCACACATGTGCACTACAGCCTCACTAAGTTGGACGACCAACTTACGCATTCCTGTTTACTTCTTTTCAGATACATGTATTCCAGGGTCTGATGTATAGAGTTGGTGTTCGTCTCCGAGATCCTGTCTGTCGGTCTTCGTGGGTCGTCATGTTATCTTTTGATTTTTGTTATGTCGTGTTATGTCACGTTATGTGTTGCTTTGTATAGGGCATGATTAAAATATTTAAGACTATTGTTATGTATGTTTGTCGTTGCGCGGTAGATGCTTAATTGTATTTTGTGCCCACACCTGCATATAGCAGTGTACCGGGTTTTAGGTTATTTGGTGGAACTATGATTCGAATTACTATGTTGTTGATTAAAAGGAAAAAAAAAAAATTTGCTCAAATTTGGGTTGTTTTCACCGAATACGGACCCGGACTCGGGGGTAGATTCACGTAGGATTCAACCCGGGGGCACGGGCCGTTACATCTAGAATACAAAAAAAATCGTAATAAAGAAGATATAGACAAAATTGGATACATACAGATTGCTACTATACAAGTATTAATTAAATCTACTTTGAAAGAAGGAATTCATTCACCAATAGCTTCAATTAATTATAACCGATACATTAAAGAAACTAAAGATTCAGCCTAGGAATAACAATGGCAAATTTGGCTTGTAAAACTTTAAAATTTAATTTCGGAAATAAATATGCAATTTCATTATCAACAAAGAATTTAGATAATAGTATTTGTTAGAATATAAATTGTTCGAAAAGAATTAATGGAAGAAGGAGATCAACCGTTTAATTTAACATATATGGTTGAATATGCATTAACAAACAGTCGTCATAGTATACATTTTTTAGATTAGGAATCAATTTATTTAGGCAAATTGTTTGAAGGAAAATATAGCTAAAATAAATAAATTCCTATGAAAGAAATAACATTAGGAAAAACTAGTAATCAAATTAGAAAATTAGTCTCATTCAGATAACCTTATGTAAAACAATTATTATTAGAAAAACTTACAAAGTCTATAAAAGAAGAAAGTGAATATACAAGATTGGAAAATGAAGTATCAGATTTAAGCAAATTTCAAAAGAAAATTATGAATAATAATCTTGAAAATAAGTGCAAATAAATATCAAATCTAATTAAACATTACAAAAAAAACATTAGAATATTTAAAAACAACATCTATTAGTACTAAAATATATAAAATAAATAAAGAAATTGTAGAAAAAAGAATAAAAAAGCTAGAAATTCATGCATAATATGTAATCATCCCTAAGAACAAATATCCGCTGTCTCTGACCAATTTTTGGTATCAGACCCAAGTAACTAACAATAATTAGAACTAAAGGGTGCTAAAATGTAAATTGAAAAAATAAGGTGTCGGACCATATTTTGGTGAATGTCAGTTTTTCAAATTAAACTTTTCAAAAGGCCATTTTAAAATTTCACTCAATATTTTACTAGTGCTTTCGATTACCTGTAGCTCCCCCATATTTCATAAATCGAAAAAAAAACATGAATTGTGTGAAGCGAATCTTTCGTTAATTATTGCTAAGTGTTACGAAATACTTCGAAAATCTTGCATATAGATATAGTTCTAAAAATTTACTATTATGGAGTTGTTATCTTGAACTGCTTGTTTAATTGCTTGCTTTAATATACAATAATCTATTCACATGTGTGAATAAATCAAATCCAAAATTTTAATATATCCTCTGATTTGTTCATATCACTTTCAGGGGAGGGACAAATTAGTAGTATAACATCATGTTAAGAGTTAATAGCAAATTAACTCTCTGTGTTATTTTAAATATGTAGCTTAACTCCCTGTGATAAATAAAATGGCAAAATATCTCCATTTGATATCCTAAATTGGCATTTTAACTCCATGTGATAAGAAAAAGGACAAAATACCTCCCTGCATTTTTATAAAAGAAGCACATTGTCTCCCTCTAAATTTCTCATTGTTCATATCATGGGGAGGTTAATTGCTCATTATTTTATTTTACAGGGAAATAAATTGCTTATTTTTATATCAAAAGGAGGTAAATTGCTCATTATTTCATTTAATAGGGAATAAATTGCCTATTTTTATTTCACAGGAAAATAAATTACCAATTATACATATGACAGAGACTTAACATGCAAAAAACCTCATGTTAATTATGAGCCAAGTTGAATGCGACCAATTTGAGTTTCCAATGAACTTTTGGTATCAATATTATAATGTCAAATCATGAGTTGATTTTACGAATTAAGAAAACATTATTAAGAGTGGGATATAGGAACCAAAGAGGCTAGTGCAACTTAAATTTATACTACATGATATGAGTAGAATAGAAAAATCGTGTTTACAACAAAAATAAAAGACACTTTTAATTTTTTAGTTGCCATTAGATATGACCTCGTCCCTTTGTGAGTTCAGTTTTGATAACTTTCAGCCTCTTTAGAACAACTTTCATATCAAGTCTTTCCTTAGGTACATCTGCAGTGCATTTTAGAGCTAGTCCCATAATAGACGTCAAACTCTTCTGATGTGTAAGACTGATGGTTATTTCGTCTGCTTTCAATAGCTCATCATCAATTACCTGCATTATATAATTGGGAAAAGATTCAGATATCCATCTTCTCATAGTTAACTCTCCAGAAAACATCTCATTTGTCGGGTTTTTCCTTGTAAACACTTCCATCTACAAAATCCCAAAGCTATAAGTATCCACCATTGTCGTGACTAATCCTGTTGATCCGTACTCTACAAAATTGGGAAGTTAATTGAGCAAAATGGAGACGCTTACATTGTATTCACCGAAACTATATTCAAAGAACATAAATTGTACTTGTGTATTGATATAACTAGAGTGAATAACTTACCTGGTGCCACCCAATGTCCTAGTTTGAGGCGTCTCTTGGTCTTCCATCAATAGCTTAGAAATGCCAAAGTCGCTTACATGTGCAATCCTATCTTCGTCTAAGAGGATGTTGTTGGGTTTTATGTCATAATGGATAGTAGGAGATGAACAACCTTGATGTAGGTACTCTAGTGCAGATGCTACATCTATCATTATTCCTAATCATTGACCAATATTTGAACGGGAATTGGGAGAGTGGAGCCACTTTTCAAGATTTCCATTAGGCATATATGCCATCACCAAAGCCTTAATGTCGAAGTTAGAGCAACTAGTGATAACCTTCACGAGATTTTTGTGACGAATATTAGGCATTATCTGGCACTCGGTGTGAAAACTCTTAAATGCACTTTGCACGTCTAAATTGAAAACCTTAACAGCAGCAATCATCTCATCAGAAAACACCCCCTTGTAAATTGAGGCAAGGCCACATCTCCCTATCAAATTTTCCTCATCAAAGTTGCTTGTGGAACGAACGATATCAAAATATGAGATCCTTTCATATGTTAAGCGAAGAGGTGTATTCAACTATGGTGAAAATGACGATGCTGCCCCTCGATGCCTCGTAAAATATGATTACAATAGTGATTTCAACAATTAGAATGGCTATTGATGGAAGTGTATATCTTAAAACTCTATAGTTTACTAATGCCTTGTGCTCATTCTTTTTACATACCTCAACTTTTAATCGAGAAGCTCCACACAAGCCTTTGTTATGTATGAAAAAATCTGCTATGAAGTTTTTGAATGGACCTCCATCTGGAATTTCCCCGCTAAGCTTATTGAACGAAGAATTGAAGTACCTAAGATTTGCAAGGCTCTCAAATGATGGGGGAATTGAACCAGAGATATTGTTGTGAGATATGTCTAAATGTTCCAATTCCTTCAAGGAATCAAAAGATTGAGTTATTTGGCCATATAACTTGTTATTTGATAAATCTAGATAAGTTAGAAACTGAAGTTGCTTGATTGAATTTGGAATGCCGCCAAAAATTGGTTCTTAGATAAACTTATCTCCATTGCACTCTTCATATTACCAATTTCTGTAGGCATGGGACTGTGAAATAAATTGTTATCCAAATATATCATTTGAATGAATTCATTGGACCAAAAGTTTGTTGGACTGGAATTGAAAGCGTTGTCCTCCAAATATATTTCTCGCAGAAAAGTAAGGTCTCCTAAACAGCTTGGTAGCTGCCCATCCAACTTATTTCACAATAGACTTAGATAATATAATATTTTCAGATCACAAAAGCTATGGGGAATGGAGCCCTGCAATTTATTGTTATCGATTTCTAATCTTTGCAAGTTCGTTAACTTCCCCAAACTCTCTGGAATTACTCTGTTCAATAAATTACGTCCAAGATTTAACCACAACAAGTTGCAGCTGCTCATATTACACTTTGCTAGGGGAGTAAGAAAATCTTGTTCAGGTGTTGATAGATCATTTGTGAACTGATTTTCTTGCAATAATAGATAATGGAGTTCTTGTAAGTTCCCAAGAGTAATTGGTGATAGAATAGTGTCCTGCAAGCCAACTATTTGGCTGCGTTTAATTGAAAGGACCATTCAATTGGATTAATAAATGCATTTTATTATTATATGGTCATCTTTATCTTATGTAATAATTATCTACGCATAAGGATAGAAGTCCTTAGATCACAGGGCTATGGGACAACCCGTGGACTGATCTCTAAGGCCGTGATCTAGAACATATTCAAGAGTCGTAGAATCCAATCGAGATAGGACATCGTTGGATTCGGTTAGACTCTCACTATTGTGTATACTCCGATGAACTGGAGAACACTGGGGTCCACGAGCGTGACTGGGATAGTCGATACACATAAGTGGGTGGCTTGCTGGGATGGCAAGTGCACTGAATACCCCAATTAGGAAATAACTCACCATGGAAGCGGTAGTCGCATATCGGGGTTGAAGTTATTCCAAATTTATAATAGTATACGAGGAACGATCCCTAACTACTTGAGGTGATAGGGTTTATCTGGTGCGAGAACGTCTATGCTTTGATGTGAGTTCCGACTGACTGGGGATCGCCAGAAAGTCTCTGTGGACTCATATTGGGTATGGAGGAACTCGTATGCAGATTCATATCATCAACAAAGGATCCATTGACCCGACTTGATAGGTTGGGAAATTCTCCTATGAATTTCTGTGAGAAATTAATTCTGGTAAAATCCTTGGCCAAGGTATCTGACGACTTTATGTAAGTAGCTCATAAAGATTAAGTCAAAGAGAATTTATTTCGAGACCAGAGTACATAAGGTCAAGACAAAAGAAAAGGGAATCCGATGAAAGACCATACCCTTAAGTCTCGACTGGGAGATTGATCGATGGAGAGATTATGTCGTATATGGAAATTATAAATGATAAAATGTTCACTGAATTAATTCACCAGTGATTGGGCTCCATGGGCTTGTGGTTGGACATCGACCGTGGAGTGTGGGAGAATTCCCAAATTGGCAGGGGTGCTAATTTTGGAATGATCAATCGGCAGAGTGTTCGATTGATTTAGAGTAAGTCTTACTCGAATAATTAAATAATATTTAATTATAACCCACGGCCAATTATGTGGTGAACCTACGGGGGCATACACAATACACATGAAGCGAAAGCGAGGAAATAAGAACGACCGAGTCGACTAGGTCGACTGGGTGAATAATCGACTGGGTCGATTATTATGGGTGGGTCGACTGGGTCGACCCAATTGGAACAAAATGGGATCCAATTGGATCAGGATCATAAATTAAATTGGAATTTAATTTGTGGATTAATTAATTAAGTTGGATTTAATTAATTAGAATGGATTTTAATTAAATGGACTTAGAGTCTGATTTAATTAAATGGGAGATTAAGTTAATTAATTGGTCTATTTAATTGAGAGATTAAATAAAGCCTGGTCAAATTAATTAACTGGGCCATGAATTAATTAGAGGAGAGAAGAGCCCTAGTCCTAATAGGACTAGGTTAGGGAGATAACTATAAGTAGCTATCTTGTAGTTATTTTTTACACAACTCCATAAGCAAAAATTGAGCAAGATCAAAATACTCTCTCCCTGTTCCACACTGCAATAGCCGAACCCTATCTTCCTTTAGGAAGAACTTTTCGTTTTCGACTTTGTTCCAAAATCGTTCCTAAATCCTAGATCATAATATATCTTGTGTTCTAGCTGATCAAGATTTATTATTTTCGTGTAATTGTGGTGTATCAACCCGTAGAGGCGCAACACGTGGGGCGCTACTGCAGAGCTTGGGTCGATTTTGCTGAGGAGAAATTCAGAGTCCGTTTTGCTGACGGCCAACTTGGATTTGCAAGGAGATATGTATAACATGCAAACTTATACTATCGTTTTATTTATTCATATATATACAACTAGAGAATATCCTGGCAAGATTCCGTAAGAGATCCTAAATTTTTTATATTCCGCTGTGCCTAGGGCTGTTTATCTTACCGAATCCCAACAGTGGTATCAGAGCCAACTCTAGGCTTTGTATATATATGAATTTGCAAATTCTGTGATTTAAATCATATGTTTGATTTATGTATGGCTAGTTCTTTAACTTATATGTTTTAGGACGTAAATCTATTAACTTAGAGTTAATGTAAAAAAATTTGATTCAAAATTTTATCGTTTTAATTTGTATTGGATTGGGATTTAATTGAACTGGATCTGTTTCTAATTAAATCAACAAGTAATCGAACAAAAAAATTTTTAGGATCCAACCACGGTAGCACGCGCGGTTGGGCGGCCACCGTGGGCTGCTGCCCACGGCAGCCTGCTAGCAGCACGCTGGCTGCGCGTGCGGCACACGGCAGCAGCCTACGGGCTGTCTGCCGCGTGCTGTCACGCACAGCCGCACGCTGCCACGCGCAGCCGCGACTGCCATGGACATCCCACACGCGGACTTTTTGGCCACGTGTGTTGGCCACGTGGCAGTCCTCGATTGGTCACGTATTAGCTGATTTTTGGTTGGACTCTAATTCTGTCTATTTTGATAAATCTGAAAATCTTGGAGATTTGATTATTATGGAATCTTGGTGAATGTTGGATTGATCTTAGAGATCTAATTAACAAGGAAACTTAGAGTTTCATTTGTGATAAGACATTTAATTAGAATTAATGTCTTCTAGTTAATTACCAAGATTGAAGATCTTAGAGATCTTATTAAACAAGGAAACTTAGAGTTTAAATTGTAAGAAGAGATTTAATTAAAATTAATCTCTTCTAGTAAGTTACCAAGATTAAAGATCTTAGTGATCTTATTAAATTAGGAAACTTGGAGTTTTGGATAAGGTAGAAATCTTGGTGGATTTGGACACTACCTTAATTAACTAATCTAGTCAAAATAGGATTATCTTGAGAATTTTGGAGATTTGTAAAATTGGGAAACTTAGAGTTTTGGATAAGATAGTAATCTTGGAAGATTTGTAACTATCTTAATTAACCAACTTTATCAAGATAAGAATTGTAGATTACTTAGAACTCAAGTAAGAGTTAATTAATCTTAGAGATTAATTGTTAATTCAAAATTAAATTAACTTGGATAATTTTTGTGAATTAAAACTAAAGGAGCCGGTAAATTTAAATTTATGCCCTTATGTGAATTTATGCATGTTCTTGAGTGAATATGTGGATTGGTCGATTTTGCCCTTAAGCCCTGTGTAGTTTTGGTTTATTTATTTTATGGGTTGTAATTAAATGGGCCTGATTGGTGCCCTTGCTTGCGCAGACGAATGTAATAGAATAGGACCATTTATTTTTATAAGTTAGACTTAGATTTGGCTTGGAGCCGAGAAGACCTCATGAAGACTTGGAGATCCACATGGAGGCCCATAACCTTGGAGGACATGGAAGTCCAATTCATTACATGAAGGCCCAATCAAGGTGGATATTACAAGAAGGCCCATGATTTATGAGTTTGTAAATTGTAATAGTTAGGACATTTAATTTCCACCATAGACTGACTAAATGATCCATCACATGGCTCGTGATGGATCGCATAGGATGGGCAATCGATCAATCATATCATGCTAGGTGATGAATGTTTACTTTTTTGTAATTATTCTTTGATGTATGAGATGCATGCTTAGGATAGAAAAACGTAAACAAGATAAGCATAATCTGATGAGACCTCGCACAAGAAAACTTAAAACCTCCAATTGAACTTAAAATTCAATTAGAATATTAAATCGAATAACGGGCGCATATGAATGGTGTCTATGGTCCGAGCCTATCCAATTACTAGGTCTTAGGCATATTGTACGAATATATCTCGATGTCTCACAGGTCGTGGGTCGAGCTATAGGAAGATGATATGTCTATTGCCTCGATGCACAGTTTAGTGCCAAGGGAGGGGATAGCAAGGTTCTAGGCGCTGTCTCACGAGTCGTGGGGCGACTAGGATTGAACTATTTCTCTTTACGAGTATTGGACATGATTTAACGCGAGTAAGTATGGATGTCTCACGAGTCGTGGGTCCATAACGAAAACCGAGGCTAAATGAACCCAAGGGTTAGCTGGGATGGTTAGCCGGCGAGGTGATCGCCCACCAAGTGGATCGATTGGTATGGCCAACGAGTCGTGGGTACTGAGCGATTGCATTTGGGCCTTGAGCCCATTAGGAAATTTTTATTTTCCAAACCTTACGTGGGGGCATAAGTATTCGACAAAAATAGTGGGAGTAATTTACAAATGAAAACCATGTTTGTAAATTATGCATTGATATTAATCTGCCGCGTATTTATCGTCATAGTTTATCATAAGTTATGTATCCATGAATATTTACCATCATACTTGAATCAAATAAATTGACTGAACCCAAATGGATTTTGAATGACTTCAAAACTTGAGAAATTATTCTCGAGTCCAAGCAAGGACTAATATCCTTACAAAGATTTCATTGTTTTTCCTTTCGAAGTTACACTTCGACTGGAATGGTGATAGATTTCACCAAGCTGCCTTTTTTGAAGTTATTATTCAAATAAGAAATGTGATAAGTTTCACCTGAGGGTTGAGGATGGTTCTCAAGCCCAAATTTTCTTGAAGGCAAACATGAAGTCTCCCATAAATGGGAAGTAACATCTCGTTGAAAAGCTCAAAAGACTTACGAGATGAAAGAAGAGGAATGAATCCTCTCTGAAAGGAAATAACCTTGGAGGTTTTTCTGTAAGGATGATAAGTTGAAAAGTCAATCAAAATGGTTCTTCCATGGATTAAGATCAAGGGAAAGAAGGAATTGAACCTATTCATCCCATAAGGGATGATTAAATTTTATTGAACTTAACCTTATGGTTAAAGTAATGCATAAGGGTGTTAGATGCCCGATGAAGTACTCATTGATGCATTCAATGCATCTAAAGCCATGAATTATTTAGATCATTTGAATTTGCTTATACCATCCTTTGTTTTAAGGGATGTGATAGTTCCATAATGGTTGGAACTGATTGCGCTATAAGATTTATACGCAAAATGTGTACATAAGCAAATGAGTATGGATACTCATATAATGACTAAATATAATATGCATAGTCAATAAAATATAAATAATCAAGATTTCACACACTTGAGTCGTTGTAAAAATCGAAAGGCGATACACGAATACTAAAACATATTTCCGAATTAAGAGATTCAAAGACTGAGCTCGACTGGGTCAAGCTTGACTGGGATGCTGTACATAGTAACCAACTTTCGAATCTTGCTTAATGGAAATTAGGTTTAGTGGTTGGTTGCTAGGCAACCAAGAGGCATAAGCAATTGCAATGGATTTAATCCATTTATAAGTGTGTAGAAACACTAAAGCATTAGTGGGAGATAAGGCGTCTCTAGTACCCTCATGGGTAAAAGTACGTTATGATGTACAATTCCAAATTACTTTTGGAATAAAAGAAGAGAGCCTAATCAATGAAAGCATGTAAGAGATTTGGATCGATTCAAAATCAAACATGCATTGGCAGTACGCCATTGATTATTTAATATAGAATTAGATTCTCGAAATGTAAGACCCGCTCGAAACGTTGTATGTTGTCAAGCATTCTGGACATGTAAATGTCCATTAAGAAATCTTACATGAAATTCCTTATTCAAACAAATGAAACTTGATCGAGAAAATCGATGATACTGAGCCGAGTATCTCTGAAGCCAGATCCCAAACATATCACGTGATATGAGTTTTGGTATTGTACCTTCATATGCATTCATGCGCATATGGGGTATCCCGCTTATGTGAATAAGCTGGTGGGAGATAAGCTGGACGTAAAGTCCATCTTATGCAATTTGTGGGGTATCCGAAAAACTCAATAGGATACGAGTTCTACGATCCTACAAGACAAACTACATTTGTCTAGAGGAACGCACACTTCTTGGAGAAGGATTTCTTGGTGGACAAGAAGGAAAATAACGTAGAACTGGATGAGGTCACTGAAGCTGAAAAGGCCGAAGAGGTCGATCAAGCTGACCCATCGCCACAGGCAGTGGGAGAACATGAGCATGAAAGTGCACCAGAAAGTACACCGATTCTTCGTAGGTCAGAAAGACAACGTAGAGAACCCGAGAGGTACTACGGTATGCTGCATGAGACTGGACAGTCTCTAACCGACCCAAGGACTTACGAAGAGGCTATGCTAGACATAGACTCGAGAAAGTGGCGCGAAGCCATGGAATCCGAACTGGACTCCATGCACTCAAACAAGGTCTGGGTCTTGGTAGATCCACCAGTGGGAGTGGCTCCCGTGGGTTGCAAGTGGATCTATAAGCGAAAGCTTGGAGTGAACGGAGAGGTAATAACCTACAAGGCGCGACTAGTGGCAAAATGATACACTCAAAGGCAAGGTATCGACTTTGAGGAGACCTTCTCGCCCGTCGCAATGCCCAAATCCATTCGGATCTTGCTGGCCATAGCTACGTGGTATAACTACGAGATATGACAGATGGATGTAAAGACTTCCTTCCTCAATGGGGACATTGATAAGGAGATCTACATGGAGCAACCAAAAGGATATGCATCCAAAGGAGATGAACACAAGGTGTGCAAACTCCAGAGGTCCATTTATGGACTGAAGCAAGCTTCCCGAAGTTGGAACATTCGTTTCGATGAGACAATCCAAACTTTTGGATTCATCAAAAACATGTTCGAACCTTGCGTGTACAAGAAGATCAGTGGGAGTACAGTTGAATTTTTGATGCTTTACGTTGACGACATTCTTCTCATTGGAAACAATGTGAAAGCATTGTCTGAAACTAAAGCATGGTTATCTACACAATTCTCAATGAAAGATATGGGAGAAGCATCTTTTGTACTGGGTATAAGGATCTACCGAGATAGATCAAAAGGACTGCAGGGCCCCTCCCAAATCGCAGTACCTGGAAAATCTTGAAGAGATTTAAAATGGAAGAATCCAAGAGAGGATTGCTTCCAATGAGACTTGGAATTGCACTCTCTAAGTCTATGGCCCCAAAGACGCCTGAAGAGAGAAGCAATATGTCTCGAGTACCATATGCATCCGCAATAGGAAGCATAATGAATGGTATGTTATGTACGAGACCAGACGTAGCATGCGCTTTATGCGTTACAAGTTGCTACCAGTCTGATCCAGGTGAGCAGCACTGGATAGCCGTAAAGGCAATTCTGAAGTACCTAAGAAGGACAAAGGAATTGTTCTTGGTATGCGGTGGAGGAGAATTGAAATTGGAAGGCTATACTAATTCTAGCTTCCAATGTGATGTAGACGACTTCAAGTCGACATCTGGATACGTGTTCTGCCTCAATAGTGGTGCGGTAAGCTGGAAGAGCTCCAAGCAAAACACTATCGCAGATTCAACCACCGAGACAGAATACATTGCCGCGAGTGAAGCAGCAAAGGAAGGTGTTTGGATGAAAAACTTCATCCAGGAATTGGATGTGATACCTAGCATTGTCGAGCCATTACTATCTTCTGTGATAATAATGGAGTTATCTCGCAAGCGAAGGAGTCGAGATCTCATCAGAATCCAAGCACGAACTAAGACGATACCATTTGATATGTTATATCATTGGTAGAGGAGACACAAAGATGGAACGTGTCACCTCAAGGGATAATACGAAGGACCCGCTGTCTAAGCCATCCGAAAACATCTGTCTAAGATGGGAATCAGAAGTATGTAAAGTTGGCTTTAGTACAAGTGGGAGATTGATAGAATAGTGTCCTGCAAGCCAACTATTTGGCTGCATTTAATTGAAAGGACCATTCAATTGGATTAATAAATGCATTTTATTATTATATGGTCATCTTTATCTTATGTAATAATTATCTACGCATAAGGATAGAAGTCCTTAGATAACAGGGCTATGGGACAACCCGTGGACTGATCTCTAAGGCCGTGATCTAGAACATATTCAAGAGTCGTAGAATCCAATCGAGATAGGACATCGTTGGATTCGGTTAGACTCTCACTATTGTGTATACTCCGATGAACTGGAGAACGCTGGGGTCCACGAGCGTGACTGGGATAGTCGATACACATAAGTGGGTGGCTTGCTGGGATGGCAAGTGCACTGAATACCCCAATTAGGAAATAACTCACCATGGAAGGGGTAGTCGCATATCGGGGTTGAAGTTATTCCAAATTTATAATAGTATACGAGGAACGATCCCTAACTACTTGAGGTGATAGGGTTTATCTGGTGCGAGAACGTCTATGCTTTGATGTGAGTTCCGACTGACTGGGGATGGCCAGAAAGTCTCTGTGGGCTCATATTGGGTATGGAGGAACTCGTATGCAGATTCATATCATCAACAAAGGATCCATTGACCCGACTTGATAGGTTGGGAAATTCTCCTATGAATTTCTGTGAAAAATTAATTCTTGTAAAATCCTTGGCCAAGGTATCTGACGACTTTATGTAAGTAGCTCATAAAGATTAAGTCAAAGAGAATTTATTTCGAGACCAAAGTACATAAGGTCAAGACAAAAGAAAAGGGAATCCGATGAAAGACCATACCCTTAAGTCTCGACTGGGAGATTGATCGATGGAGAGATTATGTCGTATATGGAAATTATAAATGATAAAAGCTTCACTGAATTAAGTCACCAGTGATTGGGCACCATGGGCTTGTGGCTGGACATCGACCGTGGAGTGTGGGAGAATTCCCAAATTGGCAGGGGTGCTAATTTTGGAATGATCAATCGACAGAGTGTTCGATTGATTTAGAGTAAGTCTTACTCGAATAATTAAATAATATTTAATTATAACCCACGGCCAATTATGTGGTGAACCTACGGGGGCATACACAATACACATGAAGCGAAAGCGAGGAAATAAGAACGACCGAGTCGACTGGGTCGACTGGGTGAATAATCGACTGGATCGATCATTATGGGTGGGTCGACTGGGTCGACCCAATTGTTACAAAATGGGATCCAATTGGAATTGGATCAGGATCATAAATTAAATTGGAATTTAATTTATGGATTAATTAATTAAGTTGGATTTAATTAATTAGAAGGGATTTTAATTAAATGGACTTAGAGTTTGATTTAATTAAATGGGAGATTAAGTTAATTAATTGGGCTATTTAATTGGGAGATTAAATAAAGCCTGGTCAAATTAATTAACTGGGCCATGAATTAATTAGAGGGCTTGGTCTTCTAATTAAAGAGGGCCATGACCCATGTAGGAGAGAAGAGCCCTAGTCCTAATAGGACTAGGTTAGGGAGATAACTATAAGTAGCTATCTTGTAGTTATTTTTCACACAACTCCATAAGCAAAAATTGAGCAAGAGCAAAATACTCTCTCCCTCTTCCACACTGCAATAGCCGAACCCTGTCTTCCTTTAGGAAGAACTTTTCGTTTTCGACTTTGTTCCAAAATCGTTCCTAAATCCTAGATCATAATATATCTTGTGTTCTAGTTGATCAAGATTTATTATTTTCGTGTAATTGTGGTGTATCAACCCGTAGAGGAGCAACACGTGGAGCGCTACTGCAGAGCTTGGGTCGATTTTGCTGAGGAGAAATTCAGAGTCCGTTTTGCTGACTGCCAACTTGGATTTGCAAGGAGATAGGTATAACGTGCAAACTTATACTATCGTTTTATTTATTCATATATATACAATTAGAGAATATCCTGGCAAGATTCCGTAAGAGGTCCTAAATTTTTTATATTCCGTTGTGCCTAGGGCTGTTTATCTTATCGAATCCCAACAATTGGTATATGTCCGCTTAAGAAGTTGAAATTAATATCAAGCCAAATGAGTTTTGAGAGATTTGAGATGGATTCAGGAATCCTCCCACTAAACTGATTGGTCCCAAGACGGAATCTTGAAAGATATGGAAGCCCTTTGCCAATGGAAAATGGAATGTTACCAGATAGTTCATTATTTATAAGTTCAAGCACTTTTAGTTTCGAGAGATTGAAAATGGAATGTGGTACGTCCCCATCTAATTTATTGCTCGCAAGGGTTAACCATGTTAAGTTGGATAGACGTCCTATCTCTGAAGGAACTGCACCGTGAAAAATATTCAAAGACAAGTCGAACATCTCCAAATTTGACAAATTGGTGACTGAAGTAGGAATAGTACCTATAAAAAATATCACAAGTCAAATCTATCAATTAAAATAAGGTAGTGTTAAATTATATTTGGAATATCTTTCATTGACTTCATATTTCTTTTTATGACTTCAGGATCATAGTTTACATAATTTAGAACAACTAGATGTAACGGGTCTATATAGTTAATGTTTGTGTCTCTTAATTTGAGAATTAAAATAGAGTCTCTAAACTCCTACTACAGCACATTGAAAGGCAAACATGAAGATAATGAATCACATCTCTCTTAAATTAGCTTGTAAAAAGTAATAATATTGAATCCAAATAGAATCCGATCCATTTGAGGTATGAATAGCAATGATCAAATCCAAATTCAGTTTGGTTGATCCCCCCCCCCCCCCCCCACCCCCAAAAAAAAAAGTAAATAAAAAGACAAAAGAAGATAGAAAACCCTTTTACCGATACATTTCTCTTCTTCTCGTAATCTTTTAAAAAATCTACCAATATTTTAAAAATTAAATATATATATTATTAATTTCATTTTGAAAAATTCAAACAGGCAACTATTTTCAATCACATTACAATTTAGAACATCTTTAAAATCTTAAAAATACTCTAAAAAATCCAAACAAAGCCTTTAAATCTCAAACCAAAATCCAAAAAAGAGCTTAACCACTACAATCAAAATAGGTTATATGGGTAAAATATAGACTACTCAACTCACAGTTGTTATGTGTGTGAATTAGGATAAGTTTGGTTTAATAAAACATTCGGAAAAATTGCTTTTTTGGTACCATATGATAGACTAAAATGCACTTTTGGTGCCATTGGATACAAAAATACGTACATGATATCATATGATATGTTTTCATTACAATTTTGGTACCAAACCCAATTTTCTCCAAAGGTAATGGCAATTTACCTCTTATGAAATTTTTTTAATGAAGCAATTCACCCCCTTCAGCCGGAGAGTGTACTCACTTGCTGAAATTGAGAGTAGACATGCAAACTATTTTATAACATGGGGGGAGGGTACATTGCCACATTTATCATAATACAAGGGGTAAAATGCCACATTATCATAATAAAAGTGGATAAAGGGCCATCTATAAGAGAGGCGATGTAAACTTTTACAAAATTTAAGGGGGTAAAATATTTTTTTAAACCACAAGGGGTATATTGAATATTGTGCATTTCATGGGTGTAAATTATCATTAACTTTGGGAAATAATTGGGTTTGGTACCAAAGTTGCAATAAAAACATATCATATGGTATCAAATTTGTATTTTCGTATCCAATGGTACCAAAATTGAAAGTAGGATTATCCTATGATATACCAAAAAATCGACTTATCCCCTTCAGCCGGAGAGTGTAACTCACTTGCCAAAATTGAGAGTAGGCATGCAAACTATTTTATAACATAGGGGGATAAATTGCCATATTTATCATAACACATGGGGTATCGCCACATTTTCATAATAAAAGTGGATAAAGGGCCGCCTATAAAAATATCAGGGGGCGAAGTAAAACTTTTACGAAATGTTTTTTTTTTTAATAACAAGGGGGTAAATTGAATATTTTGCATATCATAGGGGGTAAATTATCATTAACTTTGGAAAAAAATTGGGTTTGGTACCAAAGTTGCAATGAAAACCTATCCTATGGTACCAAATTTGAATTTTCGTATCTAATAGTACCAAAATTGTAAGTAGGTCTATCATATGGTACCAAAAAAAACAATTTTTCCATTCAAGAGGTATCCACATGTAATAATCCATTGATTATGGATATTTGGGATCATGAATTTTTACCTGTCAAATTATTTTCTGCTAAAGAAAGTCTCTAGAGCTGAGACAAGTTCCCAATCTGTGTTGGAATGTTTCCAGTGAAATAGTTATAACTCAAATAAATTTCATTTAGCTCCGCACATGTGGTTAAACTTCGCGGAATATTCCCACTTAATTGATTATTCGAAAGGATTAAAAATTTCAGCTTTGGTAAATGATGACAAATGCTTTGGGGAAGAGTACAAGAGAGCTGGATATTGTAAAGAGCAATTACTAGCAAAGAAGAAAGGTTGAATATGCTCCATGGAATAGTCCCAATCAAATTATTCCCCGGAAGAGACAATATTTTAAGATTGGTTAATAATCCAAAACTCAATGGTATTTGACCATTAAGTTGATTATACCTAATGCTTAGTCCACGGAGTCTTCTAAAGTGTCCGATTTCATAAGGGATTTGGCCGATGAAGCTATTGTTACTCATGTTTACGTGTTTTAGAAAAGTGAGGTTGCCGATTTCATTTGCGACTGTGCCTTGTAAACCCATATTGAAAAGATTCAAACACGTGACTCTAGGGCGTCTTTGACTGTAGGTGACTCCAATCCAAGTACAAAAAGAGCTTCCTTTTGTCCAGTTGTTAACCATAATGTTGTTTGAGTCATGAGTTATTTGAGCTTTGAGGGCTAGAAAAGAGGATTAATCGGTGAACATGTTGAAAGAAAAAATGAGCCATATTTGTGTGATCATGAGGTAAAGTGCCACCAATAAAATCCAATTTGATGTAGCCAATTTTCCCATTTTATGTGAACTTTGGAAAATTTAGAAGAGACCTGAACTGGGTTTATTGAGAACTAGGAAAATGAATTCGCTTTATTAAGTTCTGAGAAAATAAATAGATGGCCGAGTCTTTGAATATTAGAGACCACATATCATAAAGGTAGCACTGGCCCACTTCCAAATGGGCCAATTTGATAAGGTTTTGGCCCGTTTATGATGATGATTATGTGTATTTTAGTGAACTCATGTTTCAATATAGATATTTAAAGTATGGGTAAAGTATGGGGTGGTATCAATTATCTCCTAAAGTATCATTTGTAATTTATAATGTTGAACATTTTATTCCATTACTACCACTCCCCTTTTATACCAAATAAATTGTATCCTTATTAATTTATAAAAGAAAAAGTTTATCAATTAAGAATTCATCAATTCACCAAATAATATTATGTTTTAATTTTTTCATGCCTTTTGTTACCTTCAGTTTTCTGGTATCGATTCTATCTTCATTTTCATTAAAATTTTTCTCTTTTTCCTGTTTCAATTTATTTTTTTATTTTTTGTTCCTATTTTTTTTTCTACATTTATATCTCGATTTTTTTTCTATACAATTTGCCTTAAGTTTGATTTGCTGATATTTATCTCCTTAGTTTTTGTTACAAGTTATAATTCAAATTTTTGAGTAATTCTCCTTCTAAATTTTACTAAAAAAATTCGCACCAAAAATAATTGAGATAATTACCAAAAATAAAAACTAATAAAAATATAAAAAAAACACTGAGATAGGAATAAAAAAAAACTAAAATAGAAAACAATGAAAACAAATTTAACATAAGTAAAGGAAAAAATTTGAGATCGAAAAACATAATGAAACAATAGAAACGAAGATATTTAAGCAAAATTTTGTATGGTGGATGGATGTATTCATAATTAGTAAAGAAACATTTTTATGATAAATTAATAAAGAAATTATTATTTATAAAAGCGTTGGGGGTATTTTTGGAATAAAAACTCTAAAACTATAATAGAGGGGTGTAAGTGTTACAAATGATAATTTAGAGGGCTAACTAATATCACCCCATACTTTTGGAGGGGACTGTATTTCACCCTTTAGATCTATACAATACAATGATTTGATATATTCCACCTATTTTTCCCCATAAAAGATATTTATGTAATGCTTACTACTTACTTTTTCTCTTCAAACTTCAACATTCAAACTCAGCCAAAATAAGATTTCAATTTTTTCAAAAACTAAAATTCAATCAAACTCACTCTAAATAAATTTTATGAGTTTCATTGTAACCACCTAAATCAATTTTTCAAAACCTAAATCTAAGCAAATAAGCACAATAGGACTGCATCCTGCAACCCTCATAACTTGTATATGTTGAAAATGCGGACATACCAAAACTGTTATTGAAATATTCATATATTTGGATTAAAAAAAAGTATTATAGTTATTCTTTTATATCTCAAATTTGTTTGCTTAAAAAAAATCTTTTAACCTCATTATATCTATTAATATGTAACTTCAAAATTATTTTAAATTAATTCAGACGCATTTAATTCATTAAAAAAAATAATAATAACTTCCAGTATTTCAAATAAAAAATCTAAGGGCATGTTTGTTTGTAGGGGTGGGCGCGGGTAGGGTATTTTGGGTATTGGGTATTTCGGGTCGGGTACCCACTTGGCGGGTAGTGAATTTTCATACCCGAAACCCTACCTGATTTGGCAGGTACCCGAAGTTCGGGTACCCAAAATTTTCGGGTATTGGGTATTGGGTACCCGAAATTTCGCACTTTTTTTTTCAAGATTTTTTTTTTCAACATATATGTACGTAAAATTGTAAATAAATGAATTCAAACATTAATTGTACACAATAACTTCAAAACAAAACAATACAAATGTCTCAAGCCTTCAAGATTCAAGTATTCAATAAATTACAATCAAATCAAACTCGAAGTCTCAAAGCATCAAAATATTAGATATCACAATCGCATGGCATGAAAGTTACAACTTATAATAGACATAAAATAGGGGAATTCAAATGTCGGCTGCTCAGTGCTGTGAGAGTGTGAATAGCAGAATAGGGGAGAGTGTGAAACTGTGAATAGGCAGTTTCGGTTTTTTTTCCTTTCCTAGCCCAACTAATTGTTAAAATAAATATTGGGCATATTTTGGGCTGTCAATTATTTAATTGGGCCAAATTTTTTTTTTAAATACCCGTTCGGGTGTGAAATTAATACCTAATACCCTACCTGAAAATATATTTCGGGTTCGGGTACCCGAACACGAATGTCAAAATACCCGTTTTTTTGTCCCAAACAGGAAATACCCAAACGGGTCGGGACGGGTCCCAAAATACCCGACCCAAATGCCCACCCCTATTTGTTTGGTGTTTGAGAAAGTAATTTGGGAGAGTAGTGGAGGTTTGTGAAATAATCTCGATTTGCGTACTGTAGTTTGTTTGGGTTTTGAGTGGGCGGTTTGAAAAATAAAGTAGATGTAGTTTTTTTGGAAGAGTTATGTTGTAGGTATAAAGATGTGTAATATTTTATGTGAGACAACTTGTGTAAGAGATAGGTTACTTTATGTCAAATCAGAGTAGAGTTTATATATGATTTGTTTAGAGATAAAAAAATTGTTGTTTATTTGACTTTTGAGAAAGTAGTTTGAGAAAATTGAAAGATGAAACTTTTTTTCAGAAAATAAAAAACATGTTTGTTTGGTATTTCCAAAACGTAAATTTTTTTTTTTTTAAAATGCCAAAAAAATGCCCTTGTTGGTCCCAAGTGGTCGGTTGAGGTCTAGGGGGGGGGGGGGTGAATAGACCTCAAAACTTTAAAAAATTTCTTAAACTTTTCTTCTATAAGTAGAGTTCGCTTATCAGCAAAATAAGATGACTAAGCTGATTTTGCACTTAGCTTATCAGCAGAGTTAGCTGATCTTATTCGTGAGACTACTATGCTAATTTAGCACTTAGCTTATTCAGTAAAGTAGACTACTATGCTGATTTTGCTCATCAAACTTATATAATCAGAGTTTCAAACAATGATGCAGCGGATAATGTATATGTGTTTTTCAAACAATATTTTCAACTCAATTAAACTTTTAAAGCACAAAGAATGTTTTGCCCCAAGCTGGAAATTCCTCAATTTAAAAGACTATTCTTTTAAATATTTACTTAGCTTATGAAATATGCAATGCAAGATAAATAAAGTAAATAACAAAAGAAATTTTTATAGTGGTTATACAGGAACAAATCCTCTTAATCCACTCTTCCAAGTCACTTAGATCTTGTGTTATACTATAAACACACAGTTTACAATATACTCTACTTACGCCAAAACAACAAATGAAAAGGCCGTAAGCTCACAATAAGAAATCACAAAGAAGACCTATTCTCCGAAGTAATATCACTTACAAAGATGGATATCTACTTCTCACAATACTCAATTGAATATCACTCAGATATGCAAGGGTTTAATCTTGTTCTTCAACAATCAGCTTCGTCATAAGATGACTCCGCTTATGATAAGATGACTCAACCGATGGATTCTTGCTCTAAAGATTTGATCTTGAAAGTGTGCAAGTCTCCTTTGAATCTTCATTTTACCATCTATTTATACTCTTGGATTTGTAATTTTGCCCGTTGAAGGTTGGTAAAATTGCATTTAAGTCCTTGAGCAACGGTCATAATTTGAATGGTAACTTTTGCAGACTGTCGCACTGTTCACCGTACACTCTGCTGTACTTTCTGCACTGTTCACTGTACACTCTGCTGTACTTTCTGTCAGTCGCATTAAATGCACTTAGCTTGTTACCGTTGGAGAGCTTATTGACTGATTTTACTTAGCTGATGGGATCCACTCCGCTGATGATCACTAGTCTGATGTACTAGTCTGATGCACAAGTCTGATGCACTAAGCTGATGCACTAGTCATCTCATGATTAGTCATCTGATGATCTCATTTCCACTAAGCTGATTTTTACTAATCTGATTTTCAATCTTTCACTAATCTGATTTCACTCTTATCATAAGATTGAATCTTCATTTCTTGAATACTTCTGTTCTTAAATGATTTTCTTTTAGACCAAGTATCCAATCTTCAAAGGCTTACTAAACTTCCGTAACTTAGTTGATGACACCTTTTTGTTATCATCAAAACCTTTTAACTAACTTAATTAACTCAACTGATAAAAACACTTAGCTGTTATTGAGTTAATAAATTGTTCCAACAGCCATAAACCTTGATGTCAAAAGCAAAGTTCCCAAACGAAATGCCAAGAGAATTAAATGGTAATTTCCTTTTCGATTCAAGTTTGGTTGAATTCTACAAATTAATTTGACGAAAATCGTAAACTTATTTTGTGATTGAATAAAATGGTACGAGAATTTTTAATCACAAAATAATTTTTGATTGAATAAATTCTTCCAAATCAAATTTGAAATAGAATTTTGAAAATTTATTTAGTATTATGACATAGGTAGAACTAGGAGCATAAATGAGAAGAGTATTATCAAACGCCAAATTGTTCAAGTTTAGTATGAATTTAGTATTGAGTCTGAAATTGTGTTGGATTTGTTTTGAATTCTTAACGAAGTGTGTTCAAGCTGTGTTTTTGATATTTTTAGATTTGATTTTTCAAATTTTAGTTTATCTTTTAAAGTCATTATGGAATAGGATAGTCACTTAACGAAACGTGTTCAATAGGACCACCGACGATGGAATTGACTTGACCTCAATAGCTTGTATCTTTTTAAGCCTTCTCAAATTCTATGGGCCTGTTTGTTTGGTGTTTAGGAAAGTAGTTTGGGGGAGTAGTGGAGGTTTGTGAAATAATCTCGATTTACGTAATATTGTTTGTTTGGGTTTTGAGCGAGTGGTTTGAGAAATAAAGTAGGTATATGTTTTTTTTTTGAAAAAGTTGGATTGTAGGTGTAAGATGTGTGAGATTTTATATCAAATCATGTTTGTTGTGAGATAAATTGTGTAAGAGATATGTTACTTTATGTCAAATCAGAGTATAGTTCATATATGTTTTGTTTAGAGATAAGAAAATTGTTGTTTGTTTAGATTTTAAAAGAGTAGTTTGAGAAAATTAAGAGAGGAAAAATTTATTTCAGAAAATAGAAAACATGTTTGTTTGGTATTTTTCAAACACGAAATTTTTTTGGAAAACACCAAACAAACAGGCCCTATATTTTTTTTTCACTAAATTCTATTCGAAGTCACTATTATTACTTGACATAAATACACTTAACTATTCTTTTTAATTATGAATAATATGTAGAATAAATATATGTGATATGAATGTGATTCACACTGGGCGGGCCCTAGATATTTTTGTGCCTAGGCGAAAGTAAATTTGTGGCCTTATATTTAAGAAAATTAGGTAATAAATTTTTATTACAATATAAATTATAACCTGATAGTGGCGATTTATGATCTAGGGACATTTTAGTAATTATGATCAGGGGTGTTTCAGTAATTCGGTAATTAATAAATTTGATAATAAATAATTCAGTCAAAATGACTATTTCACCCCTATTTATTTTATTTGACATTTATGAAGAAAAACTCTTCACCTCCCAAGAAACCCTTCACCTCCCAAAAACCTCTTCACCTCCCAAAATTTCTCCTATAAATAGCATCTCATTTTCAAACAAGAAGGAGGTCATTCTAGAGAGAAAAAACCGAAAATTATAGAGTTCTTAGCAAGTTCGTCCCGTGCAAATTAACATTCGTAAAGAGTTCAAGAAGAGAGAAAATCTCGAAGAAATCCTTTGATCATTTTTAGACAACATCATTTTGGCGCCGTCTGTGGGAAAAGTTTGATTTGCACGTTGAGATGGCGGACGAGTACGAAGAGAACCAGTGGGATAATCTTGAAGGGCCAGGTGATCCACCTATAGGAGGAGCCCCTGGCAACGACCTACTTGGTGCGGGAAGCATTGGACAAGACCACCCTGGCGCAGGAGGCGTTGGAAACGACCTGCCTGGTGGAGGAGGCGCTGGAAACGACCTGCTTGGTGGAGGAGGCGTGGAACAAGGCCCACCCGATGGAGTAGACCCCCAAACTTTAATACCTGATCGAGATGCGCTTCCAAATGTACCGCCTCCAGTGCCAACCATCCAAATGACCCAAGAAATGCTTGATGCAATGGCGGCAACAGTAGCGGCTCGAGCGGTTGCACAATATGTAGCGGAACAGCAAAGAATACGCAATTCAAGCCAGTCCCTGCACGTAATCCCGGATGCATCCACAAGGCATGAAAGAGGTGGTCAGAGACAGCAAGAACAACCACACATAAGGCAACCAGTTAACGAAGAAGAAGTCAACAGTAGAACTCCAAGACCAGAAGAATTGCGAAGACAACCTCGTTTAGTGATGGAGAGAGGTGGAGGAAGAGAACAAGGAGGACAAAATTACACACAGCAAGGACAAGAAGGAAGGGCGGAACAATTACCACCCATGGTACCATTAAGAAGAAGCCCATTCTCCCATGCAGTCTTATCAGAACCATTGCCACCTGGCTTCAGGATCCCAAGCCTGTCTGAATATGATGGAATGGGTGATCCTCAAGAACATCTAGATAAGTTTATTGCCAAAGCTGATTTGTATGCAATAAGTGATGCGACCACTTGTAAAATATTTCGCACTACTCTGTCTAAGATCGCACTCACTTGGTTCAATCAGCTCCCTTCAGGAACAATCACTAATTTTGAGCAGATGAGTCAACGATTCCTCCATCACTTCTCTATGAATAGAAAAACTCAAAAGACGGCTGCTTACCTATTCACTGTAAGACAAAGAACAGGAGAGCCTTTAAGAGAGTATATACAAAGATTCACTAATGCAGTTTTGGAGGTCCCGCAAGTCGACCCTGAACTTTTGGCTAGCATTCTCCAACAAACTTTGACAGATGAACGTCTTAAAGAATCTTTAGCCGGAAAACCTCCAACAACTCTGGATGCACTCCTAGCTAGATCTGAAAAGTTCATAAGAATCGAAGAGGCAATGGAATCAAAGTCAGAGAAAGGAAGTAAAAGGAAGAATAGAGAAGATGATAGGAATGATATCCCAAGGCAAAAAGAGAATCCAGAAGAAAGAAGGAATGTTGGATACAATCAAAAGTATGCTCACTATACTCCTCTCAACGCTACACGAGAAGAGGTATTTGTAGCAGCTTTAGCACAAGGATTACCTCAGTGGCCGGCACCATTGAAAGACAATCCGGACAGAAATAAGTCTAACAAATATTGTCGATACCATCGCGCTCGAGGACATAACACAGAAGACTGCTAT
The DNA here is from genome assembly GCA_003313485.2 of Penstemon barbatus. Classification (NCBI taxonomy): domain Eukaryota; kingdom Viridiplantae; phylum Streptophyta; class Magnoliopsida; order Lamiales; family Plantaginaceae; genus Penstemon; species Penstemon barbatus. The sequence continues at coordinate 33,889,221 of CM064881.1, forward strand.
CATTTAAAAGATGAGATAGAAAGGTTGATACAAAGGGGCAATCTACAGAACTTTGTAAGAAAGAAGAGAGATATAGCCCCAGCAAATTCGCAAGCTGGACGAAATTCTAACCCGAGAAGAAATCAATCGCAAGAGAGAAGTGGAGGACAAAGGCCTAACAGAAGTAGTTCAGTACAGGCAAGGCAAGATGAGAACTTACCAAACGCCGGCATTATCAACATGATATCAGGAGGACCGGTTGGAGGAGATTCTGTTAGATCGAGAAAGGCATTAGCGAGATCAGCGAAAACCCTACATGACTGTCCATCGTATGCACAACACTATGTCCATCAAGTTGAGAAGTGTAATCAGATCATCACCTTTGATGATAGGGATTTGGAGAGAGGGAAACTACCACCACAAAACGATGCTTTAGTAATCTCAGCAACGTTAGCAAATTTCTGGGTTAAGAAAATCTTAGTAGATAGCGGCAGCTCAGCAGATATAATATTTTATCATGCTTTTGAGAAGTTGAACATAGACAACACCGAGTTAAAAAGGGTCAATACCCCACTTACTGGTTTTGCGGGAGAGATAGTGGAAGCATTGGGAGAAGTATCACTACCTATCTCCCTCGGAAGTTATCCTAGTAGATCTACGAAGATGGTGAAATTTCTAGTGGTCAAAGCACCTTCTTCATATAATATGATATTAGGAAGGCCTAGTCTAAATCTTTTCAAGGCCGTACTTTCAACATATTATATGAAGATGAAGTTTCCGACACCAGAAGGGGTAGGAGAAGTAGTAACAGATCGGATGATGGCTCGAGAATGCTACGCTAGCACATTGAAAAACTGCAATAAGCGAACCAAATCAGAGTCAAATCATGTCGGTAAAAATGATACTGATCAATTGATGAATGACGCTTCAGAGGCGCAGGAAGAAGAAGTCGAAAGCAAAAAAAGAAGGCAAGAAGATTTGCGGATAGAGGCAGTGGAAGAATTAAAAGTTGTGGAGTTCATCCCTGGAAATCCAAACAAAACAACGAAAATAGGAACAAGGATCGAACCACAAGTGGAAGCAGAATTAATACAGTTTTTGCGAAAAAATATGGATATGTTCGCTTGGGACGCCATTGACCTTCAAGGAATAGATCCCGAAGTGATGGTGCATAAACTCAGTGTTGATCCGACAGTGAAACCAATAAAACAAAAGAAGAGAACTTTTGGACAAGAAAGGAACGAGATCATCAAAGAAGAGGTAAACAAGCTCCTGCAAGCGGGATATATTAGAGAAGTGCTTTATCCCGACTGGCTGTCAAATGTGGTAGTTGTTCCAAAGCCTAATGGAAAATGGCGAATGTGTATTGACTTTACAGATTTAAACAAAGCTTGTCCAAAAGATTCATATCCTCTTCCCAGAATCGATTTGCTAGTAGATTCTACCTCGGGATGTGAATTGTTAAGTTTTTTGGATGCTTTTCAAGGATACAATCAGATCCCCATGCTCCCTGAGGATCAGGAGAAAACAAGTTTCATCACCGATCAGGGAATATATTGTTACAAGGTTATGCCATTTGGCCTGAAGAATGCCGGAGCCACATATCAAAGACTTGTTGATCATATGTTTAAAGAACAAATTGGGAGAAATATGGAAGTATATGTGGACGATATGCTTGTGAAGAGCTACAAACAATCTAATCATCTAAAAGATTTGGCAGAAACTTTTGAAGTATTAAGACGCTACGGTATGAAGCTGAATCCAAATAAGTGCACTTTCGGCGTTCGAGGTGGAAAATTCTTGGGGTACATGATTTCTGAAAGAGGGGTGGAAGCTAACCCAGAGAAAATCGCTGCAATACAAACTATGTTTGCCCCAAAGTCAGCAAAAGAAGTACAGCGCCTAGCAGGACGTTTGGCTGCACTGAACCGTTTTATATCTCGATCTGCAGATAAAGGGTTGCCTTTCTTTAAAACCCTTCGTAATCTTAAGAATTTTGAGTGGACGTACGAATGTCAGAAAGCATTTGAAGAACTGAAAGATTATTTGGCATCTCCTCCACTCCTTACCACGCCAAGGCCTGGAGAAATATTGTATCTATATCTTGCAGTCTCGGATTATGCTATCAGCTCAGTCCTAGTTAAATCAGAAGGTAGAGATTACAAACCCATCTACTATGTGAGTCGAATGTTACAAGGAGCAGAATTAAGATATCCACAGATAGAAAAACTCGCACTGGCCTTAGTATCCACAGCACGAAAGTTACGCCCATACTTCCAATCACATCAGGTTGTAGTACTTACAAATCACCCACTTAAGCAAGTGTTATCAAACCCAGATGTTTCAAGAAGAATGGTGAAATGGACAGTAGAGTTGGGAGAGTACGGTTTAGAATTTCAACCTCGACCCGCCGTAAAAGCTCAAGTATTAGCCGATTTCTTAGTTGAAATGACAACTGATCAAGCTGCTAGTTCTTTGACCACCTGGGAAATATATGTGGATGGCTCATCTACAAATAATGGCAGCGGTGCAGGAATTGTAATAAAAAGCCCCCACGAAGACGAATTTGAATATGCTCTCAAACTCGATTTTCCAACGTCCAATAATGAAGCTGAATATGAAGCTTTGTTGGCTGGAGTAAAACTAGCATCAGCAGTGGGAGCGAAAAAGTTGATAGTATATAGTGACTCTCAACTAGTGGTGAATCAAGTGGATGGTTCCTTCGAAGCCAAGGGGCAGAAAATGATTCAATATCTTCAGCGAGTCAAGGAAGTACAGGTAATATTATACCGACGTACTTGACATCAAATAAAAGATATGATTTTGTAACTGTATATGAATCAAAATAAAAACCTCCATTAAATTGGAATATTGCAGGATAAATTTGAAGATTTTCAGTTAAAGCAAATTCATCGAAAAGACAATGCCAAAGCCGATATGTTAGCAAAACTAGCTAGTGCGCTAACAACGGTAAAAAGCAAGAAGATAATCTTCCTCACAGCAACTCGTCCAGAAATAGAAGGAGATGATCATGAGGTATTACCAATAATACCTGAAGAACCAAGCTGGAAGGACGAAATAGTTAAATATATAGTCCATAACGATCTACCGGAGGATAAGAAGAAAGCAAGGTTATTGAAACTACGAGCAGCTCGTTTCGTCATGATTGATGGAGATTTGTACAAAAGAGGATTTTCCCAACCATACCTCAAGTGCTTATCCCCTGAGAAAGCCAACTATGTTCTTAGAGAGATACACGAAGGGAGTTGTGGAAATCATCTTGGAGGTAGAGCACTAGCAAACAAAACATTACGGCAAGGATACTTTTGGCCTACGCTAAAAAGAGATGCAGGTGAACTAGTTCAAAAATGCCATAAGTGTCAACAACACGCTAATGCTGTACATTCTCCAGCAACCTTAATGCAAACACTTGAAAGCCCATGTCCTTTCAGTCAGTGGGGCATTGATTTAGTAGGTCCTCTCCCACCTGCACCAGGACAAAAAAGGTACAAACCGTCCCCAAAACATTACTTCATTTTTACAAAAAAAAAAAAAAAAAAAAAAAAATTTTCATAACATTGCTTTTTGTGTTAAAACAAAAAGGTATTTGATTGTGGCTGTTGATTACTTCACCAAGTGGGTAGAAGCTGAACCTTTAAGAACCATCAAAGAAGAAGACGTGTTGAAATTCTTGTGGAAAAATATTGTCTGCAGATTTGGAGTACCCCGAGTCCTTGTATCTGACAATGGAACGCAATTTAGGGGAAAAGAATTGCAACGATGGTGTGCCGAGATGAAAATAACGCAATCCTTCACTTCTGTTGCAAACCCTCAGTCCAATGGACAAACAGAAGTAACCAACCGCATCATACTACAACATATGAAAGCTCGCCTCGATAAGGCTAAGGGGGAATGGGTGGAAGAATTACCTAGTGCATTATGGGCTTATCGAACAACTCAAAGGGTAAGTACTGGAGAAACCCCTTTCAATTTAGTTTATGGAACAGAAGCTGTAATACCAGTTGAAATTGGAGAGGTCAGCTTGCGGGTGCGATGCTACAGTCCTACGTATAACGACCAAGGTCTTACCGCTAATCTAGATTTGCTAGAAGAACTAAGAGAAAATGCTAGTACGAGGGCAGAGAGGTATCGCATGAAGATGGAGAAAGCTTACAATGCTAGGGTACGTCCTCGATCTTTTCAAGTGGGAGATTTGGTATTGCGAAGGACGGCAGTCATTCCACAAAAGGACAAATTGAAGAAAAAATTGAAGAAGTTTGAACCTAAATGGGAAGGCCCGTTCAAAGTAGTAGAAGTGGTAAGCTCTGGAGCTTATCGACTTCAATACTTAAGTGGAGAAGATATACCAAGAACTTGGAATACGAGTAGCTTGAAAAAATATTATGAGTAGTTTTGCAATGTACTTTTTCAATAATCTTCTACATAATGATCAATAAAGCCTCATTTCAAGATTTCTTCTTTCCTTACTTATGAATATCTATGCAATGTTTCATTATAGTCTACTTGTAAAAGAAAAAATTCTGATCAAAGAAAAATTCAACAAGTCAACACTTCAAGAACCACTTTATCGATCATCAAAGTATAAATGCAATTAAAAATTGCACAATAACAAACATATGGTGGATATATCCACAAATATTCTTCAAACACAAGTAAAGCAAAAACGCAAATATTCAAGAACATAAAAAAAAACACAAACGAGGGCAAGTTCATCAATCTACTGCATATAACTAAAGTTAACTATTTTTTCCCTCTTGCGGACTTTGGAGCAGGATCTTCCTCAACCTCATCAAATGTTTCATCAGGGATCACAGTTCCTTCATCCTCGTCAGCTTCATCATCTACCTCAGGATCGATAAACATGAAGTCTTCACCAGGAAAGCGATCTGAGTCTCTAAGTGTTTTGCGAATAACCCGAACTGTTCGGTCGTAAACCAAAATGGACTCCTTCAGAAGATCTTCTCTATATGCATCAGACTTCTGATAGTTACTCACAAGCTCCTTCTCTATCGTGCTTTGATACTTAGAGACAAGTTCCTTCTCCAACTCCCTATAATAATCCTTACCCTGTTCGGACTTCCTAAACTTCTCGCCAGTATGAATCTCATGCTTCAGTTCCTTCGTCAACTTCGTGTTTTCAAGTTTCAGTTCCTGAAGTTGTTCAGTCATGCGCGCCAGTTTATCCTCGGCCATCTTCGTTTCCTCTTCGCAGCGTTTTGCACGCTGAGTAAGCAAATGAGACAGAAGGGGTATCTGCAAAATAAAATAAAAAAAATATAAACAAACAAGCAAACAAACATAAATATTTTCTATGTTAAAAGAAGAACATAAAAATATATATAGGAAATGTTAAAATTACCCGAGCAATATCTGCACATAATATTTTATCCAAATTCTCGGAAGGAAGTTGATCAAACCGATTGGCGTCATGAGCAGTAATCAACTGCCTAGTCTTGTCATATCCGAGTTCCAGATCGGCGGAATCCCAAAATGAACATACACCTTTCTCTTTATTAATACCAAAAGTGAATAAGCCCTTTCCCATTCCAGGACGAGGAGGAACTTCCTCTCGAGGACGTTTTGGAGGAGGCGACGACTGCCGATTCCGCCCACCTGACGCAATCGTTCCAAAAGTCTCATTCGGAACACTACGAGAAGCCTGAGATACATTCTTTACGAAACTCCCTCTTGGATTTCCAGATTGAGTTCCCTTATGCGAGGGGGGAGGAGGACGACGAGAGTCACGATCTACCTGTGAGGCACGATCTACTTGTGAAGCTCCTTTTCCAGCACGAATCTCACTAATGGACATACCCTTTCCTGCAAAATAAGAAAATTAATACACAAGACATAATGATAAACATTATATATGTATATACATACATAAAACATACATATGATATGTACCATCAGCAAATAAAGGAGCAACATTAAAAGGTTCTCTAAATAAACCAGCATTCTCAAACTTCTCGCGAATATCACTCGGATCGATAGAAGTATCGTAAGAGGAAGAACTACTATTCCACTCAACAGGAAATTCCCAACCATCATTCCTTACGTAAAAATACTTAGATTTCCACGGTCCCCTAGAACCTTTTGCAGAAGTACAGCCCTCTAAGAATTTGCATTTGTTTTGAGGAAAAAAGTGAAAATATAACTGGTTAGGAACTCTTCTCAAGATAAATAAACTCCTAAAAGACTCCAAAGTTGGAAGAATATTCAGTTGCGTGGAGCAACGCAAGAAACCCTCATAATACATGAAAGAATTGGGAGTCAACTGACTGATACATATATTGAAACTACGCACAATTTCTACAAGGAGAGGGTCTGGAGGAATCGAAAAGCCGCAAAGAAAAAATTCTTTGTACACGGTGAAAAACCCTGGTGGTGGGGTCCTAATTCTCTGGCCATCAGAAGGAAGCAAAAATTCGTGACATGAGGATAAATTAATCTTATCCTTAAGCATATTTATCTCCTTCAAGGACATCTCGCTATTAGCTATCTCAATATCTACCACACGACTTTTACGCTTTGAGCCATCAGAAGATGGAGCCTTTCTCCCCTCATCCTCATACTCATACTCATTCTCATCCATCACCCAGCTAGATGCATCTTCTGGCCTATTTCCTAAAGGAATTTGACGAGAAGTATCAGAGTTAGATTCATCATCAAAAATCAAAAAATCTGAAAAATCAGATTCACATGGAGGTAGTTCGCGAATAGCTTTTGCAACTTCTTCCTCAAACGGAAACTCAATCCCTGAATGAAAACTTAAAAAATCAACCTAAGAAGAAACACCTAAAGCAAATCGATAAAGTAAGATTAATTGCAACAAAAGAACACTACTTAAACTGAAACGGAACAAAACAGAACAAAAGGTAGCCTCGGCCAAACTCGGCCGAGACAAATTCACCTCGGCCAAGCACAGCCGAGGCAAACATGCCTCGGCTGGACTTGGCCGAGGCAGATATGCCTCAGCTAAGTTTGGCCGAGGCAGATAAGCCTCGGCCAAGATTGGCCGAGGCAGATAAGCCTCGGCAGAACCTGGCCGAGGTATATTACCTCGGCTGGGTTCTAGCCGAGGCATGCTGCCTCGGCTGAGTACTGGCCGAGGCATATTGCCTCGGCATGGTACTAGCCGAGGCATGCTGCCTCGGCTGGGAACTGCCGAGGCAAATCGCCTCGGCAGAACCTGGCCGAGGCATGCTGCCTCGGCTGGGTAGCCGAGGCAGATTGCCTCGGCAGAACCTGGCCGAGGCATGCTGCCTCGGCTAGGTACTGCCGAGGCATATGCCGAGGCATGCTGCCTCGGCTAGGTACTGCCGAAGCATATGCCTCGGCAGCACCCAGCCGAGGCAGATTGCCTCGGCAGAACCTGGCCGAGGCATGCTGCCTCGGCTAGGTACTGCCGAAGCATATGCCTCGGCAGCACCCAGCCGAGGCACACATTGCTTCGGCTAGGTAATTATGAGTAATTATCCAAAAAAAAAAAAAAAAAAAAAAAAAAATTTTACCTCGTGACGACATTCTTCTAGCGGATTCCCTCGAGAAAGAAGCTTAAATTTTAAGTTTGAAAGGTGTAATTAAAAAAGTGAAGACGAAAATTATAAATAGACTATAAAAACTTATAATTTTGGAAGTACAATATTTTCAAAGAATAAAATCCTCCTATATTTGATCCTAACTTAATTAGGACATTATTTTGCAAGATTATATATATCTTCTAAAGTAAGGAGAATATTCTAATCTAAATATATATATCTTACTTATTCTAATCTAAATATATATATATATATATATATATCTATATATATATATATATTCTTAAAGTACGTATGTATTTTAAATTCCGCAACTGAAAAAAATTTTTCATTCCCGGAATTGGGGGGACATCTTGATAGTGGCGATTTATGATCTAGGGACATTTTAGTAATTATGATCTAGGGGTGTTTCAGTAATTCGGTAATTAATAAATTTGATAATAAATAATTCAGTCAAAATGACTATTTCACCCCTATTTATTTTATTTGACATTTATGAAGAAAAACTCTTCACCTCCCAAGAAACCCTTCACCTCCCAAAAACCTCTTCACCTCCCAAAATTTCTCCTATAAATAGCATCTCATTTTCAAACAAGAAGGAGGTCATTCTAGAGAGAAAAAACCGAAAATTATAGAGTTCTTAGCAAGTTCGTCCCGTGCAAATTAACATTCGTAAAGAGTTCAAGAAGAGAGAAAATCTCGAAGAAATCCTTTGATCATTTTTAGACAACATCATAACCTATTAAAAATATGTATATCAAACATTCATGTTTTTATTATTACTTTAAAGAAAAATGAAATGATTAATTACATAAATGAATTAAAAGTGATTAACAAAATTAAAAAATAGAGGACACAAATGGATATAAAAAAAGTGAACAGTGATTTGGAGAAACTGTTCAAAACTCCAAAATTGGTGTTTGCAATTTAGTTCCTCCCCCATATTCATCAAATTTGGAGGTGGGTGGGAGAGTGGTTTAACCTTCAAATCTCCCAATTTTGAGATTTGGAGTTGGATGAGAGATGCTCTAAACAATTCAAAATCTAGTAAAATTAAAAAATCAATTTAAGAGATAAAATTGTGGGGCTCCTTAGGATCCCTTTTTTTGACGTGAAGGAAATTTGATTCTGCGTATTTAAGTTTAGTAATCTAATTTCACTAAATATGATTCGATTATAGTGTTTGGGAACCACTTGGAATTGTACCAAGAAAATTAATCGAATTTCTTTTCAAATGTTTGATAGTAACATGGAATAGTTACATATTTAAAACGTTCACAAAAATTACACCATATACTTTAAATAATTTATAAAGATGCAGCATTTATTGTATGGTATTATTAATAATATATTGATTTTAAAAAAACTACACAAAATTTTGAGTAATTCTCCTTCAAGATTATACTAAAAAAAATCTTACCGAAAATAATCGAGATAATTACTACCAAATAAAAACTGAGGAAAATATAAAGAAAAAAACTGAGATAGGAAAAAAAACTGAAATAGAAAACAATGAAAACATATTTAACGTAAGTAAAGAAATATATGAGATGAAAATAATGAAGAAAATTGAGTTAAAAAAAGGGAATGAAACAAAAGAAATGAAGATATTGAAACATAATGTTGTTTGGCGGATGGATGTATTCATAATTAATAAAGAGATATTTTTTTAATGATAAATTAATAAAGAAAGTATTATTTATAAAAGGGGCGGGGGTATGGAAGGCTGTGTTCGGTTCATTGAATTAGGCCCCAATTACATTGATTGGCCCAGATAAAACAGGCCAATTTTGCATTCGGTTGGGCCGATTATTTTTCTGGCAGCTTGGAGTTATCGACCGAAATGGTGGGCCATCCCCCTTAATTGGTCCGATTGCAATATGAGCTCCCCCCAGAAATTAATTAGTTCGGCCAAGCTTGAAAAAAATGAGATAACAAACTAATTCGGCCTGATTAATTAGTGAGGCCAAACTAGTAACTGGGCCGATTACGATCGGCTCAACCGAACACAACCTAAATCTATAATAGAGGGGGGGGGGGGGGGAGGGGTAAGTGTTACAAATAATAATTTAGAGGAGTAACTGATATCACCAAATACTTTTGGCGGTGGAGGTGGGGGGACTGTATTTCACCGTTTAGATCTATAAAATACAATGATTTGATATATATCACTTTTTTTTTCCCACATAATAGACATTAATTAGATACTTACTATTTATTTTTTCTCTTCAAACTTCAACATTCAAAACTCAATTTAAACGGGGTTTTAATTTTTTCAAAACCTAGTATTCAATCAAACAAAATCTAAATAAGATTTCATGAGTTTCACCGTAACCACCTAAATCAATTTTTCAAAACCTATATATAACCAAATAGGCATGTAGTCTGCAACCCTCATAACATGTATATATTGAAAATGCGGACATGCCAAAACTGTTTAATGAAATGTTGATATATTTCGATTTTAAAATAAAAGTATTATAGTTTTTTTTTTTTTTTTTTATATCTGAAATTTGTTGCTTAAAAAAATATTATAACCTCAATGTGCCTATTAATATATAACTTCGTAATTATTTTAAATTAATTCAGACGCATTCAATTCCTTAAAAAAATAATAATAATAACTTCCAGTATTTCAAATAAAAAATTTAAGGTCAAGTTTGTTTGGTGTTTGGGAAAGTAGTTTTAGAGAATAGTGAAACTTTGTGAAATAACTTCCAGTAGATTTGCGTATTATTTTTTGTTTGAGTTTTCAGAAGACGGTTTGAAAAATAAAGTAGGCGTAATTTTTTTGGAAGAGTTAGGTTGTAAGTGTAAGATGTGTAAGACTTTATATCAAATCATGTTAGTTATGTGAGACAAATTGTGTAAGAGATAGTTTGTATATGTTTTGTTTATTTGACTTTTGATAGAGTAGTTTGAGAAAAATGAGAGAGAAAAATTATTTCAAAAAATAAAAAAATATATCTATTTAGCATTTCTCAAACGTAAAATATTAGTTGGTTAAATTCAAATCGAGTATTAAATAATTTAATTTGATTTTACGCCTAGATAAGACCACCCACGAGGCCACGATGAACTGGACTTCGCTTGACTTTACCTCAATAGCTTGCACCATTTTAAGTCTTCTCAACATGGTTGGATATTTCTATATTGTTTTTTGTACTAGATTCTATTCATTTTAATCAAACTAGAAAATAATAACTTCCGGTGTTTCAAATAAAAAATGTGTAAACCTTGATGTCAAAAGCAAAGTTCCCAAACGAAAATGCTAAGAGATTTTTTTTTTTTTTTTAAGGATTAACTGTATATTTCATATAAGGGTGATTTTCTTTTCGAAACGGGTTTGGTTGAATTCTATATATTCATTTGACGAATACCGTAAACTTATTTTGTGATCGAAAAAGATATTAAGAGAATTTTTAAATAGGTAGATCTAGGAGCGTAATGAGAAGTGTAATATCAAACTTCACATCGTTCTAGTTCGGTTTGAATTAAGTATTGAGTCTGAAATTGTGTTTGAGTTTAGTTTTGATTTCTTACCGTAACGCGTTCAAGTTGAGTTTTTCATATTTTTATATATGATTTTTTAAATTTTAATTTATCGAGTTAAGTTCGAACAAGCCTTCAAAATTTATCAAACGAGAAATTTTATTTAAGTTTTTTGATTTGTATAATGAACTAAGGATAATCGATTTTGTATTTGATTTTCCGCCTAGATAGGACAACACAAGATGGACTTGACTTTCAATTCTAGCTGGAAGTTTCCTACCGACTTGACTTCAATAGCTTGCACCATTTTAAGTCTTCTCAACTTGGTCAAATTTTTTTTCTCAAAAAAAAAAAATAAATAAATAAAAAATAAAAAAAAAATGGTTGGATTTTAATAATAAATTATCACTTATTTAATGTGCATTATACATAATCTTTATTTTTAAACTAACCCACAATCTCCATCTCCATTTCATTCATAATAATCTTATCACATATCTATGGAAACTTTAAACATCATCCATCTTTTCGTATGTTGCAATTAAAATATCATAAATTACAGATGCATGAAACTTCTATCTTAAGCGGGCCATTAAAAAATGTTATTGTGTAATTTACTGCAAATTGATTATCTATCTTATTATTTTAATTAAAATTCCTCCACCTTGATTAAAAATTTAGAATATGAATTTATGGGTATCTGAATGCGAATTAGTATTTTTATATTAAAATCCCCATTTCCGACTAAAATTTTACTACATGAATTAATTGATATTATTTGAAGAAATTGGTGAATGTAAAATCTTAAAGTTAGTTCAGATTTGTGTCTTTAAGGTTTGAAACAAAACAATCTAATGCAATACTGGTGAATAAGATGGGTCAAAAAATAAATTAAATCGATTTGGATGAAAAATATGAAGAAGATGGATGGAAATAATCCTATGTAATTTCACATTAATTAATTTGGCACATATTAATTTATTATGGATGGGACACTATGTGGTACACATTAATAAGACACGAGATCCTTAGCAGTTTTTTTGGACTAAATTTTGTTCGAAGTCACTATTATTACATGACTAACTATTATTTTCTACATAGGTAATATGACAAACACATTTAATTTTTTGATATAGTTAGTTGTAAATATGTTCTTAATTTTGTAAACCTTTTTTCAGCAAACAAATATTAAGTGTGATATATATAATTATAGGGATATAATAAATGCACATTGACAAAAAATGAATATTACTTGTCAAAAATCAATTAATATGTCGTTAAAATAGAAATTTTTATACTCGTATAACATTGCTACAAAATGTAGTTAATATAAGCAACGTCAAAATGAATAAGAGCATTTCACCCAAAACTCCAAATTGGAATGTTGGTCCCAAGTAGTCAGATGAGGTCTAGAGGGGGGGGGGGGGGTGAATAGACCTCTGAAAATTTTTAATCAAATTTTAACTTCAAAACTGTTACTCAAATGTAAACAGACTAAGCTGTTACAGAACAGTAAGTTTACAAGGCTGATCGCGAACAAATCTTTGAACAACTTTGTTGACCACTAATCTTATAGTTACTTAGCTGATTTTTGATGAAAATCAGTTTTAATACCAGAATATTTGCAGCGGATATTATAAGTGTTTTTCACAAGCAAACTTGGTAGATTGAAAGATTTTATCCCCAGTTTTATCAAACTCATTAAAAATCTTTTCAAACAGTTTTATCAAAGTGTTTTTATGCAAACTGAAAATATGCAAGTAAAAATGCAAAGTAAAAAAACAAGGATTTTTATAGTGATTATATGGATGTAAATCCTTTAGTCCACTCTTCCAAGTCACACAGATCTTGGGTTATACTATAATCACGAAGTTTACGGTATACTCTGCTTGTGTCGAACAACAAATGAAACGACCACAAGTGCGCAATAGGAAATCACAAAGAAGACCTATTCTACAGAGACTTATCACTCACAAAGACGGATAAGAACTCCTCACAACTCTCTTTTTTACACAGATTCACTCAGAAAATGTATTCTTTTTGCTTCAACTAGCTTCTGTCAACAAATGACTTCGGCAGACGAGTGAGCTGTTCTTGAGCTTTGAGACTTAGAAAAAATTTGCTTCGAATTCAATCTCTCAGATATTGTGTTCTTTTTTTTTTTTTTCTCTTCGTCTCTCTCAGCTATTTATAGTCTCTCTTTGAATTATGTCCGTTGAAGTAAGACAAAATTCAAATCTCTTGATTTCTGGTCCTTAACTCCCGCGAACGGCTCTCTGCACAGTGACAGTACTGCAAACTGTACTATCTGTCAGGCAGCATTAAATGCACCGAGCTGATACGAGTTATTCCTTCAATCATTTGCCATTAATAACCTCGAACTTCAGCATTTATTACACCAGTGGCATTTATTACCGTTGGGGCGACTTCTTGATCTTTCCACTTGGTTGATGAGAGTACAAGTCTGATGATGAACAGAGCTGATCTCAAACTTGAACAAATCTGATTTGAGTCGGCTGATTTACACCAGTCTGATTTCTTCTCTTCAGCAGATCAGTAGTCTTCTGGACCTTGAATATTTGACCCGTCTGATATGTCTTCTTACTTGGTCAAAATTCTTCTAAGGGATTACAACTAAGTTGTCTTTACTTAGCTGATATGAAGTTTTGGAAATCATTAAAACCTCCCTTAACTAATTCAAATTCAGTGCACTCCATCTTCATCTTTATCCAACAATTTCTCCCTTTTTAATGATGACAAAACTTCAGCTTGGTACATGTTTACCTATACTAAAGTTTTGATCCTCAAAGTTTTCTGAGATAGAAAAAATATGTTGGAAACAGAACTTGACTTTTATTGATAATGAAATTCATTACAAGTACAGTTCTGTTTAGATAAGATGTCTGACAGAAGATAAAGAAAAACTGATTACAAAAAGATTTAACTATTCTAATCATCAGCTTCTTCACTTCCTCCTTCAAGTTCTTCATATTATTCATATGAAGATTCTTCATCTTCATCTTCTTCTTCACCTTCTTCATCAGCTTCATCATCTAGGATCAGATTGGATTTGGCAGCTTCCATCTTTTCCTTGATTTCTTGTTCTCTTTAAAGCTCCTCCATCTTTCTCTTTGTTTTCTCATCATTTTTGTACTTGGTGTATGGCTCTGGTTGATCTTCAGCAGATTCCTTGGATGCAGCCATTTCTTCATCAGTCTTGGCTTTTTCTTTGGGTTCTTCTTCAGACTTCTCTTTGCCATCAACCGTTCCAACTGCATCAGACTTCTTGATTTCATCAGCAACATCAGATTCCTTGGTTTCAGCAGCAGCAGCTTCCTCAGTTTTTTCTTCAACTACTTGACTGTTGTCAGCAGCAGCTTGAAGTGTTGGCTCTTCCCTTTTCTCTTCCCCATTTTTGTCATCATCAGGGTTGATAGGAGGGTTGAGTGCAACAGACTGAATCTTCAAGGCAGCACACAAGGCTTTGATGTTCTGATTCACCAAATCATGGCTGGCAGTGAGATGATTGAGAGAGGTGGTGATGATATCATTCTGATCATTCAGACAGTCAATGTTGAGTTGCATAGTTGCAAGTTCTTCATGAATAACATATCCAGCTATATGGACATCTTTCAACAATGCCATATTTGCAGCTTTCTCCTCTTCGCTTACTTGGATGAAGGTCTCTGTTAGGTGACCAATGTTATCTTCACCTCTTTTCAGAGCAGCATGAAGGTGATCCACATCTGCCTTAACATCTTCAACAATTTTGTTCAAGTCCAGCATATTTCTCTTCAAAGTGCTGTCATCAGGCAGTGGGAAGTTGTTAACAGCATCCTGTACTGTTCTTGCAGTAGCTTTCTGCATTTGCTCAAGTTGCAGCCTGTTGGATTCTTCCAAGGCATGCTGCATTTTCTCCAGCTGAATTATGTTCCTTTCTTCCATTTCCTTCAAATTATTCTCTAGTAACATTTGGAAGGCTTCCATCAGTGATGAGTGCATATCAGCTGATGAAGCAGAAGGATCAGCAGTATGGTTATCTTCAGTCTCCTGGTGGACAGGGGCATCTTGTAAATCGGTCTCTTTATCAGTAGTGGACTCCTTAGCTTTCCACTCAATTGCTAAGGGTTCTTTAGCAGTACTAGGCTGATCAGTGACGTCTTCAAAGATCTTGTCAATGATCTTGCCATCATCAGCAAAGACTGTTGTTTGACGAATCTGTCTTACAACAGGCCACAACTTTGGGGCAGGATTCTTTACCTTAGGCACTTCATGATATTCTTTCAGTTCTTTGCTAAAAGTAATCTGTTGAACGCCAGGCATGGACGGCAGATCACATGGCGAGCCTTGTTCATATCTTGATCTTGCAGACCAGTTCCGCAAGGCTGTTAGAACAGCAATTTGCACAGCTCTTTCTACTGGATCATCAGACTTTTGTTTCTTAGCTGGCAAAGTGTTAGAGATGATTTTTGCCTCTTGAGTGGCAAACTCCTGGGCATACATGTGCATCCTATCCCTAACAAAATTAGGATCCAAGGCATTGGTGATGGAAGAAGTTTGCAGCCAACTTAGAACCCATTTTTCT
This sequence comes from Penstemon barbatus, assembly GCA_003313485.2. NCBI lineage: Eukaryota > Viridiplantae > Streptophyta > Magnoliopsida > Lamiales > Plantaginaceae > Penstemon > Penstemon barbatus. Next base: position 33,904,839 of record CM064881.1, read on the forward strand.
TCATCAGCAAACTCGCCCCTGCTTTGGATCTCTTCCACTGATCTGTTCACTCTGTACTCTCTCCATTTGATGTATCTTTTCTTCTATTGAGTGAATAGAGTCTTCAGCATCAGCTTCTTATCGAAGTAGGCCAATTCCTTCTCAAATCTGTTGAAAATAGAAGAATATGAGTTTATGATCTCAAAGGCTCTTTTGACCTCAAATTTCTTCTTTTCCTTCCCCATGCCAGCAGGCATCTTCTTTTTGGCCTGTAAAGATTCACCAATCTTTACTCCTCCAGAAATTTCAGGACCATGAGCATCCTTCTTGCTGAGCTTAATGACAACAACTAACTCAGCATCCTCAGCAGCTTTATGTTCTGCTTCAGATAACTTCCTTCTCTGCTCATCTTTTTCAGCTTGAATTCTGCTAAGTTCCAAGAACCTTTGTTCCTCCTGTTCATCTCTTTTCCTCTGCTCGGCTTCTTCTCTCTTCTTCTTATCAGCAACAGAGATCTTCTTCCTTTTGATGATTATTTTTCTTTTCCCTTTGCTCTTATCAACAGGGGCAGGTACAGGAACAGGTCCAGCAGTTGCAAGTGGTGCAGCTGCTATTGGATTGATGATCTGCACTTCAGGATCATCAATCAGTTGAGCAACCTCAGCTGTTGGTGCTGTTGAAGTAGTCTGTTCTTCAGCAATTTTCTCATCAGCAGACTTCTCTTCAACACCAGCAAGCCCCTCTGCTGATTGAGGACTTTCTCTTACTAAGTCTGTTGACTCAGTGGGGGAATCAAGGAAAATCATTTTCTTCCTTATTGATTTTCTTGCTCATCCTCTTTGAACAGGTTTGGAAGCACCTGTGTCTCTTAGTTGACTTCTCGTTCTGCGAGCATCATTTTCACCAGGTTCAGCATAGACGGTTCTTGAAGGGGAGGCAGGAGACATGTGACTTATCTCTGTAGTTGTCTGATCTATGATCTGATCAGCAACCTCCTTCTGATCTTACGAGTTTTCGTGTGTTCGATCAAGGGTGGATAAACAATGCAGTAATAATGTAAGACAATAAATAAGAAAGATCAATAGTATTGTATTCTGAATTATCGAGTACAGATTACAAGTGTTTGAAGTCCTATTCGAGCATTATAGGATGCCGTACATACTAAAGGGCAAAATACATATGATAAAGCCTATACTACTATTCCCGAGTAAGTCCGAGCAGCAGTCTTAAAACTAGTGCACCTGGGAAGTTGTGTCTGGTGTAATAAATGCATGGGGTATTTATAGCCGAGAACGGGGTTTAGGTGATCCAACCGCAGACGTGCATTGCTCGGCCCACGAGTTTGGACCAGAGCTCGGCCCAACAGTAACCTTTGATCCAGGTCCGTCTATACATTGCGTACTTGAGCATTGGGGTCGAACTCGAGCTCCTCAGACAAATATTGTTCGATCTGACATGGTTGTAGAAAAAGCGGAGCCCCAAAATACCCCTCATCAATACTCCCCCACTTCTTGAGCGTAAAGTGAAGCTTGAGCTTGAAGAAGTACATATAGTCTAGGACGATCAGGGAGAATGAACCAATCTCGGCACCAGCTTCGGGTATGCCTCATTAAAAACCTAATTCGAAAAAACCCATTGGGATAAAAACCGAACTAGGGAAAAAGAGTGCATACTTGAGAAACCATGTAACTATGCCGTCCAGATATTACCTTTGTCGTTTGTTGCTGGAATTGGAGCTTGTGACTTGGATATTTCATCGCCATTTTACTGGAGCAGTTTAATTGAGTTTCATTGTCTCATAGGATTGTGTGGGAATTCGGAGCTAGCATTTCTTCGATGCGCCGCTCGTCGTGTGGGTCTTCAATTTAGGAATTTCGAAAAGTATGGGGCTTTAAATGTAATTCTTGGAAATATGATTTTAAGTTTACCTTGAGGAAGTTCAACCGACGTGGTTACTCGGGGACCGGTTTGCAATTTCCCGTTTTGTCCTTGTATATATAGTTTTGCGGAGGGTCACCGTTCATCAAAGACTCTCAAGAGGAATAATTTAGATCGGAGCGTACAGATCGATAAGTAAGTTCTAGCAGTCTTTTTCGAGCAGCCTTCGTATATTCATTATGTCGAGTTCAGTAGACTTGAAGGGAAAATCTCCTTTAGAGGAGAATGAGGCCGATAATCAGAAAAAGAAGGAGGTTGTAGAAGCTCGGTCATCTGAGATCGAGAATTCACAAGACTCGAGTTCCGCCTCCGATTCCAGCAAGGAGGAGCGGGAATCGAATTCTGAGACGGAAGATAGCAGCGATGAAAATTTGGGCGAAGCAAAGGCCTCTGATGAGGAAGATGTAGAGGATGGGGACCTTCCCTTGGGGAAAAATGAGCAAAAGAAACATAGATTGAACCGTAATGTGGTAGTCACGATCTTTGACTGGGAAGAGCCCTCGACCAGCGCAGGTCTAAACATGACTGAGGAGAGGGCAGACGAGATCGTCTGTTCTTATCAGGAAAAAGATCTGGGCGAGTTGCAAAAAGAGTTTGGCCCATATTTAGGCGCCGGTTTTTCGATAGTACTTCCTACCTCCGACCAACGGGTTACCGACCCTCCCGCGGGTTGTCAAGCCTTTTATTCCAAACATTTCCATTATGGCCTACGCATCCCCTTCCCTCCTTTGATAGAAAACCTTCTGGATGCTTTCCTATTGACTCCTTGCCAGATTTTACCGAACTCGATTGGTCTAATTATAGCCTTTTGCGTGCTGATGAAAGCCAAAGGGAAAAAGGCGGCCTTTCAGAACTTTTGGCGGATATTCCAGATGAGTGCTTCCACGTCTTCGAACGCAGGTTATGTATATTTTTCTCAGAGACCAAAGATTTCAATCTTATCGGCCAACGTCAGTAGCAATTTGAAAGGATGGAAGCAAGAGTTCTTCTTTGTTCGAGGACCAGAGACTCCTCCTTCCGAAGATAATCCCGAACCTACTCCGTTCTCTTGGCCTGGAGCAAAGACATGGATATACGGTAAACGCTGTCTCGAGGGAAGTATGAAAAATGAGATAACAGATAAATTCCTGCAATCTCTTCGTGCTGACCCTCATCAGACCGCGTTGATGACTCAGGAGGCGGTCTTGCGATTGGCCGAGCTTAGCAATTGCACTTTTCCAGCCGATCCGATCGAGTATGGGAGGGCTCGGATCGATCCCGCTAACCCCCCTTCCACGTTAGCCGATATTGTTGATAAATTCCGTACATCAGTAGCTGGTCCGCATGTTGCTTCCTTTTCGAAGGGTAATAAAGGTCGGCCTCGTCCTCAAATAACTTCTCGGAAAACGAAAAAGTCCAAGCTCCAGGTTGGGATCACGCCAACCTCAAATGCCTTGGTGATTATTCCCCCAATCACCGAAGTAGGAACTTCTCGCTCTCGGGTTGAGGTGGAGAGGGCTCCTAATTCCCGAGATTCCGACGTCCTTTGGTCCGTTTTTCCAACTGGCACTTCTGACCCGAATAACGCGGGGTATAGTAACTACACTTTGATGGAGAATCGTGCCAGGGAGATTTTGCAGGCCAAGACGGCTCGTAAAAGAAGTAGCGATGTAGCTGAGTCCTCCAGGAGAGTTAAACCTTTCGGTCGAGGATCGGATTCGATTCCTTGTCGGGCTGGTCATTCCGAACCGGATCTGGCTGACTTCATCGAGGATCATCTGCGAGGGCCCAGGTTGGCCGGATACCCCGAGGGTGGGACAATTGAATCTGACTTAGGTCCCGAGGGCGAGCATACGGTGGATAAATCTCTTCGGATGTTCTTGGCCGGGAGGTTCAAGGATGATACAATCCAATCTTTTGTTAAGCCGGATTTTGAGATAGTAGGCGATTACGCCCACGCTCATCAAAGGGTACTGTCTATTCTGAAAGTTTCTAGTTCTTCCCTTATAATTCTTATTTTGTGTCTCACATATCTTTTTCTTTGCAGGCCGGAGACCTGTTTACTCAAACTGCTCTTCGACTGGCCGTACTGAGCGAAGAGTCTCAGGCGGCACAGAAAGCCCTATACAATGTTTTGAAGGATGAAGCTGCAAAGACCAGTCAGCTAGAGAATGCCAAAACTAAGTTGTCTGAGGTCGAGATAGAACTCGAAAAGATTAAGAAGGAGTTGGAGGCAAAGAGGGCCTTAGAGGGTGAAGTGGCGAAATTAAAGCTGGAGCTTGAGCAAACCAAAGTGTCCGCCGAACAGTTTTATGAGCGAGGTCGAGCCGAAGCCAGGCTTCCTGCCATAAGGGAGTTCCTGGAGTCTCCAATCCTTGATGCCTTGGTTCGTTTGCGGTCGGGTGAAATTAACCAAGCCTTCTACTATAAAGGGGCTCAGCACCTCCTTACGGCTGCCAAGATCGAAGGCGCCCTTGATCACTACCTTCCTAACATGAATCCTTGTAAAAATATCTTCGGTGAAGATTATAAAGCGTCTTCCCTTCCTCCCCAGCTCGAGGATTTGGCCGCTCATGAGTTCGCTTCCTTTCTAGAGGAATTTGGAGTGCCGATGCCAAATCCCGATGCGCTCGAAGCTCGATCTGAAAATGAAGATGTGGATATCGAAGGGGATTCTCGAGATCAGGGGGAGCAAGACAACTCTTCTTCCGATTTGAGCAAACCTGTGGCCGATGCACAAAGTAATGATGGAGAAGGGAGCAGCTCGAGTAAAGGTGATTCCAATGGCTCGGAAAGCAGTCTAGCGAAGCAGAGGAACAAGGGAAAATGGACCATGATCCTGGTCGTGAATGAATCCAGCCAGTGACGATTATTATGTAATAGGATTTACTTATTGAACCATTGTTCTTGTATATTCATAATCCTCTGCTTTGTCTATTTGGTGAATGCTCAAATTTAATTTTTCCTTAATGCCATGCTTAATCTTTTGCCTGTTTGACTGTTTTGCTAAATTTTATAACGTCATTCTCGCATACTTATTTGCGTCATCAAATCTTTCTTGGGAGTAGCGACTTACCACTTATTACAGTTCGCATGATGTCGTGTCTTTATAAATACCCAGGCCTTTTTGCGTTGCTTTCACAATAACATTGCTCACGGCGATCGGAGCCTTAGAAAATCATCTCGGTTGAATCTTTACTGGGAAATCAAGAGATGAATGAAAATTCGAACGCTCTTGTGATTTCTCCCGCGCCCTTCTCCGGACCAAGTGATGGTAGAAAAACAAGGAAAAGAAACCGATCCCCGATTAAATCCGCTAGTTCTGATCAGTTAAACTTTCATGGGGAAAATAAATCTTCGACTGTTGCCTTTTCTTCGTGCTTGAGATCTAGGAGCTCAAATAAGAGAATTAAAAAGGTTTCTTTTGCGGATGAAGTAACTGGGCGCACTCTTTTCCAGTCCGTACCTTCGTTGGTCGGAGGATCTTCATCTAAAAGGTGTGTGAGTCCTTTTAATACAGTGTCACATGAGAAATCTGACTTGAGTCCTTTTAATACAGTGTCACATGAGAAATCTGACTTGAGCCTTCTTCGGGCCAATGTTTCTATCTCTGAGGCGGTCTTCCCGACTGGAGAATATTCCTCGTTCCTGTTTCATTCTGGGTCGGAATCCCTTGCCCAGGTAATTTTTTCTAACTTCTTTATCATGACTCTCTAATTTCCTTATTTGTGTCATAACATATTTTCTTACAAGTTCAGGCTGGCAAGGCCTTTTCTGGGCTTTATGCGTTGGCCAGGCGTGAGATCGAACAACGGGTTTCTATTTCGCTCGAGCTGATCGTGAAAAAGATCGAGCTGGAACGTGCACTGGAAGCTAATAGATTTTTCAAGGAGAGATTGTCTCAGGATAAGTTAAGTTCAGAATTAGAGAGACTCAAAGATATCTACGAACGTGAGAAGAGGAACTCCGAGCTTCGCGAGAGGGAGGCTTACATCCGCGGGTATGCTGATCATAGTGCCGAAGTTCGAAAGATCCTTTTCGAAAATAATTTCGTTTAGTAACACTGTGGTTTTCCTGGTTTTCCTTTGTATTATGAGCTTGCTAAGATTTTTCTTTTGTTGTATCACTATATTTACTGTGACGATTTCCCTTTCTTGTTGTAATATAATCCTTGTTGTAATGATAATATTTGCTGGAATGATATCCTCTGCCTCTTTTTCTCTTTCTCCCACCCTCTCTTCTCTCTTTTTTTTTTTTTATTTTATTTTATGGCAGAGGCTTTTATTTCCTTCTGTATTGTTGTCGATCTTTGAACTTGTTCTCCGTAATTTGCAATATTCTCGAGGTAGTCGTTGAGATTCATAATTTGAAGTTCGATCTTTCAACTCTTGATTTCTTCGCGAGATATTCCTCATAGTTCAGGTCCTTTTCAGCACCATGGTCGTCGTGGAGAAATAATATAATAGAATTTAGGTCGATCTTGAAAGTATCCTTGACTTGGGGGCAACATCTTTTATTTGATAATTTCGATCTAAGGGGCATAGCAGGGGCTTTCACCCTTAGTGGTTTTCGGAGCATTTTTAGCCCTCGGGTCATAGCAGAGGCTTTTACCCTTTTAATAATTTTGATCTAAGGGGCATAGCAACGGCTTTCACCCTTAGTCGTATCAGAGCATTTTTAGCCCTCGGGTCATAGCAGAGGCTTTCACCCATTTAGTAATTTCGATCTAAGGGGCATAGCAACGGCTTTCACCCTTAGTCGTATCAGAGCATTTTTAGCCCTCGGGTCATAGCAGAGGCTTTCACCCATTTAGTAATTTCGATCTAAGGGGCGTAGCAACGGCTTTCACCCTTAGTCGTATCAGAGCATTTTTAGCCCTTGGGTCATAGCAGAGGCTTTCACCCATTAATAATTTCGATCTAAGGGGCATAGCAACGGCTTTCACCCTTAGTCGTATCAGAGCATTTTTAGCCCTTGGGTCATAGCAGAGGCTTTCACCCATTAATAATTTCGATCTAAGGGGCATAGCAACGGCTTTCACCCTTAGTCGTATCAGAGCATTTTTAGCCCTTGGGTCATAGCAGAGGCTTTCACCCATCAATAATTTCGATCTAAGGGGCATAGCAACGGCTTTCACCCTTAGTCCTATCAGAGCATTTTTAGCTCGAGGGTCATAGCAGAGGCTTTCACCCATTAATAATCGATAAAAGAAAGATAGAGATTGATAATAGATGAATGTAGACCGAGAATATCCAGAATATGACGAATAAATAAGAATTTAGGCGAAATAAACTTTCATTGAATAAATACTTAATCGGAATAAATATCCTTCGAACAACTGAGTCGAGAACAGACCTTCATTGAATACGTAAATTACTAATTCACTAGAAACTAAGAGAACAAAGCAAGATGACTAAACAACAGTAGTCTTGAATTCGACTATCTTCCATAATATTGTCTCAAATTAACAGCGTTCCAAGCTCGAGGTAGTACCTCCCCATCAGGATGAGCAATCTTGTAAGAACCTTTTCTTCCGACTTCAACAACCACGAAAGGGCCTTCCCAATAGGTTGGAGTTTTCCAACGTGCCTTGATACTTCCACTTTCTTTAGCACCAAATCCCCTACCTTGAATGTTCGGATTCGAACGTTTCGATTATAAGATTTCTCCATGCTAGACTTTGTGGACTGGATTTTTAATTTCGCACGGTCCCTTCGACTATCCGCGTGATCAACTTCCACCTCCCTTAGAAATTGGTTTTCTTCGGGATCGTAAAATTCGACCCTGGGGGAAGGTACGAGGTTTTCTACCGGGATAACGGCCTCTGATCCATAAACCAGACTAAATGGAGTTTCTCCCGTTGCGGCTTTAACAGTAGTCCTATTGGCCCATAAAACCCCTGGAAGTTCATCGAGCCATTTCCCTTTTGCCTCAGATAGGCGTTTTTCCAAGGATCGAACGATTTCCCTGTTCACGACTTCTGTCTGCCCATTAGCTTGGGGATGACCTACAGATGCAAAATTCTGCTGTATTCCGAACTTTTCGCACCATTCCGTGATTCTTTTTCAGGCGAACTGCGTTCCATTATCTGATATTAAGATCCTAGGAATCCCAAATCTGCAAATAATATTCTTCCATAAGAAATCAATAACCTGGAACTGAGTGATCTTGGTTAGAGCGACGCATTCGACCCATTTGCTAAAATATTCGACTGCAACCAACACATAATTTTTTCGAGCTCTTGCTGTTGGAAATGGTCCTACAATATCAATGCCCCATTTATCAAAAGGCCAACAAATAGGAATAGAATGCATGTGTTCGGCCGGTTGATGAATCAAGTTCGAATGAATTTGACAATGGTGGCATTTCTTCACATAGTCAACTGAATCAGAGAAAAGAGTAGGCCAATAATATCCAGATCTCGAGCATTTAAGCGCTAAGGCCCTAGCACCACAATGGTTTCCTGCTTCCCCCTCATGAACTTCTTTTAAAATAGTATTGTAGTGAATTTCAGGGACACATTTTAATAGAATTCCTGAGGAGGATCTCTTATAGAGTTGATCACCGGTCAGAGTAAACGACGGCGCCCTGTATTTGATCCTCCGAGCCTCGTTTGGGTCTTCCGGTAGTTTTCCTTCCTTAAGATAGGCCAAAAGGGGGTTGCACCATGAGTCACTTGGTTCATCGATCTCCATGATATCGATGGCCGGGGCCGCATCCAGGTCGATAGCGGATGTATTCGATAGCAACCAGGTGATTATTCTTTCATTCTTTCCGTCGGCCAGACCTGAGAATTTTGACAATGTATCTGCCCATAAATTTTCCTCTCTCGGCACAGGTTGAATATCGAACTTGTCAAATTGAGAAGTCAATTTTTTGGTTCTGGCCAAATATTTGATCATATTGAACTCCCTGGCCTCGTACGTGCCTTTCACCTGTCTATGAACAAGCTCTGAATCTGTTAGTACAACAATTGATTTTACCTTTGCTTTAAGAGCCATCTCTAATCCTGCGATCAATGCTTCGTACTCGGCCTCGTTGTTGGTCACGACGAAATCCAATGTTATCGCATAACTCAAATCCTCACCGTTGGGTCCTTGGAAATGAATTCCTGCTCCACCTCCATCCTTGGTTGAGGACCCGTCCACATGCATTAGCCAGATTTGACTCTTGACTTCTTCGACCATACTTAGCTCGAAAACTGCTCCTTCGGTGTTCGATATGCCTGTTGATTCAAGCACGAAGTCAGCTAACACCTGAGCTTTTATGGCGACTCGCGGTTGATACTCTATTTCGAATTGGCCAAGCTCGACTGCCCATTTGATTAACCTGCCTGATGCTTCCGGTTTGGATAAGACCTGTCTCAAAGGTTGATTTGTTAGGACAATGATCTTGTATGTTTGAAAGTAAGGCCTTAGCCTTCGGGCAGCCACTATCAACGCTAGTGCGAATTTCTCGATTTCCATGTAGTTTTTCTCGGCGCCTTGCAATAACTTACTTAGATAATAAACCGGTTTGTGCTCAGTTCTATCAAGTTTCACCAAAACCGAACTAATGGCCTCTTCCGACACAGCTATGTATAGATATAGAGGCTCTCCTTCAGATGGTTTGGCCAGCATGGGTGGCGAGGTCATGTATACTTTCAACTCCTCGAATGCCTTATCGCACTCTGCACTCCATTCGAAGTTCTTAGATTTTCGTAGGAGCTTGAAAAATGGTAAACTTTTGTCGGCAGATCGGGAGATGAATCTATTCAATGAAATGATTTTTCCAATCAAACTTTGGACATCCGAGAGCTTCCGTGGTGGCTGGAGATTGGTGATTGCTCGAATTTTTTTCGGGTTTGCTTCGATTCCTCTTTCGTGGACTAAGTATCCGAGGAATTTTCCCGATCGCACACCAAAAGTACATTTGGCTGGGTTCAGTTTCATCCCATATTTTCTCAGGATTTCGAAACATCTGTCCAGATGGCCAATGTGGTCCTTCTCCGTCATACTCTTTACGAGCATGTCGTCTACGTAGACCTCCATTATCTCGCCTATCAATTCTTTGAACATCATGTTAACTAGCCTCTGATAGGTTGCACCCGCATTTCTTAAGCCAAAAGGCATAACAATGAAGCAATAGACTCCTCTTTCCGTGATGAACGCTGTTTTATCTTGGTCTCTTTCGTTCATGAAAATTTGGTAAAAGCCTTGGAATGCGTCCATCATACTAAAAAACGCAAACCCTGCAGTGGAATCTACTAGCATATCGATCCGGGGCAGTGGATAAGGATCTCTTGGGCATAACTTGTTTAGGTCGGTGAAATCATTGCACATTCTCCATTTGTTTTCGGCCTTTTCACCTTTAGAGACCAGGACCACATTACATAACCATTCTGTGAACTTGATTTCCCTGATCTGTCCTACTGCTAACAATCTATCGACTTCTGCATTAATTATTTTGTCCTTTTTGCGACCATGATTGCGCTTCTTCTGCCTTACAGGCTTTGCTTTTGGATCGATGTTTAGTGAATGTGTTATCACTCGCGGGTCGATTCCCACGATATCATCCGAGCTCCAGGCAAAAACATCCACATTCTTCTGCAAAAATTCTATGAGCATGGTTTCCATGCCCTCGCTCAATTCCGTTCCAATTTTAGTGAACTTTTCTGGTGATCCAGGAACTAAAGTCACCTTTTTGTGGTCAGTCGCTTGTACGCTCATGTCAACGTTTTTTCCTTTCTTTGCTTGGAATTTTTCGCAGTCGGGAATTGGCTTTTCCAACTCAGACGCTAAATCACTTATCTTTCTCTTGGTCGGGAAATCGGGCTCCACTTTCCTTTTAATACTCAAAGACGAGTTATAACACTCCCATGCCATGTACTGATCGTTCCTCATTTCTCCCACTCCCCCCACGGTTGGAAACTTTATTTTTTGATGGTACGTAGATACGACTGCCTTGAAGATATTTAGGGCTGGTCTCCCTAATATAGCATTATAAGCGAATGCCGTATCTACTACCAAAAATTTGATCATTCTTGTTACGTTTTTTGGTTTTGTTCCTAGAGTCGTGCTTAAGAGAATGGTTCCAAGCGGGACGATCTCTGATCCACCGAAACCAACCAAAGGGGTGGTTACTTTATCTAGACGTGGGTGACAAAGATTCATTCTTGTGAGGGCTTCAGACGAAATAATGTTCGCTGAGCTTCCGTTATCGACCAGCACCCTCTTTACTTCGAAGTTAGCAATCCTCAACGTCAACACCATGGAAAAGTCCGGATCATCTTCACTTGTGTCCCAATTGACATCAGAGGGTCTGTCGGCCTCACTGAAGCTTATAACTTGATTTTCTATGGAGGGAGATTCTAAGGACAGAATCTCTCTCTTAGCAGAGACTCCAGCTTTCATCGATCTCAAAGTTCTTTTTCTAGCGTTTCTGCTATCACCTCCTGCTGGTCCGCCTGCAATCATGTTTATTACTCCATTCGAACGCTCTTCTGCTTGGCTTTGAATTCGTCTTTGCTGGTTATTAAACTTTCGCGGACTTCGGGATCTATAACGACCGTTATAGTTGTTACCTTTGACAAATTCTTTCAGTTTTCCTTGGGCAATTAATTTTTCAATCTCAACTTTCAATTGATAACAATTTTCAGTACTATGTCCCCGAGCACGGTGATATCGACAGTATTGCTCATATCCTGGTGCCCCTGCTCTGGCCTGGGTGATCCTTTGAGCTTCAGGGATTAAATTTCCTTCTTCCAACACGGTTAGCACTTCTTCCTTTGATGTGTTAAGCTCGGAAAACTGCATTTTACCCGGTCTCGGGGCTCGAATCCGGTCATATGGAGGTCCATATGAATTTGGGGCTTGAGGCGGCACATGCGGCTTATAAGTATTAATTCGTTGCCAGACAGATCCTCTGCTCGATCCCCCATAATCACCTGGTTTTGGGATCGGAGCTCGATCTTGCTTCTTGTTGAGATGAGACTTGTCAACATGTGAACTCTTCAATTTGTTCATCTCTTCCTGTATCATGTACTTCTCCGCTATTTCCATTATCCGTTCGAAGGACTTAGGTTGTTTCCTACACAACGCATTTCCAAACTGGGTGCTTTTGGTTAGCTCGAACATCAGGGAAGACAGATACTCGATCTGCGGGGTATCTACTTTCAGGAGCTCAATACTAAATCTTGCTAGCCATTGTCTCAACGTCTCTCCTTCTAATTGTTTTACAGTGCCCAGGTGATTCGCTGGCAGTCTTGGCTTCCTCTGGCTAGCGAATTGATGTTTCAGTTTATCACAGAATTCTTCGAAAGAAAATATGGAATTCGGAGGTAACTTCCCGAACCAATCGAGAGCAATTCCCTCAAAAGTAGTGACCATAATTTTGCAACAGAAATCCTCCGAATGTCCGTACAAGTTCATCACATTAATAAAGCTGTTGATGTGTTCCCCGGGGTCGGTAGTCCTGTTATACCGCGGCAGCCTTGTTGGCACCGTTTCTGAGTTTCGAGCTTCTCGTATCTCTCGACAAAATGGCGAACAGCGCATGATACTGTTTGAAACCTCCCTATCTCGTAAGTTCCCTCTAGTTAGAGTATTCTCCCCTCGCCTGACGGCCTGATTGTTACGGGGGACCTCTATCATCGTTTCTTCTTTTTCCAATTCCTTAGCTACCCTCTCGCATATTATCTTTTCTAACTCTGATTCGGTAATTCTCTTGTAGGCAGACTTTCTACCTCCAACCACGCCAGCAGAGTGGCTCTCTCCTACCACTGAATCCTCCAGATTATGTACCGATCTTGGTGGATTTTCCGATCGGGCGTTGTTTTTCGAGGGCACTGCTCGAAGAGGGTTCGTAGCTGGAGCACGCGATAAAGATCGCAGTACGCTGTTTTCCTTCTGGATGTTCGAAGAAGGTATTTCAGGTCTCCCGTGATTTCCCGGTTGGTCTACGGGTGATTGATCAGCCCTCCCACTGTTCAGGAATTCCCTGCACATCGTGCCTATGATAGATCTTAGATCACCAACGGTTGTGTGGATTGGAACGTTATCCTGGGGAACTATTGGTGGAATCTCTGGTTGTTGAGCCGCACGAGACAGATTATCGGGCTCATTATTGACTGAATTCTGCGCTCCTGCTGCCTGGGAGGGTTCTCCTCGGTTGTACGTATTTCTTCTGGTAGTAGGCATATTTCGATCTAATACTCGAATAAGGCCCCTCGGTGGGCGCCAATTGATCTTACGAGTTTTCGTGTGTTCGATCAAGGGTGGATAAACAATGCAGTAATAATGTAAGACAATAAATAAGAAAGATCAATAGTATTGTATTCTGAATTATCGAGTACAGATTACAAGTGTTTGGAGTCCTATTCGAGCATTATAGGATGCCGTACATACTAAAGGGCGAAATACATATGATAAAGCCTATACTACTATTCCCGAGTAAGTCCGAGCAGCAGTCTTAAAACTAGTGCACCTGGGAAGTTGTGTCTGGTGTAATAAATGCATGGGGTATTTATAGGATTCCTCCACCACTTCTTCTTCTTCTTTTTCTTCAGTCTTCCTCTTCTTTCTTCCTCTAATAGCTTGGTAGCTGGTCATTGCCTTAAAATTGTGGATTTCCTTTCCATTGGTCATCCCACAGCCTAGATTGTAAAACAGGTAACTCAAAGTTTTCCTGTGGTTTGATTGTTTCCTCAGATGGAAATTTGCCAGAATGTACCAGATTACTACAGACCAGTTGACCTCAATCCCATAGTAGACAGCAACCATTATGCAATACCTCTTCATGGTGATAGCATCCAGAGAAAAAGTGCAGTTCTCTATCAGCTTGGACACCAAGTCAGCCATACGCTGAAACTCATCCTTCAGCTGGTTCTTTTTCAAGTTGCCAGACATTACCTCATTCTTCTTGGCACAAATCGCCCAAAATTCATAAAGTTTATCTTCTGTTAAAGTCGTAACGTCTTGTTGTCTTTAATTCGAAAGGCCAAACTGCTCGTGCAAAAGAGCAGGGGTGATGACGATTGGGGTTCCTCCAACAGTGGTCTTAATCTCCTTCTTGTCGAAATCAACAGCCTTTTCAGTGTTGTAGAACTCCATAATCTGGTCCTTCCAAACCATCTCCTCGTGTGATTCCAGGAACTTAACCAGATTGGCAGATTTGAATTTCTCTAGGATCTCTTTCATGATGGGAGTTCAAGACTGATGATAAGCATCGTACACATGCCTTCAGCTTTGGCTTCTTGAGAAGGATTCATCTTGATTTTGTAGAGTATTAGTGAAAGACAAAAAGTTTGCAGAAAGTAGAAGATAGAATTTTCTCACAAGTGCTCTTGAATATTTTGTGTGCGTAAAGAACAACAAGTCTGATCAGATCTGAATTTATAGAGTTTAGGGTTTTTCAGTTTTCGTGATACACGCTAACCGTTAGATTCGTTTGTGTCAGTTCTGATCGTGCGGGCGTCAGTTACGCGATTCAAAATTCAAAAAGCATTAAATGACAGGCGGGAATGCGAACCGCCTTATCATATTTGTAAAAGCGCATTTTAAAATAAAACGTTTTTAATATGCACAACTTTTACTTAATCGATCAGACGAGTAGATTAAAACACTTATCTGATGGGACTACCGTCCTGATGACTGATTGTTATCAGTGAAAGCCAATAACTGATAACTTTCCTCGGCTGTTTGTCAATCCAGCTAGATAATTAATCTTCAATCTTGAGGACTTTAATCTTCTGATGAAAATATAACTTCAACTAACTTTCATCAACAAATTTCATATTTCAATTAGAAGTACCGCTAGTCTTACACGTTCCCCCTGACTTTAAGAATCCATAAGTTAACTAGTCTGTTGACAGTTAATCCTTGAAGATAATAAGATGTGTAAGCTGATGAACTCCAGTCTTCTGATGAGTTCCCCCTCAGCTTATGCATCCAATTTTAGTAGACCTAGTTCAGCTCTTAGAGTTGAAAACCTTGTCTCACTTAGAGGTTTTGTGAAGATGTCAGCAATCTGATTTTCAGTGAAAACATATTCTATCATGACATTTCCTTTCTCCACACGATCTCTGATAAAGTGATGTTTGATCTCAATATATTTAGTCCTTGAATGACTTGTAATATTTTGAGTAAGACTGATTGCACTTGTATTGTCACAGTAGATAGGTATTCCACTGATTTTGATGTTGTAATCTTCTAGTTGATGCTTCAACCATAATATCTGTGCACAGCAAGCTCCAGCAGCTATGTATTCAGCTTCAGCAGTAGATATGGATACTAAAGTCTGTTTCTTACTCATCCAAGAGATCAGACGACTACGTAAGAACTAACAAGCACCTGTCGTGGTTTTTTTGTCAATCTTACAGCCAGCAAGGTCAGAATCTGAATATCCAATAAGTTCAAATCCAGATTCCCTAGGGTACCACAATCCTAAATCTTCAGTGCCTTTAAGATATTTGGGTATTCTTTTGGCAACTAAGAGATGAGATTCCTTAGGATTTGACTGATATCTCGCACAAACCCCAACATAGTACATGATATCAGGTCTGCTAGCTGTTAAGTATAACAGTGACCCAATAATTCCTCTGTACTTGGTTATGTCTACTGATTTGCCATCTTCATCTTTATCCAAACGAAGACTAGTAGACATTAGAATATTAGCAGTAGAGCTAGTTTCCATACCAAATTTCTTGAACAGATCCTTTGTGTATTTCTGATGAATATTCCATCAGGCAACTGTCTTACTTGCAAGCCAAGAAAATAATTAAGTTCTCCCATCATGCTCATTTCAAACTTGTTCTGCATCAGTTTTGAGAACTTATCACACATCTGTTGATTTGTTGAACCGAAAACGATGTCGTCCACATATATTTGCACAAGCAATATATGATTTTCCCATTCAATTGTGAACAAGGTCTTGTCTACCTTACCTTTACGAAATCCTTTAATTAAAAGAAATTAGATAGGGTATCATATCATGCTCTTGGAGCCTGTTTTAGTCCATATAGGGCTTTCTTCAGACGATACACCTTATCTTCTTCTTGATATGCTTCAAATCCAGGTGGTTGTTCAACATAAACTTTTTCTTGCAATTCTCCATTGAGAAAAGCTGATTTCACATCCATTTGATATACTGTGAAATTCTTATGAGCAGCATAGGCAAGAAAGAGTCTGATTGCCTCTAATCTTGCTACTGGTGCAAATGTTTCATCAAAGTCAATATCTTCTTCTTGACAATAACCTTTGGCAACTAATCTCGCTTTATTTCTGGTGACAACACCATCTTCATTCATTTTATTCCTGAATACCCATTTAGTGCCAATTACTCTTTGATGACTTGGTCTAGGAACAAAGTACCAGACTTCATTCCTTTCAAATTGATTTAGCTCTTCTTGAATAGCTTCAATCCAGTTTGAATCATTCAGAGTTTCTTCAATCTGTTTAGGCTCTATTTGAGATAGAAAACAGACAAACATTGCTTAACTTGCAGCAGCTCTCCTTGTCTTTACTCTATCCAAAGGATCACCAATCACCAGCTCTGATGGGTGATTCTTGAGCCATCTAAGATCAGGTTGCAAATCAAAATGTTGTCCTCTGTTTTGATCTTGCAACACTATTGTTGGAGTTCCAGTAGTAGTATGATGAACAGCAGTTGTCTGTTGAACAGCAGTTGTCTGTTGAACAGTCTCTGGTCTGTCAGCTGTTTGCAACTCTTCTGTTAGACAATCAGCATTGTGATTTTGAACAACACTTGAGTTAGCAGCTGAGTTGAGATCAGGTAGTATGATGGGAACATATTCTTCATTTCTTTCAACACTCAATTTCTGAAAATCAGTAGACAGATTCTGATCAGTACTTTGATTCTTTTCAGAAGATTGATTTGGTTCATCAAATACTACATGAATGGATTCTTCTACAAGTAAAGTTCGTTTTTTAAAGACTCTATAAGATTTACTAACAGTAGAATATTCTATAAATACTGCTTCATCAGCCTTTTCTGCAAAAGCAATAAGGTGATTTTTCCCATTATTTAAAACAAAGCATGTACAACCAAAAATTCTAAAGTAATGAATGTTTGGCTTCCTGTTGTTCCAAACTTCATATGGAGTCTTTTTTTGGTGCTTGTTGATCATGCATCTGTTTTGGGTAAAGCATGCTGTATATGTTGCTTCTGCCCAAAATCTTTGAGGCAGCTTTGCTTCAGGTATCATGGTTCTGGTAGCTTCTTTCAGAGTTCTGTTTCTCCTTTCAGCAACTCCATTCTGTTGATGGGTTCTGGCAGCAGAATACTCATGGCTGATTCCTCTGGCATTACAATACTCTTCAACAGTAGAGTTTGTAAACTCAGTCCCTCTATCTGATCCGACCTTTAGTATCTTCATACTCTTTTTGTTCTGAATTTGCTCCATCAGATTTGTAAGATGCTCCTTGGTTTCACTTTTCTTCTTCATGAAAATCACCCAAGTGTATCTTGAATAATCATCCACAACAGCTAGACAGTATTTCTTTCCACCATTGTTGATTGGATCAATGGATCCAAATAAGTCCATGTGTAACAGCTCCAAGATCCTTTCAGATGATTGGTGCTTCTTGCTTTTGAATGATGACTTGATTTGTTTATCCTTCTGACATGCGTCACAAAGCTTATCTTTGCTCATGACTGTTTTTGGAATTCCTTCTACCAAATCATTCTTGATAAGTCTGCTGATGGTCTTGAAATTCACATGATTCATTCTTTTGTGCCACAACCAACTGATTTCACTTGGTGTTGATGCCACCAAACAAACACTTGAATTCTTGTAAACAGAATTCCAGTCCACTGTGTAGACATTCCCTTGTCGTCTTCCAGATAAAATAACCTTCTTTGTTCCAATCTGTTCAACGTAGCACTTATCTGTTGAGAAGATGACTGAATATCATTTGTCACAAAATTGACTTATGCTCAGCAAATTGTATTTGAGGCCTTTAACATAAGAGACGTCAGATATCTCAATGTTGCCTTTGATCAGCTTTCCACTTGCTACAATTTTTCCTTCCTTGTTGTCTCCAAACGTCACATTTGGACCATGCACAACAACAACATCAGTCAGCTCATGTATGTTTCCACACATATGTCTTCAACAGCCACTGTCCAAGTACCAAGTCTTCTCTACTTTACTACTACTCCTAATCCTAACCTACAAAACAAAATAAAATTGTTTTAGGTACCCTTATTGAGAGGGTCCTGAAGGATTAGTTCCACCTTTGACAACCCAAGATGTTGATGTCTTAGGCTTCTTAGGTTTCTGAGTTTCAACAGGAGTATGAACAATTTTGCCTTTATCACGTTAATCAGATTTGCTATGTTGTTGATAATCAGCATGATAAGGATAATGTTCATAAGCAGAATAAGATGCATGATAAGCAGGATATGCATGCATTGGATGAGCAGGATATGGTGCATAGTAAGCTGGAAATTGAGGTGCATGATACATAAGAGGATATGCAGCAGGTTGCACATAATAAAACTCATTTCCATACCAAGCATTTTGATTTTTCTTATTTTTAAGCTTCTTTGGTTTACTAGATGCTTGCTCATTAACAGACGACTTAGTTTTATTACTAGTTTGATTGGTTTTAGCCTTATCAGAAGACTTCCTAGGACTCTTCTGTTTGGACTTACCAGTCTGTTTTCCTACACTAGGCTCTTTGCTCTTTTTAGCCTTAGGAGTTTTCGTCTCCTTTAACACTTTCTTAGCTGAAGCAGGTTTAGTAGTCTGAACATACAAAATGACCTTACTGTTGTCAGCTGATATAAACTTTTCAGTATGGTTCAGTTCTAACTTACCCTGATCTAAAGGTGTCTTCTGTTTACTAGAAATAAGAGTGGATGCAACAATTGACTTTTCATGAGACTCAATTAACTTTCCAATTTCCATAGTTTTTCTTTAATGGACTTCACATTCAGCTTTCAGAGATTCACTTTCTTGCTCAAGCTGTTTATATTCATCTGATTCTTTTGCTTTTCAGCCTTGAGTTTCAGTGAACTGTTTTGCTCTCTTAGCAATATCATCTCTTCCTTAAGCTTACTAAATGCTTCAGCAATGGTAGTATTGTTAAGCATCATTTGTTCAAATGAATTAAATAATTCATTATCAAGAGGAGTTACCTCTTCATCCTCAGAGCTATCAGATTCCATAGCCATCAGGCAGAGAAGAGCAGGACTCTAATCATTAGAGGACTCTTAATCAGACGTGTCTAAATCCGAATCTGATGAGTAGATAGCAGCTAGCTTTTCCGCTTCTGCCATCAGCACCTTGCCTTTCTGATGCTTTATTTCCTTTCTGATTCTCTTTTCTTCTTCTGTATACTTCTCAGCTTTAGGATATGGGCAGTCTCTGATGAAATGACCCAGTTTCATGTAGTTATAGCACATCATTTTAGATTTATAAGAATCTTTGTCATGAGAAGTAGAAGTAGGGTTAGAAGTAGAAGCATTGTTGTATTTGTTCTTCATTTTTCTTTTATAGAACTTCTTGAAGTTGTTCATCAGCAATGCAACGTCTCCAGCGGTGTACTCTTTTTTGTTCAATATTGTGGCTTCATCAGATGAGTCCACTTCTTTACTTTCGTAGGCTGGTCTTCTGGGATTTTCAGTAGCAACCAGGTCAGCTGTGGGACTTGAAGTTGAGGTTTGTTCAACACCCATTCTTGGCAGTTTATACTCGTATGCCTTGAGTATTGAGAATAGCTAGGTGAGGGAGATTTTTCCTAAATCTCTTGACTCTTCCATGGCTGCCACCTTCATGTTGAACTTAGGAGGTAGGGCCTTTAGCACTCATTCAGCGTCCTTGTAAACCTTGTATCCATCTCATCAATGGTTTCCGCAGACTTCATCTTGAAGTTGTCCATCTTTTCCAGAGCAACACTCAGCTGATGCTCTTTAATGGCGTCGTTTCCTTCGCTCAAATCACGAACCTTATCCCACATTTCTTTGGCAGTCTTGCAGTGCTTGACTTTGTCAAATCTGTCGTTGTCAAGGGCCTTGGTCATGATGAATCGCCCAACTTTGTCCAGGTTTAACAGCTTTATTTCTTCGGCTGTCATTTCGTGTAAATCCTTTTCCACCGTTATATCGACTTCATCAACCTTGATGGTCTTGGTGAATTTGAATGGACCTTTGATGATACAAGGGGGGGAGGGTGAATAGACCTCTGAAAATTTTCAATCAAATTTTAACTTCAAAACTGTTACTCAAATGTAAACAAACTAAGCTGTTACAGAACAGTAAGTTTACAAGGCTGATCGCGAACAAATCTTTGAACAGCTTTGTTGACCACTAATCTGATAGTTACTTAGCTGATTTTTGATGAAAATCAATTTTAATACCAGAATACTTGCAGCGGATATTATAAGTGTTTTTCATAAGCAAACTTGGTAGATTGAAATATTTTATCCCCAATTTTATCAAACTCCTTAAAAATCTTTGCAAACAGTTTTATCAAAGTGTTTTTATGCAAACTGAAAATATGCAAGTAAAAATGCAAAGTAAAAACACAAGGATTTTTATAGTGGTTATATGGATGTAAATCCTTTAGTCCACTCTTCCAAGTCACACAGATCTTGGGTTATAATATAATCACGAAGTTTATAGTTGATGGGGGGTATTTTGGACTATACTATTTGGAGCTAAGGTACGAACGAAAAACCAGAATACCGACCCCGAAGGCTTAGAATTAAGCTCAGATCACTGTTCAGCTAGCTCGACCCACCAGATGCAGCCCATGCTCGAAAGATACTTTTGGGCCGATCTCAGACCCAGGCCTATGGGCCTATCCCCATTTTCAGCTATAAATACCTCAATCATTTATGACGCATGACACGCTTTCCCAGGTGCACTCCATTCGAAGCTGCCGCTTGGAAAGATAGTTTAGGCCATTTTATATGTATTTCGCACTCTAGCTTGTACGCCATCCTATAATGCTCAAATAGGACCCCCAATACTTGTAATCTATACACCTACGATCGCAATATACATTATTGATCTATTCTCCATTTAGTTTTGTTTGTGTTTACATTGTTTATACTTCAATCTCGATCATACCACAAACCGTGCTAGATCAATTGGCGCCCACCGTGGGGCCTTATTTAGGTGTTATATCGAAAAATGCCTACTACGAGGAGGAATACATATATCAGAGGAGAACCTTTCCATGCGGCGGGGGTTCATAATTCAGTTAACAATGAGCCCGATAATCTATCCAGAGCGGCTCAACAACCAGAAGTTCCGCCGATCCTTCCCCAGGATAATGCTCCGATCCACACAACTATTGCTGATCTGAGGTCCATCATAGGCACTATGGGCAGGGAGTTTTTGAATAGTGGAAGGGCTGACCAATCTCCCGTGGATCAGCCACCTGTCCATGGGAGGCCACAAATTCCTTCTTCGAACATCCAAAAGGAAAATAGTGTGTTACGAGTCACATCGAATGCGCCCGCAACAAACCTTCCTCAAACAGCTCCCGCAAAAACTAATGTCTGGTCGGAAAACCTGGCGTGAACAATACAAGATGTGGAGGACTCAGTAGTAGGGGAAAGCCACCCTATAGATATGGCGAGAAAGAAAAAATCAACCTACAAGAGAATTACAGAGTCCGAGCTTGAAAGAATAGTGCAGGAGCGGGTTGCAAAGAAGTTAGATAGGGAAGAGGGGGAGATAGAAGTCCGTCGTGCCGCTACAGCTGCTAGGGGCACTGAAATGAACCAAAATAGGGAAATTATCCAGGGAAATATCAGAGATAGAGAGATCGGAAATAGCATCATGCGATGTTCGCCATTCTGCCAAGAGATACGTGAAGCCAGGAATACATAAATGGTACCAACAAGGTTACCACGGTATAACGGGACTACCGACCCCGGGGAACATGTCAACATTTTTGTCAATGTGATGAATTTATATGGACATTCGGAAGATTTTTGCTGCAAATTTATGGTCACAACCTTTGAAGGGATTGCCCTTGATTGGTTTGGGAAATTGCCGCCAAACTCTATATTCTCTTTTGATGAATTTTGTGACAAGTTTAAGCATCAATTTGTGAGCCAGAGAAAACCCAGGTTGCCGGCAAATCACTTGGGAACGGTCAAACAATGGGAGGGGGAAACCTTGAGGCAATGGTTATCAAGATTTAGTATCGAGCTATTAAAAGTCGATACCTCTCAGATCGAATACTTATCCTCTCTAATGTTCGAATTAACAAAAATCACACAATTCGGAAATGCATTATATAGGAAGCAACCGAAGTCTTTTGAGCGAATAATGGAGATTGCTGAGAAGTATATGATTCAAGAGGAGATGAATAGATTAAAAAATGCACATGGCCCAAAACTCTCTCTTAACAAAAAGCAAGATCGAGCCCCCATACCAAAACCAAGTGATTACGGAGGATCGAATAGGGGATCGGTATGGCAACGACTCAACGCATATAAACTGCAGGTGCCGACCCAAAGACCGAATGTCTACGGTCCAAGTTATGATCAAAGTCAGCCCCCACGACTTGGAAATATTCAGTTCACAGAATTGAACATCCCAAAGGAGGAAATTTGACAGTATTGGAAGAAGGAAGTTTAATTCCCGAAGCCCAGAGAATTACCCAGGCAAGACCAGGGGCGATGGGATATGACCAATACTGCAGATATCATCGAGCTCGGGGGCACAGTACTGTGAATTGTTACCAACTGAAAGTTGAGATTGAAAAGTTAATTGCGCAAGGAAAACTTAAGGAGTTTGTCAAAGGAATTAACTACAAGAGCCGATATACATCCAGGAGTCCTCGAAGATTTATTAATCAGCAAAAGAAAGTTCGGAATCAGGCGGATGAGCAATTGAACGGAGTAATAAACGTGATCGCTGGCGGACTGGCTGGAGGAGACAACAAAAATGCTAGAAAAAGAACGATGAGATCAATAAAAGCATCTGTTTCGACCAAAAAGGAAGTATTTTCTTTGGAATTCCCATCCATGGAAAATCAAGTTATAAGCTTCAGCGATGCAGATCGACCCTCCGATGTTAATTGGGACACAAATGAAGATGATCCAGATTTTCCATGGTATTAACTCTAAAAATTGCTAATTACGAGGTCAAAAGAGTTTTGGTCGACAACGGAAGTTTGGCAAACATTATCTCCTCCGAAGCTCTCGCTTGAATGAACCTTCAGCATCCTCATCTAGATCGAGTAGCCACTCCTTTAATTGGGTTCGGAGGCTCAGAGATTGTTCCACTGGGAACCATACTGTTAAGTACAACTCTCAGAAAAAAGCCCAAGAGCGTAACAAGGATGGTAAAATTTCTGGTGGTAGAAACACCTTTTGCCTACAATGCTATACTGGGAAGGCCGGCTCTAAATACTTTCAAGGCAGTAGTTTCTACTTATCATCAAAAAGTAAAATTCCCAACGGATGGTGGAGTAGGAGAGGTGCGAAACGACCAATACATGGCTTGGGAGTGTTATAAGTCTTCTTTGATCATAAAAAAGAAAGTGGAGCCCGAAATTCCGGCGAAAAGGAAATTGGTTGATTTGGAATCAGGATCAGTCTCGAATTTATCAGTTCCCGATACTGAAAAATTACTGGGAAAGAAAGAAAAGAATGTAGTCATGAGCATACAAGCACCCGATCATAAAAATGTGATATTGGTTCCAGGATCCCCTGAGAAAGTTACCAGGATCGGAACGAAACTAAGTGAAGGAATGGAAACCATGCTTCTCGAGTTCTTACAATAGAATGTAGACGTGTTAGCCTGGAGCTCGGATGATATTGTGGGGATCGATCCACGCGTAATAACCCACTCTTTAAACATCGATCCTAAGGCCAAGCCAGTAAGACAGAAGAAGCGTAATCACGGACGCGAAAAGGATAAAATAATTAAGGCGGAAGTTGATAGGTTACTAGCTGCCGGTCAGATCAAAGAAATTAAGTTTAGTAAATGGTTATGTAATGTGGTTCTGGTCTCCAAAGGTGACAAATCCGAGAATAAGTGGAGGATGTGTAACGATTTTACCGATCTAAACAAGTTATGCCCGAGGGACCCTTACCCGCTACCTCGGATTGATATGTTGGTGGATTCCACTGCAGGTTTTGTGTTTTTTTAACATGATGGATGCTTTCCAGGGTTTTTACCAAATTTTCATGAACGAGAGGGATCAGGATAAAACTGCCTTCATTACCGAGCAAGGAGTATATTGTTTCATAGTTATTCCGTTCGGTCTGAGAAATGCGGGCGCAACCTATCAAAGGCTAGTCAATATGATGTTTAAAGAACTAATAGGAGAGATCATGGAGGTTTATGTGGACGATATGCTTGTAAAGAGTATGACAGAAGAAGACCTTATCAGGCATCTCGGCAGATGCTTCGAAATATTGAGAAAGTATGGAATGAAATTGAATCCAGCAAAGTGCACTTTTGGTGTACGATCGGGAAAGTTCCTCGGATATCTCATCCCCGAAAGAGGGATCGAAGTAAACCCAGAGAAGATCCGAGCAGTTACCGATCTTCAACCACCAAGAAAACTTTCGGATGTTCAGAGCTTGATCGGAAAAATCATTTCATTAAATAGGTTTATCTCTCGATCCGCTGACAAGAGTTTGCCATTCTTCAAGTTATTACGTAAGTCGAAGGACTTCAAATGGAATGCTGAATGTGACAAGGCTTTTGAAGATCTAAAGACGTACCTAACCTTAACACCCATGTTGGCCAAGCCTACAGACGGAGAACCTTTGTACCTCTACATAGCCGTTTCGGAGGAGGCTATTAGTTCGATACTAGTAAAATTGGAGGAATCCGGACAAAAACCAGTCTACTACTTGAGCAAATTGTTACAGGGTGCCGAGAAGAATTATTTGGAGATCGAGAAATTCGCACTTGCTTTGGTGGTGGCTGTACGAAGATTGAGGCCCTATTTTCAAACTTATAAGATTATTGTCTTAACTAACCAACCCTTGAGGCAGGTTTTATCTAAGCCAGAAGCGTCCGGCAGGCTAATAAAATGGGCAATCGAATTGGGGCAGTTCGAAATTGAGTACCTGCCACGAACAGCAGTAAAGGCTCAAGTATTAGCTGACTTCCTGGTGGAATCCACTAGTTTGAAGAGTTCAGAGAACGAGGAAAGTTCTGAAATAAACATGCTTACAGAGGTCGAGCATCCAATATGGTTGATGCACGTGGATGGCTCTTCGACCAAGGAAGGGGGCGGAGCAGAAATTCATTTTCAAGGACCCAATGGCGAAGATTTAAGTTATGCCATCACTTTGGATTTTGTCATTACAAACAACGAAGCATAATATGAAGCCCTGATTGCGGGATTAGATATGGCCTTAAAGGCAAAGGTAAGATCAATTATTGTGCTGACAGATTCTGAACTTGTTCATAGGCAGGTAAAGGGCATTTATGAGGAAAAAGAGTTCAATATGATAAAATCTTTGAACAAAGCAAAAAGTGTTGGTCCGAAGTGGTCAGATGAGGTCTAGAGGGGGGGGGGGGTGAATAGACCTCTGAAAATTTTTAGACTTAAAAACTTGTTTTTGATCTTCTGTCAGCAGACTAAGCTTATGAAGAACAGTAAGCTGACTATCCTGATCGTGAACAAATCTTGAACAGCAGAGTGACCACTCTTCTTATAATAACTTAGCTGATTCCAGCAAAATCAGTTTTACAAGAGTATACTTGCAGCGGATAATTTGAAAGTGTTTTTCACAAGTAGACTAAGTCTTTTAAAGATTTTATCCCAAGTTTTAAAAACTCCTTCAAAATCTTTAAAGTAATTTAAAGTGTTTATGCAATTTGAAATATGCAAGAAAACTTAAATGCAAAAGTAACACAAAGAATTTTTATAGTGGTTATATGGATAAAAATCCTTTAGTCCACTCTTCCAGATCACTTAGATTCTGGGTTATACTATAAACACTAAGTTTACAATATCTCCACTTACACCTAAACAACAAATGAAAAGGCTGTAAGCTCACAATACGAAATCACTCAGAAAACCTATCCTCTGAAGTTAGATCACTCACAAAGATGGATCTCAACTCCGCACAACACTCAGCTAATACAGTTTCACTCAGAATGTATTTTCTATTTGGCTTCAACTGGGTTCTGTCAACAAATGACTTCACCAGACGAGTGAGCTGTTCGAGCTTCTTGAAACTTAGAAAAATTTCTGCCTCGGAAACAAAATCTCAGAAAATGTTGTTGTGTATTTCGCTCGTTGAAATCAGCTCTATTTATACTTGAATTTGAAAATATGACCGTTGAAGGAAATCACAATTCAAATCCATAGCTTTAGCCCAAATTCAGAACGGCTCCCTGCTACAGTCCTTTCTCTGCTGTACTTTCCTGTAGCAGCATTAAATGCACCCTGCTGATCCGAGAGTATTCTTCAATCATTTGCCATTACTACCTTTCTCTTACAGCATTTATTACACCAAGTGCATTTATTACCGTTGAACTGTCTCATGATCTCTTCTACTCTGCTGATCGAGGCAACTCTGCTGATAGATACTCTGCTGATCAAACTCTGAACTAATCTGATTTGAGTCAGCTGATGGTCTACCCTTCTGATTGCTGTTTCAGCATGAGATCAGTAGTCTTCTGGGCTTTGAATTTTGAACCCTTCTGATGTCTTCTTTACTTGTTCAAAATTCTTCTAAGGGAACTAAGCTTTCCATACTTAGCTGATTTTGACGTTTTGGAAATCACCAAAACCTTCCCTTATCTTGTTATCTTCTTTGCACTTCATCTTCATCTTCATCCAACAATTTCCCCCTTTTTGATGATGACAAAATTTCAGCTAAGTACCTGTACCTAAACTAAAGTTTTGATCCTAAAAAATTTCTGAGATAAAAATAGTTTATTGGATTCAAACTTGAACTTTTTATAGATTTTGAAAAGATTACATATTACAAGTTCAATCAGATGAGATGTGCAAAAAAAAATATTACAAGGATTTCAAGCATAAGTAACCTAGACTAAACTAGACAAGTCTTCTGCTTTGTCTTCTTGCTTGTCCTCTTCATCTTCTTCAGGTTTGGAAGTCTCAGCTTCTAAATCCTTGAAGAACTTTTGTTTTAACAGCTCCAACTTCTTTTGCTTAACATCGGGATTAAGCTGTTCTTCAGCTGAGTCCTTAGCAGCAGCAATTTCTTTATCAGACTTTGCTGTTTCTTTAGACTTTTCATCAGCTTCAGTTTCATCAGCTTCCTCTTCTTCTTCTGTGATCTTCTTATATGCTGGTCTGCTTGTGCCTTCATTTTCTTCATCAGCATGTTCATCTTCAGCAGATTCCTCTAGTACTTCAGTGTCTTTAAATTCAGCATCTTCTTTTTCACTGAGTACCCTATCTTCCCTAAGTACCCTATCTTCCCCCTTTTTGTCATCATCAGCAGGGTTGATTGGATATTTTGGTAAGACTAGTGGTATCTGAAGTGAATCACAGAGAAGTTTGATGTTCTCTTCCATAGCATCAAGTTGAGCTTGTTGTCTTAGTTGATTGGTCTCAAATGCATCCATTCTTTTGAGCACGACTTCTCCTTGGTCACCTAGCTGAATCTGAGTTCCCAGTATCCAATCAGCAGATGTCTTGAAGTCTTTCATCAGATTTTCTAAAGTTTCATCCTCAGCTCTTATGGCCATTTCAACAGTTTCCTCAATCTGTCTCCAACCAGCAGCATTGCTTTGAGTCATTCTCCTGATTACATCCATATCTTCACAGATGTACTTCACATTTTGAGCAGTATCTTATATCAGAGAAGTGGGAACAGCAACAGCTTTCTGGGTTGGTTGACTTAAAGCAGTCAACAGATTTGCAGTTAACTTCTCTTCAATTTCCTTCATGGACTTTGAAATCATCTGTTGAATTGAGTCCAACAGAGATGGTTGAATACTTTGGGAAGTAGAAGTAACTTCAGCTTGGATAGAAGGTAAGGCAGGAGTTGCTTCTTCAGTAATCTGATCTGCTGGACCAGGAGTAGTCTCTTTTTCCCTGGTCTCTTCAGCTTGACTAGGAGTGCTTTCCTTCTCCTTAGTCTGATCAGCTGGTTCAGAAATACCTTCATTTTCTTTGATCTGATCAGCTGGATTTGGAGTGCTTTCCTTCTCCTTGATCTTATCAGTTGTTTCAGAAGTATCCTCCTTCTTTTCCTTGTTTTGATCAGTATAGTCAGAAATGCCTTCTTTCTCTTTATTCTGATCAGCAGGTGGTGCTTGGACTTTCTTAGTTTCTGCAATAGTAATCACTTTACCTGCATTATCAACACTAGACCTATGAGTAATCCATGTTAAATCATCAATTGGAACAAACGGGGAGATTGAATCCTCAGGTAGCTCTTCATATGGTCTAATGTTAGATCCATAAACAATCTGTTTCAGACTTGGAAGAGGGATCATAGAGCTTGGCTGTCCCTTCATCTTCCTAGTCCTTTTGGCCCAAGTTTCCATTGTTTGGGAAACTGCCAGCTAGATTGAACGTTCCTTTAAGTCTTCATTGTCAGCATACTCCTCAGGAACTGAATCATATATCTTCTTTGCTTCAGCCTTTACAATATGACTGATCCTCAGTCTCAATTTATCCAAGAAAAATTCTGAGTCCAAAGCTTGAGTAAGAGAACCTGTCTCAAGCCACTTCAACACCCAGGCTTCTTCATCAGCAAAGGATTTCCAATTTGCCATTTGATCTTTACTCTTGGTTAGACGATAGTCCCTCCATCTGTTATATCTAACTTTTTCTTTGTTGAACATCGTCAGACGAGTAATCTTGGTGTTTTCTGCATTCAACCTTGCCATAAACTCATCGAAAGTAGTAGGGTCATCTTTGACAATCTCCAGTGCCAGTTTTACCTCTGCTCTTCTCTTAGGTTGTATTGCTGGGGTAGGCATGACTGGTTTAGGTTTGGTGGGATCTCTTTGTTCACCAAATACAATACCACCAGTATGCTTTGGACCATGAGAGTCCTTAGCACTTGCCTCTATGGCAGCAGCCAACTCTGCTGCTTCAATAGCATCTCTTTGTGCTTGAGTCATTTTACTGGCTTCTTCTTCCCGTATCTTGAGCTCAAGGGCCTTCAGGCGATCTTCTTCAGCCTTTTCAGTGGCCTTCCTTTGTCTCTCTGCCTCATCTAATTTCTTCTTTTCAGCAGCAGTGAGGTAAGGAATCACAATTTTACCAGTCCTTCGCTTCTTTGCTTCAGGACTTTCCACAGTTTGAAGTGGAATGGCAGCAACAGGAGTAGGGTGCAGAAGGAGTGCATCCCCTTCATTTGTTGTGCCAGTCTGCTGTTCTTCTCTAACATCAGCAGACAATGCAACAGATGAGTCTCAAGCAGGTTCTTCAATGATAATCGGTCTCTCTGCTGATGCTGGTATCTCCCTCACTGTTTCAGTTGATTCTTCAGAGAATGTGACTTTTCTCTTTGCCTTAGACTTGGCAATTCTTCCTGAAGGTTTAGGTCTAGGAGGTCCCCTTGCAGAACTCCTTGCCCTCATTCTCTTTGTAATTTTAGGAACAGTTTCATCAGATTCTGTTCTTTCTGGAGATGATCCAGTCTCCACCTGCTCAATTTCTTCAGTGAAGTCATCAATGACTTTGTCAGGAATGACAACCTCAGGCTGAGCTGATCCAGCTTCAACAGTAGTGCTTACTGTTTGATCAGCAGACCTACTGGTCTAACCAGCCTTCTTGCTCTTCTTGGCAGGGACCTTAGCAGTCTTTGCATGAGCCTTTCTTTTAGAAGTGCCCACACTTCTAACTGGCTCATACAATTTGAATTCCTTGCCACCATGTATAGCCTTACCACTTCCCATTGGACATCCCAAACTTAAAAACAGATGACTTAGCAAAATCCCATAGTTTGTCTTCTTGTCACTCAGCAGATCATATACATGAGCTGCCTAGTTAACTTTCAGTCCATAGTAGATGCAAATCATGGTGTAATACCTTCTTCTAGGCAAACTATCCAAAGAGCTTGTACTGCAGTCCAACACTTTCGCAATTATATCAACAAATCTCTGATACTCATCTTTCAGTTGAGTTTTCATCAAAGACCCAGTTAATTTCTCTCCCTCCTTAGCACATATTTTCCAGAATTCCTTCTCTTTCTCAGACCCTAGGTCTGTCACATCTCCTCCTTCATTTGTCAGCTCGTACACTTCACTTAAAACTGCAGCCGATATGCAAATCTTCTTTCCCCCAATAGTAGCAGTCATGGTTGTCTTTTTAGCATTGAATTTTCTGGTTTTGTAGAAGTGTTCAACATCGTCCAGATACACTTGTTCCTCATGAGCTTCTAAGACAGGTACTAGTGATGATTCCTTAATTTTCTTCAAAATTTCCCACATCAAATCAGTACCGGTTGCGAAGAATTTGTCATAGCTAAGATATCTTCCTTCAGTGACATCCATTTCGTGATTAAGTGATGTAGAATCTGTGAGAATTTTAGAGCTAAAGAAACAGAGAGCTTAGAGAGTTAGAGAATTTTGGGAATTTTGTGTGCGTAAGACGACTGATTTGTTCAGATCGGATTTCAAATTTTAGACTTAAAAACTTTTTTTTGGTCTTCTGTCAGCAGACTAAGCTTATGAAGAACAGTAAACTGACTATGCTGATCGTGAACAAATCTTGAACAGCAGAGTGACCACTCTTCTTATAATAACTTAGCTGATTTCAACAAAATCAGTTTTACAAGAGTATACTTGCAGCGGATAATTTGAAAGTGTTTTTCACAAGTAGACTAAGTCTTCTAAAGATTTTATCCCCAGTTTTAAAAACTCCTTCAAAATCTTTAAAGTAATTCAAAGTGTATATGCAATTTGAAATATGCAAGAAAACTTAAATGAAAAAGTAACACAAAGAATTTTTATAGTGGTTATATGGATAAAAATCCTTTAGTCCACTCTTCCAGATCACTTAGATTCTGGGTTATACTATAAACACTAAGTTTACAATATCTCCACTTACACCTAAACAACAAATGAAAAGGCTGTAAGCTCACAATAGGAAATCACTCAGAAAACCTATCCTCTGAAGTTAGATCACTCACAAAGATGGATCTCAACTCCGCACAACACTCAGCTAATACAATTTCACTCAGAAAGTATTTTCTATTTGGCTTCAACTGGGTTCTGTCAACAAATGACTTCACCAGACGAGTGAGCTGTTCGAGCTTCTTGAGACTTAGAAAAATTTCTGCTTCGGAAACAAAATCTCAGAAAATGTTGTTGTGTATTTCGCTCGTTGAAATCAGCTCTATTTATACTTGGATTTGAAAATATGACCGTTGAAGGAAATCACAATTCAAATCCGTAGCCTTAGCCCAAATTCAGAACGGCTCCCTGCTACAGTCCTTTCTCTTATGTACTTTCCTGTAGCAGCATTAAATGCACCCTGCTGATCCGAGAGTATTCTTCAATCATTTGCCATTACTACCCTTCTCTTACAGCATTTATTACACCAAGTGCATTTATTACCGTTGAACTATCTCATGATCTCTTCTACTCTGCTGATCGAGGCAACTCTGCTGATAGATACTCTGCTGATCAAACTCTGAACTAATCTGATTTGAGTCAGCTGATGGTCTACCCTTCTGATTGCTGTTTCAGCATGAGATCAGTAGTCTTCTGGGCTTTGAATTTTGAACCCTTCTGATGTCTTCCTTACTTGTTCAAAATTCTTCTAAGGGAACTAAGCTTTCCATACTTAGCTGATTTTGACGTTTTGGAAATAATCAAAACCTTCCCTTATCTTATTATCTTCTTTGCACTTCATCTTCATCTTCATCCAACAAAAAGTCTGATATCGCAATTCGAAAAGTTTGATATTCAGCCTGTTCCTAGAGAAGAAAATCGATGGGCTGATTTGCTGTCAAAGTTCACCGGTGTTGCAGATGGTTAGAAAGAAAGGATTATTACATGGTTATTATCGAACACATCCGCTATCGATCTGGATGTCGCTCCTTGCATCGACATTATGGAAATCGACAAAAGAAAGATCTCTTGGATAGATCCTTTCATCAATTACCTGAAGGAAGGAAAACTACCAGATGATACTAATGAAGCCCGAAGAATCAAGTATCGGTCCCCATCATTTACCTTGATCGATGATCAGCTCTATAAACGATCCTCCTCTGGAATCTTATTAAAGTGTATCTCTGAAAGTCAATATAATGTAATTCTTATAGAGATTCACGAGGGAGAAGTAGGAAATCACGGCGGAGCTCGAGCATTAGCCTTAAAATGCTCGAGGACGGGATATTATTGGCCAACTCTCTTTTCTGACTCAGTAGATTATGTGAAGAAATGTCATCATTGTCAAATTCATTCTAACTTGATCCATCAGCCAGCCGAGCAAATGCACTATATTCCGATCTGTTGGCCTTTCGATAAATGGGGTATCGACATTGTCGGTCCCTTCCCGACCGCCAGATCTAGAAAGAACTATGTGTTGGTCGCGGTAGGTATTTCAGTAAACGGGTCGAATGTGTGGCTCTAACTAAGATCACTCAGTTTCAAGTAATAAATTTCCTATGGAAGAATATTGTCTGCAGGTTCGGAATTCCTAGAGTTTTAATCTCTGACAATGGAACACAATTCGCTGGCAAGAAGGTCACATATTGGTTTGAGAAATTCGGGATACAGCAAAACTTCGCATCAGTAGGGCACCCGCAGGCCAATGGACAAACAGAGGTCGTAAATAGGGAGATCGTTCGATCTCTAGAAAAGCGGTTATCTGACGCAAAATGAAAGTGGCTTGATGATCTACCGGGAGTTTTATGGCCTTATAGAACCACTATAAAAGCAGCTACGGGGGAAACTCCTTTCAGCTTAGTTTACGGATCTGAAGCAGTTATTCCAGTCGATAATCTTATATCTTCTCCCAGAGTTGAATTTTATGATTCCGTGGAGAATAAATCATTGAGGCAAATGGAAGTCGATCATGCAGACAGCAAAAGGGATCATGCTAAGCTGAAAATTCAGGCCATGAAATCCAACATAGAAAAAGCGTACAATCAAAAGGTTGGAATCCGAACCTTTAAGGTCGGCGAACTAGTGCTGAAAAAATTAGAAGTCTCGAAACATGTTAGAAAACTTCAGCCCAATTGGGATGGACCTTATGTAGTGGTCGAAGTAGGGAAGAAGGGCTCTTACAAGATTGCTTATCCAAATGGAGAAGTCTTGCCTCGATCTTGGAATGCCATAAATTTGAGAAGATATTATGGAATATGAAGATTATTTAGCAGTTTCTAGCCTATCTATTGTTTTATTATCTCATTGTGTTCTTTATTTCTCATGTTCTTGAAGATTATCTATTCAATGAAAATTTTATTCGCAGAGATATTATCAATTCGTCATATTCGAAAAGTTACTATGGCCAATCTCTATGTATATTATTCAAATATCGAACAAGGGTGAAAGCTGTTGCTATGCCCCTTGGATCAGCAAAATGGGTGACGACCCTAAAAAACGACTACGGGTGAAAGCCGTTGCTATGCCCCTTAGATCGAAATAAATGAAAAGGGTGAAAGCTGTTGCTAAGACCCTCAGGTGAAAGCTGTTGCTATGACCGATCAAAAACGACTAAGGGTGAAAGCCGTTGCTATGCCCCTTAGATCGAAATAAATGAAAAGGGTGAAAGCTGTTGCTAAGACCCTCAGGTGAAAGATGTTGCTATGACCGATCAAAAACGACTAAGGGTGAAAGCCGTTGCTATGCCCCTTAGATCGAAATAAATGAAAAGGATGAAAGCTGTTGCTAAGACCCTCAGGTGAAAGTTGTTGCTATGACCGATCAAAAACGACTAAGGGTGAAAGCCGTTGCTATGCCCCTTAGATCGAAATAAATGAAAAGGGTGAAAGCTGTTGCTAAGACCCTCAGGTGAAAGCTGTTGCTATGTACCGATCAAAACGACCAAGGGTGAAAGCCGTTGCTATGCCCCTTAGGTCGAAATAAATATAGAAGGGTGAAAGCCGTTGCTAAGACCCTAAGTTCAAATTATCGATTATTTTCCAAATTCTGACAATGCTCAATTTCAAACTACAATGATCAAGATCAGCTAAGGATGTCAATTATCATTCAAATTTGGTTATTAATCTTCGATTGTTCTATCAGCAAACGAGATCGGCGAAAAATGTCAATTATTGTTCATGTTTGGGTATTAAAAATTGATGATTCAATTATTCTATCCAAGAGCAATTGCATAATTTATGTTCGATTATTAGAAAATTAGTGTTCGATTATTTTATCAGTAATCAAGATCGGCGAAGAATAACACTTATCGATCATACTTCTGGCGCGAAAAAATTGATGCTCGAAGCAAGTCTACAGATTAACAAGCAAGAATAACAAGCAAGAATTCTTGATTGCAATAAGGAGAATCAAGCTAAACTGAAAGTTTACATCTAGTACGATCCTATTACAATTGATTAACCCTACGCTTGAATACTTGGGTAGTCAAAGGAGGAAAGTGAAGCTAATACACTTCTACCCTTCATCCACTGCTTCCTCACTGATTGGTCCACACAGGACCGCGTCGAAAGAGAAGGGGGCAACTCCAGTTGGAATCATCCCTAGCGAATTCGAAGGCAACATTCTTCAAGTTGCATCTTGAAGAGGTTGAGATCGAGTGCAGAAAAACTCCTCCAGCAGTCGACCCACTATCCCGACTGGATGGAGGATAGGATACAGGGATTCGAGCCTGCCTCGAGGACTTGGAATCAGAGAGAGCAGGTCGCCTGCCGGTATTCTAGTCGCAATCATTTTCATCTGTTGATATCCTAGTCGAAGAAAGTTTTATTTGAAAGCAAAGAATCAAGGAAATGAGTTCGAGTTCGGATCTCGAACATAATTATCGGGGATCGAATTCGAATCTTGGACGTCATTATTGCGGAAAAACAATTGTTCACTAAAGAAGGCGACCACTCGAGCATATGCATCGAATAAAATTTCCATAGGAAAGTTAAAGGCAGTGGTAAAACAAGAATCATTCTAAAGTATTTATAGGAGGAGGTAATGGACATCGACGGCTCAGATCTACCATAATGAATGGTCGCGATACGAGCGATAAATGCGCCGACCGTTCCGCTTCCCGAAAAATAAGGGACTGATTGGTTAGAGTAAATCATTTCAAACTCAAAATCGGGAAGCTATGCTATCAAAAAAGTCATTGATCAGGAAAAAATATCCGAACACTGGCATTGACTAATTTGCATTCGATCTACAAGGATTGAACATTAAACACAATAAATACTTAACGATGAAGCCAAGCAGTTTATAGGAACTAATCGAGGACTATAGTCCCGAATAGAACCCCATTACGTTCCACAAATCCTGTCAGGATTGCCAACAACCCACTTCAAGTCCTATGAAATTGGAAAATACACAACATATTCGAGGAGGATATAAGCATCAGAGAAGGGCATAATAATTATAAAAAGGCACTTAGCCCTATACATCGTCTGAGATCGAAAATAAGAAAAACACAAACCAAAAGATTATTCAGAATACAGCACAAATGCGGGAAATGAAATAGAGTTACAACAATATCCTTCGAATAAAATTACACAAGTTTATGATCATGAAGAACCTTTCGAAGCTTAGCACTACGGGCTTCATACCCACGAGCATAAGCCTCATTTTCGCGAAGTTCGAAGCTCTTCTTCTCCTGCTCGTAAAGCCCTTTAAGCACTTCGAGCTCCTTGCTCAATTGTTGATGGAGCTCTTCTCCATGAACCTTAGCAACTTTCTCTTTCTCTAAAGCCAATTTTTCCTCGAGGACACGATCCAACTCACCGTTCTTCTTCTCCAGCTCGAGGGTGACAACAGCATGTTGACTCAGCTCCCGCTCAGCTAACATCTTTAGTTCAAGAAAGTCTTGTCTAGCCTATATATGGAAGGGTTAGATTCTCAAAAAAAAAAAAAAAAAAAAAAAAAAAAAAATACAGAAGAAGAAGCGGGAGAGAGGAGGACCTGAAAAAGAGAATTCGATCCATACTGAAACAGCTCCGAGGGACTCTTTCCCTTAGACGCGCCAGCTTCAGGAATAGGAAAATCAGCCTGCGGCGGATTCTCAATAAGGTTCTGGAGCTCCACTTCAGAAGCGGACTCATCCTTCGACTCTATGAGTAGGGAAGGAGAGGTCACAGGGTAGGCAGAAGTAAGAGGATCAGAAGAATTTTCTGTCTTCGAGGGTTCGGTTTCAGTTTTCGAGGGCTTAGTTTCAAGCTTTGAAGGCTCATCAGATCCTCCAGAAATTAAAGAGCCTTCTCCGGTAGGGGTCAGTTTAGCTTTCTTACCCAAACCTTCCGTCGGGGAATCAGCGTTGAGGTCAACGGTGGGCACTTCTTTCCCAGTGACAAGGTTCTGCAAGGTCTCGATTGGGGTGATCACATCAGGATAAGGTCTTTTATTGGAAGAAAGGGATGATGCTTTTTGCCTAGCTAATGCTCGGTTTGAAGTATCAATATTTTTCGGCGGAGAAGCCTCGATTCCTCATCGAGTTCCTATCTAAAACTGATTTGCTAGGAATAACTTTGGGATGTTTTACTGGAGCCTGTTTCTCCTTTTTAGTCTCCCCACCCTTGGAGGTTTTGGGAGAAGATGCAGATGTTTTTGGGGAAGCCTTGGAGGAATTGTTCTCTTTGCTCGATTTTTGGTCTTTTAATGGACCTTTACTCTTGGTACCACCCAATAACGATTTGGGGTCTATGGGCTTACCAAATATTTGATCCATAGTAAGCAAAAAGGTAAGTTTGAAAGTTCGAAAATAGATACTAAGCGCGAAGCTCCGATCTCAGTAATTAAGGGTCTTATACAAATGATTTGAAACAGTACTAATATTTATAGAAGCTACATCCTAATTTTGCAATAATTGAACCGTTGCAACTGTTGACAAGTTCAAAAGGGAACGATAAAGATTCAATCAGGAACGATAAAATCAAATATTAATTCCTACAAAATGAGAAGGATATACAGATTATGAATGGGAAAACCTTGGAGAAGGACCCTATTACGTAAAGTATTACTCCTATTACATAGCTGTTATAAACGGTCAATTTCTGATTATCGAACTATGAATTGGTTCTGGTCGAGGAATTGGATTCGTTGCCTAAACCACTGTAATCCTTGCCGAAGGCCGTACTTAACTGCAAGATTGGCCATTATGCTCATCATCTGATGCACCTCCTAAAGTAGATTCGGGGTTATGATCGGACAACTCCAGCACATCAGGGTTCGGCATTGGGAAGCCAAACTCCTCGACAAATGGGGCAAAACGGTGATCCTGCAAATTCATATCTGCCTTCGGCAAAGAGGAAGCTTTATAGTCCTTCCCTTCTACATTCTTATAAGGGTTCATATATTGAAATTATTCGTACAACTTATCTGGAATTCTCTTGGCCGAAACTAGCTGTTGAACCCCTTTGTAGAAGATCGTTTGAAGAATCTCTCCCATTCTCCTTTGAATTAAGGGATCTAGGACAGAGGACTTCAAAAATTCTCATATGGCTGGAATCACAGCCTCTTCCCGGCCTTGGGCATATGCTCGCTCGGAATCTTGCTTTGCTTGCTCAAGTTTGATTTTGACTTTCTTGAGCTCTTCTTCGAGGGCACTTTTCTCTTTAACAGTTGATAACAAATCCTCTTCCACAGATGAGATTTGTTTCTTATTGGCGATCTCCAACTCCTCCTTTGTTTTTGACAATTCTCGATGACTGGCCGATAATTTACTCGTAACGTCATCTAATTGAGCTCGAAGAGTTTTATTCTAGGTCGAAGCCTGCGCGAGCGCGTTGTGAGCTTCTTGAGATTCTTGTTCCAGCAACGACAAACGATAAGTCTGAAGCGCGAAGTATTCTCCGGCCTATGATGGAAAAATGGTATCAGCATAGTACCTAAGGATTGAGACGTATGGAATACTCAAATGTAAACAATTATTACCTCCTAGTACGTTCGAGAAAAGTTACTCAGGACTTCAAAGTCACTTTTAATGGTATGATGAAGCAGATCTTGTTTGAACCGACCGGCCATAAAAATTTTGGTGGCTTTATCAAACTCGTTTTCACCATCTGGTCCGAGGTCGGAGCAAATGGTCCCTTCTTCCGGGTAACCAACGGCTCTACGCCCGCGAAAATGTTCATTCATAAAATCTTCTACATCCGGTTCCGATCTGCTTGGTCGGCAAGGAACCGAGTCAGAGCTCTTGCCAAATGGTTTTATTCTTCTCGAAGGCCCCGGATGTTCAGCATACCGTTTCCGATCCATACGCTTTTCGTGTTTTTGTATGCCTAAAATACGGGTCCAGGAGTATTGGCTATAACCAGCGGAGGATGGATTAGAAGTATCGCTCGTGAATACACTACGCAAGGGACCAGCTACAGCGGGATTCGACGAGCTCGAGCTGCCAATCCCTCTCAAAGCTAGGTATACTTCTGGAATCTTGATCAGGTCGATGACCAGATTATATGCTCCCGTTCCTTGTTCCGCATTGTTTTTCTTCACTAGTTGCTGGGATTGACTTTGTATGCCCCTGGAACGAGCAGTCCCGATTGACGTAACAACGGACAGCCGAAACTCCTCAACGAATTGATCTGCAGAGGAAGTGCAATACGTTCAGAAAGCTAAGTGAGTAGGTCTAATCTACCTCGCATTCAAGTAAATGAGAATAATAACATACTCAAAGAGAGCGGCGCTCGAGACAAAGTGGCCGATTCGGACGTGCGTCTGAAAGATCGAGAAGATCCGCCAAGGGATTGAGAGGGCAAGGGAAGAGAAAATTCGACCGTCGAAGCTGGATAATCGCATTTGCTTAGGCCCGCCAACCTCAAAATCCGTTCTTGGACACGGAGCAAAGTCTGAAAGGGATCGGATTGAAGCTGGTTCAAAAACTCGTCAGAAAGATGAGGATTAATCTTTTCCTTGATCTTGCGACGACCATACATCCAAGGCCCTTCACCATCCCATCGATATGGTCTAGTTTTCGAACTGCCCTCAGGACGAATGTCGGGACCTTTCACAAAGAAGAACCTTCTTTTCCAGCTTTTAGTTTTATCCATAGGCACACTCGTAAAAATAGGCTGGTTCGACCGCTGTGAAAAAGATACGAACCCCGCATTGGAACCTTTAGACATACTCATCTGGAATACTTGCCAAAAATTCCGAAAAGAAGCCTCCTCTCCTTTGGCCTCCATGAGAACACTGAATGCCACGATGTATGCTATAGAATTCGGAAGAATTTGAGCAGGGGTAAGAGAAAAAGAGGATAAGATACTTCTAAGTAGGGGAATAAATGGGATGCGCAATCTATGTGAAAATTGCTTCTCGTAAAAAGCCTAGCACCCAAGTGGAGGATCAGTTGCACGTTGGCGGTAGGATGTGATGACGATTGAAAACCCCTCAGGAAGATATTTTCCGAACTCTTTGTCCAAATAAGCGTGGTTTTCTTGGACAAAAATACAAGAAGTTTGATTTGCGCCGAGCTCGGCCCGATTATGACCAGTTGATCCAGAAGGAGCTTCGAATTTATATATCCTGACAAAAACATTGTCACCAATATTACGTTTCTCTACTACGTTTTCTTCGAGATCTTTGACCTGATTTGCATCCTCAGGATCGGGATGAAATTCTCCCTCTTCAAAGTCATCGATAAGCCTAAAATCAGGATCGGAATCAGGTTCCTCTCAGACTTTGCCCTTACCCATCGAATTTCTCGAACTGGACATTATAAAAAGATATAGTTGTATGAAAAGGACAGCTTACGCGATCTCAACGCTCCGATCTAAAGTAAAAAGTCACTCTGAAAATAATTTTTAACAAGGCAACATATATATATAAAAGGTAAAAAAGATGAATTGCATGTCGGACCCTGAACAGGCGCAACGGTTAAGCTCCCTCAGGGTAAATTCAAAAATATCTTTGATATATTTGCATTTTAGACCCCTATACCTTATGGAATTGTGAGTATCTCGGTAACCGATGCGGAGAGACATTTTGGTCGAAGATTCATTTCGAAAGCAAAGCAAAAACTCTTTAACGTCGAAATTTATATCAAGACAAGTTCATCATATTGTTTCCAAGATATGCACTCTATTTCCTTGGTTCGGATTTTATCCTAATGGGTTTTTCCGAGTTGGGTTTTTAATGAGGCATATCCGAAACACATCAAAAAATAATTAGCTCATCACAACACTCGGAATAACATAAACTTCTTCGAGCTTGAGCTTCACTTTGCACTCGAGAAGTGGGGGAGTATTGATGGGGGTTATTTTGGACTCTACTATTTGGAGCTAAGGTACGAACGAAAAACCATAATCCCAACCCCGAAGGCTTAGAATCAAGCTCGGATCACTGTTCAACTAGCTCGACCCACCAGATGCAGCCCATGCTCGAAAGATACTGTTGGGCCGATCTCAGGCCCAGGCCTATGGGCCTATCCCCATTTTCAGCTATAAATACCCCAATCATTTATGACACAGGACACGCTTTCCCAGGTGCACTCCATTCGAAGCTGTCGCTCGGAAAGAAAGTTTAGGCCATTTTATATGTATTTCGCACTCTAGTTTGTACGGCATCCTATAATGCTCAAATAGGACCCCTAATACTTGTAATCTATACACCTACGATCGCAATATACATTATTGATCTATTCTCCATTTAGTTCTGTTTGTGTTTACATTGTTTATACTTCAATCTTGATCATACCACGAAACCGTGCAAGATCAAAAGTATACTCTGCTTGTGTCGAACAACAAATGAAACGACCACAAGTGCGCAATAGGAAATCACAAAGAAGACCTATTCTACAGAGACTTATCACTCACAAAGACAGATAAGAACTCCTCACAACACTCTCTTTTACACAGATTCACTCAGAAAATGTATTCTTTTTGCTTCAACTAGCTTCTATCAACAAATGACTTCGGCAGACGAGTGAGCTGTTCTTGAGCTTTGAGACTTAGAAAAATTTTTCTTAGAATTCAATCTCTCAGATGTTGTGTTCTTTTTTTTCTCTTCGTCTCTCTCAGCTATTTATAGTCACTTTTTGAATTATGTCCGTTGAAGTGAGACAAACTTCAAATCTCTTGATTTCTGGTCCTTAAATTCCGCAAACGGCTCTCTGCACAGGGACAATACTGCAAACTCTACTATCTGTCAGGCAGCATTAAATGCACCGAGCTGATACGAGTTATTCCTTCAATCATTTGCCATTAATAACTTCGGACTTCAGCATTTATTACACCAGTGGCATTTATTACCGTTGGGGCAACTTCTTGATCTTTCCACTTGGCTGATGAGAGTAGAAGTTTGATGATGAACAGAGCTGATCTCAAACTTGAACAAATCTGATTAGAGTCGGCTGATTTACACCAGTCTGATTTCTTCTCTTCCGCAGATCAGTAGTCTTCTGGACCTTGAATATTTGATCTGTCTGATATGTCTTCTTACTTGGTCAAAATTTTTCTAAGGGATTACAAATAAGTTGTCTTTACTTAGATGATATGAAGTTTTGGAAATCATTAAAACCTCCCTTAACTAATTCAAATTCAGTGCACTCCATCTTCATCTTTATCCAACATGGAATCTTCTCCAAATTTGGAGATACTTTTACATATCTCAACTCCCACCCAAAAATTTCAAAACATTATTCATTTCTTAAATACATAATTTTATCTACATAATCAAAGTTCAAATTTTAATTGTTCATTAAATAATATTAGATATTATTAAATAAAATTCAAATAATTTGAAATGAAGTCTGATTATGATTATGTAAGACTCTCAATTGAACCGGGTCTATCTGAAGCCCGATGGCTCGACCGGATTAAATTTGACTCAAACCCGAATAATTGTGAGTCGGGCTGAGGTTGAGCTTTTATAATAAAACCAATTAATTTATAATTTAAGCTTGAGCTTTATAAATCTAAGGTCCGAATATATTATTATCTTAGATATTACTTCTAAAAATTATTGGTACTATTGTTATAAGTATACTAATTACTACAAATAATCCACCACATACATGAATTATGAATGAAGTTTCTGCAGGTAAAAGGGGACATATCCAACAAAAAGAAAAAACGGAAAAAAATAAAATAAATGGTGAAAAAATGAGGGTCTTGGCACTTAACAAATTTACTTAATGTTTTATGTTATTGATTATGAGTATAAAATTTGTATATTCTTGTACAATAAATAAAATTGTCTATATATTGCATTTAAAGAATGCATAGTTTTTTTATTTGTTAAGGAAAATTTGCTTGAGTGAGCAAATCCGAAATGAGCCCGGATATAAATCTGAACCCTGAAAAATTATACGAGCCGAGTTTGAGTCCATAGATATGAGGCCCGATGAGATTTGAGTTCTAGCCTATGGACATGAAGCTCGACGGTATTTGAGTTTGGGCAATTAAAGGCTCGGCTCACAGGGTCCGATTGATAGACCTATTTCATAATAATCCAATAATGTAACTATCAAAAGAAATAGTGTGTGCTAAATCTTATAAATAAGATAACACTATCAAAAGCAAAAACAAAATTAAGCTTACAACTTGAAAATGAATGTGTACGAAACAAAAGCTTTGGATTAGGCCCATAAATATGGCGTATAAATTATATGCATTTTTTCAAATCAATTCACATTTAAATAGATTGAACTAGCAGATAATTAACGTGAGGATTGAATATATATTATTTAAGCAGTTGGAGAAGAAAAAAATGCAAGAAATAAGGAAACATTTGCTATGGAAGAGAAAATATGTAGTACGTATGGAGAAAATAAATCTATCATAAGAAAGAATATATGGGTAATCATTTCTCTTTTATTTTTAGTACTAAATTCCAAGGAAGGGAATCATAATATCATAGAGAAGTTAGATTTAACATTCCCATATTTTAATGGTAAGATTCCTGATTTGTAGGAATAAATTTCCTTTCTCAAAATTCAAGAAATCTACCCAAATAATATTATTTGATTCCAAGGAATCATGTTGGATAAGGATGAAAATGAAGAACATTGAAGACATTTAGTAAATGGAGATTTTGATGAATTCCAAAACTTCGAATCTGCTAAGTATGGATTAGCTTAGCTAATGTCCCTTTGAAGAATTTTTGACTAAGAAAAGAATATATCAGAAGAGTCAAAATTGAAGGTCCAAAGGCTACTGATCTGCTGAAGGAAAGAAATCAGACGGGTGAAGATTAGCCGACTCAAAACAGATTTTGTTCAACTTTGAGATCAGCTTTGTTCGCCTTTCATCAGCAAAGTGGAAAAGGTCAAGAAGCCTTCCCAACGGTAATAAATTCCCCTGGAAGTAATAAATGCTGAAGTACAAGGCTATTAAAGACAAATGATTGAAGAAATGCTTCGCATCAGTCGGGTGCATTTAATGCTGCCTGCAGAAAAGTATTGTTGACATTACGAACAGACTGCAAAGAGCCGTTCGCGGAAATTAAGGACCAGTACTCGAGGATTTTGAATCTTGTTCCTCTTCAACAGACATTTTTCAAACCTCAAGTATAAATAGCTGAAAGAGACGAAGAGAACAACAACAACACAATCTCTGAGAGAAATTTTCGAAGCAGAACTCTTTATGTCTCAAGAACAGCTCACTCATCAGCTTAGTCATTTGTTGACAAAAGCAGATCTTCTGAGTGATTTTGTAAACGTGAGTGTTGTGCGAAGTGTAGATCCATCTTAGTGAGTGATCTAACTTCAGAGGATAGGAGTTTCTTTGTGATTTCCTATTGCGAGCTTACGGCAATATTCATTTGTTGTTTTGGCGTAAGTGGAGATATTGTAAACTCTGTGTTTATAGTATAACCCAAGATCTTTGTGACTTGGAAGAGTGGACTAAAGGATTTAAATCCATATAACCACTATAAAAATTACTTGTGTTTTTACTTGCATTTTTACTTGCATATTTTCTATTGCATAAAAACACGTTGATTTGACTGTTTGAAAAGTTTATAAGAAAAGGAGTTTTATAAAGCTGGGGAACAAACTTTCAAACTACTAAGTCTACTTGTGAAAAACACTTTACAAAACCGCTGCAAGTACTCTAAGTATTGAAATTGATTTTGACAAAATCAGCTAAGTAACTATCAGTTTAGTGGTCAACGAAGCTGTTCAAAGATTTGTTCGCGATCAGCCGAGTTACATACTATTGATAACAGCTTAGTTTGTTTAAGTTAGAACAAAAGGTTTTAAAGTTAAAAATTGTTAAAAAGTTTAGAGGTCTATTCACCCCCTCCCCCCCCTCTAGACCTCATCTGACTACTTGGGACCAACAAGTGGTATCAGAGTAGGTGGTTCATTAGAATCAGCTGCCTGATCAACGAGCTTGATCCGAGTGTTTTTCAAAGGTTTTCAAAACTTTTCAAAAGAGCATCTTTTTGAAAAACAAAAAACTTTTTGAAAAATGGATTGTATCAGCCATGTTCCCCACATAGCTGATATGAGCTTTGAAGACTGGAAAATCAGGATGGAGATTTTCCTGGCTGCCTACAATGATAACATGTACACATGTATCATCAAAGGTCCATTCAGATTCACCAAGACTATCACTGTTGATGAAGCTGAAATAGTGGTGGAAAAAGATCTGACAGAAATGACGCCAGAAGAAATAAAGCTATTTAATCTGGACAAAGTCGGAAGATTTATCATGACTAAAGCCCTGGATAATGATCGGTTTGACAAAGTCAA
Source organism: Penstemon barbatus (assembly GCA_003313485.2). Taxonomy (NCBI): domain Eukaryota; kingdom Viridiplantae; phylum Streptophyta; class Magnoliopsida; order Lamiales; family Plantaginaceae; genus Penstemon; species Penstemon barbatus. The sequence goes on from CM064881.1 coordinate 33,949,438, forward strand.
ACATTGCAAAACTGCAAAGGAGATGTGGGATAAGGTTCGTGATATGAGCGAAGGAAACGACGCCATCAAAGAGCATCAGCTGGGTGTTGCTCTGGAAAAGCTGGACAACTTCAAGATGAAGTCTGCGGAAACCATTGACCAGATGGATACAAGGTTTACAAGGACGCTGAATGAAGTGTTAAAGCTTGGAAAAACCTTCACTGATAAGGAGATAACCGTCAGAGTACTGAAGGCTCTACCTCCGAAGTTCAACATGAAGGTGACAGCCATGGAAGAGTCAAGAGATCTGGGAAAGATTTCTCTCACCGAGCTGTTCTCAGTACTCAAGGCGTACGAGTATAAACTGCCAAGAATGGGTGTTGAAGAAACCTCAACTTCAAGTCCCACAGCTGCACTGGTTGCTGCTGAAAATCCAAGAAGGCCAGCCTACAAAAGCAAAGATGTGGACTCATCTGATGAAGTCACACTACTCAACAAAAAGGAGTACACTGCTGGAGACGTAGCATTGCTGATGAACTACTTCAAAAAGTTCTACAGATGAAAAATGAAGAACAAATATAACAATGCTTCTACTTCTAACCTTACTTCTTCTCAGGATAAGGATTCTTATAAATCCAAAATGATGGGCTATAACTGCAGGAAACTGGGCCATTTCATCAGAGACTGTCCATATCCTAAAGCTGAGAAGTATACAGAAGAAGAAAAGAGAATCAGAAAGGAAAGAAAGCATCAGAAAGGAAAGGCGATGGTAGCAGAAGCAGAAAAGCCAGCTGCTGTCTACTCATCTGATTCGGATTCAGACACTTCTGATGAAGAGTCTTCTGATGAAGAGAGTCCTGCTCTTCTCTGCCTGATGGCTAAGGAATCTGTTGACTCCGAGAATGATGAGGTAGCTCCTCTCGATAATGAATTATTTAATTCATTTGAACAAATGATGCTCAACAATACTAGCATTGCTGATGCATTTAAAAAGCTTAAGGAAGAGATGATATTGCTGAAAGAGCAAAACAGTTCACTGAAACTTAAAGCTGAAAAGCCAAAAGAATCAGCTGAATATAAACTGCTCGAGCAAGAAAATGAATCTCTGAAAGCTGAAGGTGAAGTTTATAAGGGTAAAACCATTGAGCTTGAGAAAGTCATTGAGTCTCATGAGAAGTCATTTGTTGCATCCACTCACATGTCTAGTAAACAGAAGACACCTTTAGAACAGCATAAGTTAGAACTGAACCATACTGAAAAATTCATATCAGTTGACAATAGCAAGGTCATATTGTATGTTCAGACTACTAAACCTGCTTCACCTGAGAAAGAATTAAAGGAGACGAAAACTCCTAAGGCTAAAAAGAGCAAAGAGCCTAGTGTAGGAAAACGGACTAGTAAGCCTAAACAGAAGAATCCTAGGAAGTCCTCTGACAAGGCTAAAACTAATCAGACTAGTGATAAAACTAAGTCGTCTGTTAATGAGCAAGCATCTAGTAAACCAAAGAAGCATAAGAACAAGAAAAATCAAAATGCTTGGTATGGAAATGAGTCTTATTATGTGCAACATGCTGCATATCCTCCTATGTATCATGCACCTCAATTTCCAACTTACTATGCACCATATCCTGCTCATCAAATGCATGCATATCCTGCTTATCATGCACCTTACCCGACTTATGAAAATTTTCCTAATCATACTGATCATCAACCTGACTTATCTGCTATTTATGATAAAGATAAAACTGTTCATGCTCCTTTCAAAACTCAGAAGCCTAAGAAGCCTAAGACATCAACATCTTGGGTTGTCAAAGGTGGAACTAATCCTTCAGGACCCTCTCAATAAGGGTACCTAAAACAATTTTATTTTTGTTTTGTAGGTTAGGATTAGGAGTAGGAGTAAAGTAGAGAAGATTTGGTACTTGGACAGTGGATGTTCAAGACACATGTGTGGAAGCATACATGAGCTGACTGATGCTGTTGCTGTGGATGGTCCTAAAGTCACTTTTGGGGACAGCAAAGAAGGCAAGATTGTAGCAAGTGGAAAGCTGATCAAAGGTAACATTGAGACATCTGACGTCTCTTATGTTAAAGGCCTCAAATACAATTTGCTGAGCATAAGTCAATTTTGTGACAAAGGATATTCAGTCATCTTCTCAACAGATAAGTGCTACGTTGAACAGATTGATACAAAGAAGGTCATTTTATCTGGAAGACGACAAGGAAATATCTACACAGTGGACTGGAATTCTGCTGACAAGAATTCAAGTACTTGTTTGGTGGCATCAACACCAAGTGAAGTCAGTTGGCTGTGGCACAAAAGAATGAACCATGTGAATTTCAAGACCATAAACAGACTTATCAAGAATAATCTGGTAGAAGGAATTCCAAAGACAGTCATGAGCGAAGATAAGCTCTGTGACGCCTGTAAGAAGGGTAAACAAATCAAGTCATCGTTCAAAAGCAAGAAGCATCAATCTTCTGGAAGAATATTAGAGCTGCTACACATGGACTTATTTGGACCCATTGATCCAGTCAGCAATGGTGGAAAGAAATACTGCCTAGCTGTTGTGGATGATTATTCAAGATACACTTGTGTGATTTTCATGAAGAAGAAAAGTGAAACCAAGGAGCATCTTACAAATCTGATGGAAAAGATTCAAAATGAGAAAAATATGAAAATACTGAAGATCAGATCGGATAGAGGGACTGAGTTTACAAACTCTACTGTTGAAGAGTATTGTAATGCCAGAGGAATCAGTCATGAGTACTCTACTGCCAGAATCCCTCAACAAAATGGAGTTGCTGAAAGGAGAAACAGAACTCTTAAAGAAGCTACCAGGACAATGATAGCTGAAGCTAAACTGCCTCAAAGATTTTGGGCAGAAGCAACAAATACAACATGCTTTACCCAAAACAGATGCATGATCAACAAGCACCAAAACAAAACTCCATATGAAGTTTGGAACAACAGGAAGCCAAACATTCATTACTTTAAGATATTTGGTTGTAAATCCTTTGTTTTAAATAATGGGAAAAATCACCTTACTGCATTTGCAGAAAAGGCTGATGAAGCTGTTTTTGTAGGATACTCTACTGTTAGTAAAGCTTATAGAGTCTTTAACAAAAGAACTTTACTTATAGAAGAATCCATTCATGTAGTATTTGATGAACCTAGTCAATCTTCTGAAAAGAATCAAAGTGTTAATCAAGATCTGTCTATTGATTTACAGAAGTTGAATGTTGGAAAGAATGTAGAATATGTTCCCATCATACTACCTGATCTCAACCTAGCTGATAACTCAAGTGCTGTTCAAAATCACAGTGCTGATTGTCTAATAGACGAGTTGCAAACAGCTGATAGACCAGAGACTGTTCAACAGACTACTACTGAATCTCCAACAGTAGTGTTGCAAGATCAAAACAAAGGACAACATTATGATTTGCAACCTGATCTTAGATGGCTCAAGAATCATCCGCCAGAGTTGGTGATTGGTGATCCTTTGGATAAAGAAAATACGAGGAGAGCTGCTGCAAATGAAGCAATGTTTGTCATTTTCCTATCTCAAATTGAGCCCAAACAGATTGAAGAAGGTCTTAGTGATTCAAACTAGATAGAAGCTATGCAAGAAGAGCTAAATCAATTTGAAAGGAATGAAGTCTAGTACTTAGTTCCTAGACCAAGTCATCAAAGAGTCATTGGCACTAAGTGGGTATTCAGGAATAAAATGAATGAAGATGGTGAAGTCACCAGAAACAAAGCAAGATTAGTGGCCAAGGGATACTGCCAAGAAGAAGGCATGGACTTTGATGAAACTTTTGCACCAGTAGCAAGATTAGAGGCAATCAGACTCTTTCTTGCCTATGCTGCTCACAAGAATTTCACACTCTATCAGATAGATGTGAAATCAGCTTTTCTCAATGGAGAATTGCAAGAAGAAGTTTATGTTGAACAACCACCTGGTTTTGAAGCTTATCAAGAAGAAGACAAGGTGTATCGTCTAAAGAAAGCCCTCTATGGATTGAAACAGGCTCCAAGAGCATGGTATGATACTTTATCTGATTTTCTTTTAATTAAAGGATTTCATAAAGGTAAAGTGGACAAGACCTTGTCCACTATTGAATGGGAAGAACATATTTTGCTTGTGCAAATTTATGTGGACGATATTATTTTCGGTTCAACTAACCAACAGATGTGTGACAAGTTCTCAAAGCTGATGCAAAACAAGTTTGAAATGAGCATGATGGGAGAAATTAATTATTTTCTTGGTTTGCAAGTAAGACAGTTGTCTGATGGAATTTTCATCAGCTAAGCAAAATACACAAAGGATCTGTTCAAGAAATTTGGTATGGAAACTAGCTCTACTGCTAATATTCCAATGTCTACTAGTCTTCGTTTGGAAAGGATGAAGATGGCAAATCAGTGGACATAATCAAGTACAGAGGAATTATTGGGTCACTGTTATACTTAACTGCTAGCAGACCTGATATCATGTACTCTGTTGGGGTTTGTGCGACGTATCAATCAAATCCTAAGAAATCTCACCTCTTAGCTGCCAAAAGGATACTCAAGTATCTTAAAGGTACCAAAGATTTGGGATTATGGTATCCTAGAGAATCTGGATTTGAGCTTATAGGATATTCAGATTCTGACCTTGCTGGCTGCAAGATTGATAGAAAAAGCACAACAGGTGCCTGTCAATTCTTAGGTAGTCGTTTGATCTCATGGATGAGTAAGAAACAGACATCAGTTTCCATATCAACTGCTGAAGCTGAATACATAGCTGCTGGAGCTTGCTGTGCATAAATATTATGGTTGAAGCATCAACTTGAAGATTACAACATAAAAATCAGTGGAATCCCAATCTACTGTGATAATACAAGTGCAATCAGCCTTACTCAGAATACTACAAGTCATTCAAGGATTAAACATATTGAGATCAAGCATCACTTTATTAGAGATCATGTGGAGAAAGGAAATGTCATGATAGAATATGTGTTTACTGAAAATCAGATTGTTGACATCTTCACAAAACTTCTAAGTGAAACAAGGTTTTCAACTCTAAGAGCTGAATTAGGTTTATTAAAATTGGATGCATAAGCTGAGGGGGAACTCAACAGAAGACTGAAGTTCAACAGCTTAATCATCACAGTTATCTTCAAGGATTAACTTTCAACAGACTAGTTAACTTATGAATTCTTAAAGTCAGGGGGAACGTGTAAGACTAGCGGTACTTCTGATTAAAAGATGAAATTTGTTGATGACAGTTAGTTGAAGTTATGTTTTCAACAGAAGATTAAAGTCTTGATGATTGAAGATTTATTATCTAGCTGGATTGACAAACAGCCGAGGAAGGTCATCAGCTATTGGCTTTCACTGATAACAACTTTGTCATCAGGACAGTAGTCCATCAGATACGTATTTACTTTACTAATCTGATCACTTATGTAAAAGCTTATTGTTTAAAACGCTTTATTTCAAAACACGATTTTACAAGTGACAGAAGGGCGGTACAAATTCCCGCTCCTCATTAAATGCAATTTGAATTTGAAAGATCGTAACTGACTCCGCACGATCAGCACTGACAAGAAACGGATCCAATGATTAGCTGGTATCACGGAAACCGAAATACCCTAACTCTATAAATCCAGATCTGATCAGCCATGTAGCTCTTTACGCACCCCAAATATTCAAAGCATACTTGTGAGAAATTTCAAGCAATTTTCTGCAAATTTCTTCTTGTTTCCTCTAACTTCCAACAGATTCAATGGCTGCTGAAGGTATGTACTTAGTCTATGATTCCTATTACCAATCTGGTACCGATCTGATGAAAGAACTGCTGGAGAAGTTCAAGTCGGCCTTACTGGTAAACTTTATAGAGTACAATGAAGGAGTAATCTAGCCTGACCAGGTTTTGGAGTACTATAAGACCGCATCCGTTGATTTCACAACTATGGAAATCAAAGCTACAGTTGGTGGTAAATCCATCATCATTACTCCTGCTGTCCTTCATGAGACCTTTGGTCTTCCTAACAGAGGACGACATGACGTCATTGTACTGACAGAAGACAAGCACCAACAATTCTGGGCGATCTGCGCCAAAGAAGGGGAGATGTTGTCCGGCAACATCAAGAAGAAACAGTTGAAAGACGAGTATCAGCGGATGGCTGATATGGTTTCTAAGTTGATCGAAAACTACACTTTTTCTCTGGATGTTGTTACCATGAAGAGGTTCAGCATCATGGCTGCCATTTACTACGGACTGGAAGTCAACTGGTATGTTGTCATCTGGTATGTTTTGGCAAATTTCCTCGAAGTGAAGAAAGGCAAGACTCATCAGACCAATCACAGAATCGCGCTCAGTTATCTGCTGTTCACACTGGGTTGTGATATGACAAATGGAAAGGAGATCCACAAATCAAAGGCAATATATAAGTACTTGCCTGTTCTAAAGAGAAAGGCTGATGAGCCTGATGAGGATGAAAACGAGGAACAAAATGATGTTCCTGCCAAAAGGTCAAGGAGATTGGTCAAAACAGCTGAGTTAGCTGTTGAGACCTAGAAGAAGAAGGCTACTGAAAAGCCTAAGGAGAAGGCTCCTAAGAAAGTGGAGACAGTGACTGATGTTGCTGGAGCTGTTAAAATCATTGATCAGGTCACTGCTGATGTCAGGAATACATCCCCTGCATCATCCTCCAGAACACCAACTGCACAAGTACCTGATGAGACTGTTTCTCACAGGACAAGGAGTCAGTTAAGAGATACTGCTGCTTCAAGACATATTCAAGGAATAATGAAGAAAACAATAAGGAAGCAGATGACTTTTGTTGAGGAACCTACTGAGCTGATAGACTTAGTAAGAGAAAGTCCTCCACCTGCTGAAAGACCTGTTGGAGCTGATGAGGCTTCTGTTGCTGACCAAACTGATGCGCAACAGATGACTCAAGCTACACCAACAGTTGAGGCTGCAAAACCTCAGGATAATCCAGATGTTATGATCATCCATCCTATTGCTGCTGCACCCATCTCATCTGCTGGTCCAGCCCCTGCCCCAATTGACAAAGGAAAAAGGAAGATTCTGATAAAAAAGAAGAAGATTTTTGCAGCTGAGAAGAGAAAAAGGGAGGAAGCTGAACAGAGGAAGATGGATGAGTTAGAAGAGAAGAAGGCTCTTGAACTTAGCAAGATTCAAGAAGCTAAAGATGCAAAAAGGAGAAAGATGTCTGAAGCTGAGAGAAAAGCAGGTGAAGATGCAGAACTTGCTATGGTCATTGAGATCAGCAAGACTGATTCTCATGGACCTGTCCATGGCGGAGGCATAAAAATCAATGAGGCTGATGAAGACAAATCAAAGAAGCCCAAAATGCCTGCTGGAGAGGCTAAGCCAAAAGAAAAATTTGAAATAAGAAGAGCATTTGACATTGTCTATGCTGATAAGGAGCTCTTCAAAAGGTTTGAGAAGACTTTGGCTTATTATGACCAGAAGCTTATGCTAACGACACTGTTCACCCAGGATGAACAGATCAATTGCAGAACTTCAAAGTCTGAGGGAGTTAGCTGATGAAGAACAGTGGGTTCTAAATTGGTTAAGGACATACTCTATTCAGAAAGCCTTGGATCCTCACTATGTCAGAGTTATTATGCATCAATATGCAAAGGAGTTTGCATCATAGGAGGCCAAGATCATTCGAAACACTTTGCCTGCTAAAAGAAGAAAATCTGATAATGCTGAAGAGAGGGCCATCAACATTGCTGTTATGACCGCCTTGAAGAGATGGGCAGAAAGGTCAAGATACCAGCAGGGATGTTCAAGTGAATTGCCTCAGCTGCCAAGCATTCAGCAGATCATTTTCGGCAAAGAGGTTAAGGAGTATTGTGAAGTGCCCAAGGGTAATAATGCCTTTGTAAATCCTTGGATAAGTGTGCGACAGATTCGTCAAACAACATGTTTCAATGATGATGGCACGATCACAAACTTGTTTTATAATGATGTCACGGATGAGCACAAGAAAGTTGATGAACCCTTAGCACTTGAGTGGAATGCTAAGGCTTCTGAAGCTAATCAGGAGACTGAAATGAAAGATGTCCTTGTCCACCAGGAGACTGAAGAAAGGGAAGCTGATACTTCTGTTTCATCAGGTGATCAACATTCATCACTGATGGAAGCCTTGCAGATGCTAATGGAGAATCAGATGAAAGAACTGGAAAAGAAGAACAACTTGAAGTTGCAAAAGTTGAAGGAAGAGCTGAAGGAAGAGTTGGCTGAGTCCAACAAATCCGAACTGGAGAGTATTCATCTTCAAACTGCAGAAACTATCAAAGCATCCATAGATAGTTTACCCCTGCCAGAAGACCATTCAAAGCAATTAGTCCAAAGCCATGGTGAAATGAACAAAAACGTTGAAGATGTGAAGGTTGATGTAAATCACCTTCATAGCGCCTTTCAAAGAGCTGAGCACAAAATAGCTTGATAACGGAGATTTTGGATCCCACCTTTTGTTACCAATATAAGATTGAAAAACCGGAATCTTGGTTCTAAAGGTACGGACTCGAGCTCGGGACGAAGCCAAGGTAACAGGATCCAATTTCATGCAGTCCATGATCAAATGTTACTGTTGGGCCGATCCCAGGCCCAAAGCTAAAGGCCGACCCTCATTCTCGGCTATAAATACCCCAAGCATTTATGACAATGGGGGGCTTCCCCAGGTGCGCTACGCTCGAAGCTACAGCTCGGATAGATTAGCTCGGCCATTTTATTTGTATTTCGCCCTCTAGCTTGTACGGCATCCTATAATGCTCAAATAGGACCCTCAATATCTGTAAATTGTATCCCTACATTCGGAATATACATATACATTGATCTTTCTTCTGTTTTATTGTGTCAATTGTATTTGTTCCATTAATATCGATCACGTCGCAAAATCACGTAAGATCAATTGGCGCCCACCGTGGGGCCTTATTTGGGTGTTAGATCGAAAAATACTTACTACGAGGAGGAATACATATAACCAAGGAGAACCATCCCACGCTGCGGGGGTTCAGATTTCAGATAACAAGGAGCCCGACAATCTATCCGAGCAGTGTTCTAGTTGGATTATGATCGGATGTCAGAGCTACCAACGTTGGAGGATTTCTCTAGATAATTTGGGAAAAATGCTAATCGAGCTCTATCTTATTTACCCTTGATATGGAATTAACAAGAAGCATGGTTCGGAAATGTGGGGCAAAAGGATTATCTATCTTATTGACGTCTTATTCACGTATGGAAGTTTTATTCATGGTTTGGAATACATTATTATAGACAGAGAAAACTATACACAATTTTCGGGAATATCCGCCATCTCGTTATCTCGTCTTGTCTTCGCTTATCTTATATCACAAAGGATTATCTATTCAATGGAGAATTTATTCGATTGGAGTCTTATTAATTCGTTATATTCGAGAAATTTATTATGGCCAACCTTTATCAATTTATCATATTCAAAGTTATTATGGCCCATCTCTATGCATATCTATAAAAACGACTAAGGGTGAAAGCCGTTGCTATGCCCCTTAGATCGAAATAAATGAAAAGGGTGAAAGCTGTTGCTAAGACCCTCAGGTGAAAGCTGTTGCTATGATCGATGAAAACGACTAAGGGTGAAAGTCGTTGCTATGCCCCTTAGATCGAAATAAATGAAAATGGTGAAAGTTGTTGCTAAGACCCTCAGGTGAAAGCTGTTGCTATGACCGATGAAAACGACTAAGGGTGAAAGCCGTTGCTATGCCCCTTAGATCGAAATAAATGAAAAGGGTGAAAGTTGTTGCTAAGACCCTCAGGTGAAAGCTGTTGCTATGACCGATGAAAACGACTAAGGGTGAAAGCCGTTGATATGCCCCTTAGATCGAAATAAACGAAAAGTGTGAAAGCTGTTGCTAAGACCCTTAGGTGAAAGCTGTTGCTATGACCGATGAAAACGACTAAGGGTAAAAGCCGTTGCTATGCCCCTTAGATCGAAATAAATGAAAAAGGGTGAAAGCTGTTGCTAAGACCCTCAGGTGAAAGCTGTTGCTATGACCGATAAAAACAACTAAGGGTGAAAGACGTTGCTATGCCTCTCAGATCGAAATAAATATAAAGGGTGAAAGCTGTTGCTAGGACTCATAGAATGAAGTTTCGATCTTCAGATTGCAGATTTTACTCCGCAATTGCACAGTTCATTTATTCTATTATTGGATTTATTTTCCAAAATCAATCAATTCTCTACTCATCGAAAATGTAAATGATTTATGCGTATAAAAGGTTTTGAACAAAAAGTTTTGCAGATATCCAACACAGAGTTAATCCGATCAACTTGGTCGTCAGTTAACGGAGTTACAGCCTATGATGCTTGGAATTTATTTTTCCGATCATCCAATTTAGTAATCTCAGAGTAATTACACGAATCAATCGCGGTCAAAATTTATAAGTTATTTACTATCATCCCGGATTATTTCTCGATCAATCATAATTTATATAGACTCTTTATTGGTTCAGATACTTTCCTCGATCAGTTGGGACATAATTGATTTCCCTTAATCGATGGCAATTCCAAGTGGAGTGGATCCTGCATTTGCCGAAATATCGGTAAAAATCCGATAATACAACAGTAACAAAATATATAAATATTCGAAGTTGCAACCTAATTTGGACTACCGTTCAACCACCGAGGAAATTTATGATTCCGATGGGAAGGACTAGATAACTTCGAGATAACTACACCAAGTTGCTATAAATCAAGTTTCAACGGGTCTCTCTTATATTCAACCAAAGAAGTCAAAATGACATAAAAGAGTAAACAATGAAATTCGATCAGAAAACAAAGCTTTATTATTATTCTTTGAACGAGTTACAAGTAATGCCTCGAACATAATATTCGGGCTCAAAAAGTACAGTACAATCGCTGCTACCCTACAACAAACTCTACGAGTAAATGATAATCAGGTTCGGTCCGTGTTCTCGAGATCGCTCCAGATGCAGAACTCAGCAGTGATTCTTTATGGCAATCACTCGCCACGTGTCGCACATCCGTCTTCATAAGAGATAAAAGCCGGACCAGAGCTCCCCTCCAGGACTTTTAACCGATCTAAGGTCTTCATCTGTAAACAATGATTGTAATACACAATCATTATCTACTGCCTAATCCGATCCAGAGCAGGGGAGAGTTACCTCAGTGGAATTACTCCACGCAACCTCGAAGGAATTATACTTCAAGAAAGCCCTCGAGGAAGCTGGAGCCCCAGTTTTAAAGAACTCCTCTGAGGTTAACCAACTGCCGGACCAGACGCTGCGCCAGAAAACCGGAATTATAACCCGTCTCAAATTCGTTATATCCAAGAAAACAGGTTGCCTGCCGGTATTCTAGGCGCAATTCCTTTTGCCTGTCGATATTCTAAGCGAAAAAGGTTACGTCAAAGGGACCAGGATCGAAAAACAGGGTTCGAATTCTTATCTCAAATTCATCTATCTTAGAAGTAATGTGAATCAGAGTGAAAACTCGATCCATGATGATCGGATGAAGCATAAAGGCAGAAGTATAGAATGTCGCATAAACAAAATGAAACTATTTATAGCAGCGAAGGGTTTTGTACCAACGGCCCAGATAACAGATCACGGACGGCTATGATATATGTAATAAATGAACTGACCGATACATTTCCCGAGAAATAGGGTCCTGTTTGGTTTGGAGAGGGAACAATCTAACGGGCGCATAAAGGAAGACTTGTTCGAAAAATCGTCCAACAAATTCTTATCAGTTGTCCAATTTATAAGGCAACATCGGAATAAGGGATATTTAGTCTAATTTCAACCCTATTGCGCCCGCTATTTGAAGTATAGATTCGATTTGGATAACTCATAGCGTTATTTTCAAGGGATAGCGATTCGGACACCGGCTCAATTTTTCAACCGTTCACAAATTGTATACCTATAGATATAACTATCGAATCCGAGCAAAGAATACTTATTGTTATCAGGGATTTATGATCGATGAAAGAATCTCGAACTAAAGAGTTCGACCAGCTTTGGAAATTTGACACTGCTAAGGATCAGTTGAAGGCTCATTCATAGAAGTTTTCAAAGGAAGGTTAATTAATTGATTACCCACATAATTAATTTCAGGTGTTCGAGATCGGGTTGTTGAAGATGAGAATTTATCTGATTATACTTTGCTTTATCAACAAGGAAAGGAAAAAAGGCATTTATGAATATTATTACAGAGACAAGAATTCAAAGGAAAAATATTGATACATTTCGAGCATAACACAAACTAATATATTACATAAGAATCCCTTTACTTTCTACAATCCTATGAAATTTTCGGTCTCCTCTCCTATCAGTTATTCGGAGTAACTTAGCTCTGAGCACGGAATCTCCTTTGGACCCGCAGGCTTTTAACTTTATTTGCAATCCTCCGAAGACGAGGGGGCGAACACATTGTTTGGTGGGTAACCGTATTCTTCATCGTTCCCTCCCCAGTATGTCTTCCTAAATGCATTGTGGCAATAGGTCCCTAATTTAAGACCTACGCGATGACCTGCGGACTCCATGGATCTGGCATATTGGCCTTCAAGATGGAGATTCTGTTTGCCTGTCGATATTCTAAGCGAAGCCAAAGTAGTCCGTCTTTCGCTCGAAAAATGTTCGAAGTCTGAGCTCAAAAAGTTGAATAAATTGAATGATGGTCTTGATCGCCATGATCGAACAAATAGTGCGCCAGTACGATGAATGAGATAATTTAAAAAGGTATGACGGCCTTTTATAGCAAAATTAAAAGGAATCTGACGGCGGATAATTCGTGAAACGAATGGGTAAGATTTGACGACTGTTGCAATTCCCGATAAATGAGGAATTGTTTGGAAAAATAAAATTTGGAACATATACACAACATCAACATATCATAAGAAGAAGGTTTCATTTCTATTGCAGTTTACAAGAAGAAAAATTTCGATCCTATTACAAGCTATGAATCCTACTATTGACTAAACCCAATCCAGTTGATCCAATTTCCCCAGTTAGGAAGTCGAATAAGCTCTTGTTTAGGCTTGACAAGTGGGAGCTACCGAGCCCCTTAATCCATCGATTGTTATTATAAGGGAAAAATCTACGATAATACCCTTACTCGAAAGATTTACAAGGATGGCGAATATTGGGTGTTGGTTGATAATCGAAAGGGAAAGTTGAAGGTCTAGTTTGATGCTTGAGATCGAATAGCTCAGTCCGAACACCAACCCATTTATTAAATCTGCACCATCCCACACTTAGCGGACTTTAGCGCAACGATTCCCCCGTGATGAAAGTCACGCCGGAAAAACAATGGCTTACTCTTCAAAGAACCGATAGAGTTGTCAGGGCCGTGGATGGTCAGCAATGCACCTTGTTGGCCTTCGAGATCGGATATTTCTTCGTCTACAGATATCCTAGTCGATGATAAAATACTCGATACCTCATGATTTGCAAAATACGTTCCAACTCGAATTTCAAAATCTTGGGAGGAAAAGGAATATTCCTTGATCGACATGATCGAAGAAAATCCTACTAAAAGGAGAATGATCTATCTGAGGAGAGGAGAGGGCTCATTTATAGGAGCATTTTTTTTTTACGCAATCCAACGGATGAGATGTAGAATTTTATGCCGTCTGGATGTGGCAACTGTTTAGCTTCTCGAGGAATAAGGTAATGTTTGGCAAGAACATCATGCAAAACTATTATGAAGGAAAAGAAATTATCAAAACGGCTCATTGTCTAGTCGAAAATTTGACCTTCTGCTTGACCAACGGTAATTTCGAACGCAGTTGCACGAGGTACTACCTCTACGATTTTGTTGATCTTTCTTCTTAAAAAAAAAAAGAAAAAATATAATAATCAAAAAGGGCAATTTCGAAGCAGCAAACATTGTGAGCTTTAGAAGATCTTCATTATCTTAACACGAAACGAGATTTCCATACAGTTGGGAACAGCAGAGAAAAAGGAAGTCGGATCGAAGGGTCTTTCGACTTAGACTTTTCTATCGATATAAGAAAACATGCATATCCTAAAAGAATGCCTGAAGATCGAATTTACATCTCGTGAAATGGGCCCCGATCCCAACATTGGATATGACAATAAAGTAAGGAAAAACGGCCTCACTATTTGGTAATAGATCATTGCTCTCGTCAAGACATCGGTTCGACTAAAGAAGCATAGGAGCAAATATACATATAGTTTAAAAGCAAGAGTACATGAATCTACAAGCTACGAATCCAGAATAAATAAAGTCCTACGAAGCCAGATACATGACCCCCCGCCATCTATTCGCTTTCTTCCTCAGAATCACTTTCCGAGCTATCATCAGAGGAGCTGTTTGAGCTTTCATCCCCTTCGTCATTGCTCTGGTCATTAGGCCTGGGATCACTTGCCTTAGGAAAATCAATTTTCTCTCCTTCTTGCTCGTCGAATTCGCCCTCGATGTCGACATCTTCATCCTTCTCCCCCGAATTCTCCGTTTCAAGCACATCGGGATTGGGCATAGGAACACCAAATTCGGTAAGGAACGGGGCAAACTCATGACTGGCTAAGTCTTCGAGCTTGGGAGAAAGAGAAGAAGCCTTATAATCTTCCCCATGTATATTTTTATAAGGGTCCATATAGGGAAGATAATCGTCGAGAGTGCCTTGAATCCGTCAAGCCACAACGAGTTGCTGAACCCTTTATAGTAGAAGGCTTGATTGATTTCGCCTGATCTTGACCGAACCAAGGCATCGAGAAAGGGCAACTTTAAAAATTCCCTTATAGCAGGTAGTCTGCCTTCTTCTCGGCCTCGAGCATACGCCTGATCGGATAATGCCTTAGCCCGCTCGAGATCCGAGTTTAATTTGGCTACCTCTTCCTCGAGGGCTCTCTTTCTTTCAAGTTCTTTCCTGGCATCCTCGAGTTCCTTCTCAACCTTTGAGAGCTTAGCAGAAGTCTCCTTCAACTCATCAGTTTTGACAGCTTCTTCTTTCAAAACACGAAGAAGAGCATCGTGGGTTTGCCGAGACTCCTCCTCCAGGATGGCCATTCGATAAGTCTGATGAGTAAATAACTCCCCAGCCTACAAAAGAAAGCAGACTTTAGCAATAAAACAAGTTTTCGGAAAAAGGTTACCGCAGTAAAAGAAAAGGGTACCTTTTCATGTACATAGGCATAATCACCCATAATCTGGAAACCATCCCTCTGAAAGAGCTCCGTTTTGTCATCTTTAAATCTTGCGGCCATTAAGAGTCGGAGGGATTTGTCCACTGTATGTTCACCGTCGGGACCAAGGTCAGCTTGGATGCTTCCATCTTCTGGAAACCCAGCGGCCCTAGGACCGCGAAGATGATCCTCAATAAAGTCTACCAACTCAGGCTCGGAGCGGCCGGATCGACATTTACTTGGCCCTGGATTCCGACCAAACGGCCTTACCCTTCGAGAAGATTCGGGATCCCCGCTACTCCTTTTCCTTGCCATTCGAGCTTCAGCAATCTCTTGGGATCGAATCTCCTGCAGCGTATAATAACTGCACCCCGCAGCACTAGGATTGGAGAAATTAATTGGAAACATGATCGAAGAGGAGCACTAGTTGGAGCTTGTGAAGTTCCCTCAGCAGCTATTTGAAGAAGGTCTGTAGCCATATTCGGAGCAGTAGAATCATCAGTTCTGGCCTTGGCTCCCTCTATCATTACAGTAGCCCTCGATTTCTTCTGTTTGCGAGGAAGACCTTGAGATTTTATAGAAAATGAAGCAACAACCGAGCCAGCAACAGAAGTTCGAAACTTCTCAACAATTTCAGCTGAAAAATTAACAATGTTTATTTAAGGTTGAGAAAAATGAACTAGATTCTATGAAAGGAGATAGTATACCTAAAGTAAGGGGAACAACTACAGCAGAAGCCCCCTCATCAGTTTGAGCAGCAGGTACGGCTGGGTCGTCAGGAATCGTGAATGAAGATTCCCCAAAATTAAGGGGAGGGGCTGAGTAAGAACATGAACTGAGCCCTGCCATTCTCAAGACTCTCTCTTGAGTCAGTAAAGCGGTCTGATTAATGTCGGAACAAAGGGACTGCAAAAATGCATCCGGAAGCTCATGGCTCATCCGCCCTATGAGTTTTCGCCTACCATAAACCCAAGACCGCTCCCCGAGCCATTTATAAGGGGTCGGTTCGGGTAATTTGGCGGAAGGGGGAGTGTAGGGGCCTCGAACAAAAAAGAATTCCTTTTTCCAGCCTTTCCGATTGCTCGAAACTCTGTTCGACAATATCGATCGATTAGGCCGCTGAGAGAAGTTTACATAACCTGCGTTCGAAGATGTGGAGGAGCTCACTTGGAAAACCCTCCAGAAGTTTTGGAAAGCTGCTTTCTTCCCTTTGGCCTTTATTAATACACTAAAGGCGATGATATACCCGATCGAATTCGGGAGGATTTGAGACGGAGATAAGAGAAAAGCCAGTAAGATGCTACGAATCAAAGGGGAGAAGGGTATCCGTAAGCCATAAAAGAATTGCCTGGTGTAAAAGGCTTGACACCCCGGGGGAGGATCAGTGACTCGATCTTCGGGAGTCGGGACGACAATCGAAAATCCATTGCCCAAAAACTTACCAAAGTTGGTCTCCAAGTATTCTAGAAGCTTTTCGGTATAACGGCAGACGGTTTCATCGGCTCTCTTCTTGGTTTTATTAAGTCGAGTGCTGGTTGAAGGCTCCGACCACTCGAAAATAGTAACGACAACACCTCTACCGATTTCGTATTTGGCCTGCTCGTTCTTTACTAAAGGAAGAACGTCATCCTCCGTGGCCTCTTCATCGGTGCTCTCACTCGAAGAATCGTTTTCACGACCCTCGGAACTAGGGTTAGATTCCTCTTCTCTATCTGAACAGGGGTTAGGACTTGGAACCCTTATGTATTTCCCACTCGAAGGATGAACAGTCTCGATCTGCATCTCGCCCGAACCATTCTCTGGCTCTTCTACGACCTTAGCCTTTCCTTTGTAGTCGCCAGGACTAGACATTATGTTTTCGGAATGATCGGATAAATATTGGGATATTCTTATCTATATGCTCCGATCTGGGGTTACTTGAGAATATTTGCGAAATAAGCATCTCACGATCAGACTGTGTATATATAAGGTTAAAACGGTAAATTGCAAACCGGTCCCCGAGCGGTCGCGACGATTGAATTCCCTCAGAACGATTTAAAAGCCGGCCTTCTCTCTAAATTGCATATTAGACCCCTATGCTATCCGGATTGAGAGGCCACATCCCAAAACATGAAGAGACACAACACCAGAATATCGAAGATTCATTCACATTCTTGAATCTCTACGTTGCGGTTGGATAGGAGAAATAAAATCGAGTAAAAATGCAAGGCGATATTTTAAATACTCTCGAATAACCTCATCAAGAGAGAATATTTACGCATCATCAAGAGCTCTTTGAAATTTTATTGATGTGCACTCTTTTTCCCTAAGTTGGTTTTTATCCCAATGGGTTTTTCCAAGTTAGGTTTTTAACGAGACACGTCCATAATGATCAACGTATGATCCCGTCATCTCGATGTTCGGAATGACACATACTTCTTCGAGCTTAGGCTTCTCTTTACGCTCGAGAAGTGGGGGAGTATTGATGATGAAGATTTTGGATCCCACATTTTGTTACCAATATAAGATTGAAAAACCAGAATCTAGGTTCTAAAGGTACGGACTCGAGCTCGGGACGAATCCAAGGTAACAGGATCCAATTTCATGCAGTCCATGATCAAATGTTACTGTTGGGCCGATCCCAGGCCCAAAGCTAAAGGCCGACCCTCATTCTCGGCTATAAATACCCCAAGCATTTATGACAAGGGGGGCTTCCCCAGGTGCGCTACGCTCGAAGCTACAGCTCGGATAGATTAGCTCGGCCATTTTATTTGTATTTCGCCCTCTAGCTTGTACGACATCCTATAATGCTCAAATATGACCCTCAATATCAGTAAATTGTATCCCTACATTCGGAATATACATATACATTGATCTTTCTTCTGTTTTATTGTGTCAATTGTATTTGTTCCATTAATATCGATCACGTCGCGAAATCGCGTAAGATCATAGCTGATCTAACTGCTACGTTCATCAAGAACAGTGAAGGAGAGAAGTCTATAATGTTGGATTGTTGCAGAAACTTCAAAAGGCTGGAGATGTCATTCATGAAGAACTTTCAACTATGCAACTCAATATTGACTGCTTCAATGATCAAACTGACAACATCAGCACTACTCTCACTCATTTAACTGCAAGTCATGATGTGGTAAATCAGAACTTGAAAGCTCTATGGGCTACCATGAAGACTCCTACTGTTGCACTCAACCCTGCTGCTGAACCTGGAAATGTCACCAAGTCTGATGATGACAAAAATGGGGAAGATAAAATGGAAGAACCAACTAAGGAAATCTCTACTGATGAAGCTGCTGAAGAAACTAAGGCTGCTGAAGAAGTTGGAAAGGTAGAAGGCAAAGAGAAGTCTGAAGAAGAGACTAAGGATAAAGCCAAACCTGATGAGGAAATGGCTGAAACCAAGGACTCTGCTGATGATCAAACAGAGCCACTTACCAAGTACAAAAATACTGAATCAGCCAGGATAACAATGGAGAAACTGAAGGAGCAGCAACTCAAAGAAAAAATGGAAGCTGCCAGATCAAATATCCGTCAGGATGAAGAAGCTGATGAAGATGAAGAAGAAGAAGATGATGAAGAATCATCTTATGAGTATGAAGAAGTGTTAGAAGGATCTGATGAAGAAGCTGATAGTTAGAATTTATAAATCTTTTGTAATCAGTTTACTTTATCTATTCTTCAGACATCTCATCTGATAAACTTGTACTTGTAATATTTTCACTATCAATAAAAAGTCAAGTTTAATCCAACACATCTTTTCTATCTCGGAAAATTTTGAGGATCAGAATCTTTAGCATAGGTATTAACAGGTACTCAGCTGAAGTTTTTTCATCATCAAAAAGGGGGAAATTGTTGGATAAGGATGAAGATGAAGAACACTGAAGACATTTAGTAAAGGAAGGTTTTGATGAATTCCAAAACTTCAAATCTGCTAAGTATGGATTAGCTTAGCTGATGTCCCTTTGAAGAATATTTGACTAAGAAAAGAAGATATCAGAAGAGTCAAAATTCAAGGTCCAAAGGCTACTGATCTGCTAAAGGAAAGAAATCAGACTGGTGAAGATCAGCCGACTCAAAACTGATTTGTTCAACTTTGAGATCAGCTTTGTTCGCCATCAGACTTGTCCTTTCATCAGCAAAGTGGAAAAGATCAAGAAGCCTTCCCAACGGTAATAAATGCCCTTGGAAGTAATAAATGCTGAAGTACAAGGCTATTAAAGACAAATGATTGAAGAAATGCTTCGCATCAGCTGGGTGCATTTAATGCTGCCTGCAGAAAAGTACTGTTGACAGTACGGACAGACTGCAAAGAGCCGTTCGCGGAAATTAAGGACCAGTACTCGAGGATTTTGAATTTTGTCTTTCTTCAATGGAAATTTTTCAAACCTCAAGTATAAATAGCTGAAAGAGACGAAGAGAACAACAACAACACAGTCTCTGAGAGAAATTTTCGAAGCAGAACTCTTTAAGTCTCAAGAACATCTCACTCATCAGCTTAGTCATTTGTTGACAAAAGTAGAGTTGAAGACAAACGATAAATTACATCTTCTGAGTGATTTTGTAAATGTGAGTGTTGTGCGAAGTGTAGATCCATCTTAGTGAGTGATCTAACTTCAGAGAATAGGAGTTTCTTTGTGATTTCCTATTGCGAGCTTACGGCCATATTCATTTGTTGTTTTGGCGTAAGTGGAGATATTGTAAATTGTGTGTTCATAGTATAACCCAATATCTTTGTGACTTGGAAGAGTGGACTAAAGGATTTAAATCCATATAACCACTATAAAAATTACTTGTGTTTTTACTTGCATTTTTACTTGCATATTTTCTATTGCATAAAAACATGTTGATTTGACTGTTTGAAAAGTTTATAAGAAAGTCTACTTGTGAAAAACACTTTACAAATCCACTGCAAGTAAGTGCAATCATGAAACAGTCTCAAAGGTCGTGATCTTAAAACCGTTCCAAGTCATAGATTCCGAACGAAACGGGGTATCGTAGGAATCGCCAAGACTTGTACAAGTATGCATGATTCACATGGAGTGAATTTGTAGCGTCTCATGAGCAAGGCATTTGAGGCCAGTGCATATGAGTAGGTGGTTCAATGGAGGATTGAACGCATCGAACGACCCGAACAGAGAAACCCATTGTGGAAGTGCATGTCGCACATCGGTGATGGGATGTTTCTCAAGGATTATAATAGTGTACGATTTAGTCCTTGGACTTTAGGTGCTAGGGCGAATTCGGTGCACGAGTCTGCGTACTTAGATTTAGGTACTTGTCACGTAGCCTGGCCAAATAAGTGCCTAAGTTGGGTGCGTACACAAGTGTACGCGAATGGTTAGTTCTAAGAAAGGATTTATCGACTCATCCTGATAAGGTGGGAGAATTTCCTATACATTCTTAGATAATTGATTCCGAGAAATCTATGGCCATAGTCGGTGATGCATTTGGAAGGATTTTCCAAATTTGGCAGTCACACTGGAATCATTGTCGGAAAATTAGAAAGTATAGTTATTGAGATAATTAGAGGTGCCGATCAATTCACACACCCTACGTCTCGGTCGGGAAATTAGTTGATAGAAGGACCGTATGTACATGGCAATTATAAGAGGTGAGGTTCACAAGATCAATTCACCTGAAGTTGGGCTTCATGGGCTTGTGGCTAGACATCGACCATGAATTGTAGGTACTCCTGAATTAATAGGAAAATTAATTCTGGAGTGGTCAATTAAAAGTTGTTTAATTGATCGGAGCATTTAATTGCTTATTAATTAAATCACGAAAGTCGTTGGCCTGCTGCCAATTGATGGTGAACCCAGAGGGTCACACACAATACAATTGGACAGTGACAGTCATAAAAGGATACAAATGATTTAAAGTTGTTAAATCAAAAGGATTTTGAATTAAGGTATTAATTCAATGGGAGAATATTAATTGGATATCTAATTGATTAATGTTCAATTAATTAATTAGAGTTATCTGATTAATTGTTAAATTAATTAAAGTAGTTAATTAATTGGAAGACTAAATAATTACCCAATTCTAGGATTGGATAATTATGTGGGTTATTTTTGATAATGTTGAAAGTAGGGCATAAGGGGCGATTTTTAGAGTTAAAAGAAGGGAAGAGTTTGTTTTCTTGGTTATCAAGTAACAAACAAGAGATTTGGTTAAATCTTGTTTCCTATTGTGATAAGGAAAATATTCTATCAAATCTTGAAGAGATATCTTATAAGAGAAGAACTCTTCTCCCATAAATATATATAACTCTTCACACACAAAAAAGCGGAGAGAAATACATGCATAAGAAAATAGTTTTACCATAGCATAAAAGAAAAGAGAATTCTGAAATTGCAACAAGTTTTATAAACTCCAAATCGCCCCCTATAGTTTCGCCCCAAAACCCTAACTCGGCCAAACCCTGGCCGCCGCCGCCCTAGGTGAGTCCGAACCCTATCTGCGCCGCCCCTGGCCGATCCAACCTAGCCGCATAAGTCCTGTGGTCGTGGTTGTCTTCCTGCTCTTCTCCTCATCCAGATCCAGATCCAGATCTAAGCCCTGATCAAGATCTACCTATTCCTTTTTACAATCTCCAAGATCCAGTTCGTAGCCTAAGACTTGGAGGTGTCACTACAATCCAGTTGG
Source organism: Penstemon barbatus (assembly GCA_003313485.2). Lineage (NCBI taxonomy): Eukaryota > Viridiplantae > Streptophyta > Magnoliopsida > Lamiales > Plantaginaceae > Penstemon > Penstemon barbatus. Next base: position 33,971,229 of record CM064881.1, read on the forward strand.
TGTGGATCAACTCTGGAGGTGAGACGCATGGATCACTCATATTGTGGATCAAACGAAACGCCTGGAGGTAACCACCACCAAGCTGTGGTGAGGTAAATTGCGAAAAACCCCCTTCTTAGTTTATGTTTTGTTTGGTTCAATCCTTTTGTATAATAACTGTGGAGAAAGTTTTATGGGACTAATGGGAACTCGAAAACTTTTAAATTCCGAACTTTGTTGTATTGACAATCGAGACCCAAAACTTAGAATATCCCAACAGTGGTATCAGAGCCAACTCCATATGTTTTATACAAAAGGGCCTGAACATAATGTGTTTTCACTATATATGCTTGATTGTATTGTATCAGAATGCGTGATAATTATGTTATGTTAATTGATTCTTGCTTGTTATGACTGGATCAATGATCGGGTAAAATTGCTTTTTAAGATCTGTGGCAAATTTATAGTTTTTCGAAAAATCAGGACTCTTGGAGCAATTAATCGCAAATCTTATAATTAAGGGCTGAAAATTAATTTTTCTGTATCTGGAAATTTTTTGTAAAATCTGGACTGTTTCTGAAAATTTAATTGCACGGGTTTTAGGACCATTTTGCAATTTCCGAAAATTCAAGGACTATTTTGTAATTTCCGAAAGTTCAGGGGTCAGTTTGCAAAATTCAAAAATTTTCTGGATTTCAAAATTTTATTTTCTGGTCCTTCTGTCCGAAAACTGTTTTGGGGGTATTTTGTAACTTTTCAAAAGTTTTGGGATCAAAAATGCAATTTTCGAAAGTGTAGGGGCCGAACTGCAATTTTCAAAAGTTGAAAAATCAGAATCTATTTTTAAGGCAGAAAACTTGTTTTACTTACCCGAGAATTTATTTGTCATAATTAGTAGTGACTAAAAAGCAAGAATCATAGGTAGTTAGTTTTAAAATGTAGTTTTAAAATTAATAAATAAATACGTAAAATTTGTTTGCATGTTTCTTGCTCTACGTGAACTGTTTACGTGGTTTTCGATCGCGCCGAGCCTTGACCTTAGGTTAGATGTGATTGGTTTAATTTGATGCATGGTTTTTATTGGGCCTGCGAGCCTGTTATTATTTTTGGGCCATTTTGAGCCTTTGTAATAGAATAGGGTTTTACTGCTTTCCTAGTCTAGGATGGAGGCCCGTTTACAAGCAAGGTGGGAGCCCAAGAAGAATTGAAGGCCATGTATGCATGGTACATTGTGTAATAGCATAGGTCCTTTGAGAACCCTTTAGATTGACCAATTGGGCCAACATCAATGGCTCCATGATGGCCTGCATAGGAGGCTCCCGATCGAAAACATATTGTGGTAGTATGCATGCTAGGCTTGTATGGCTTTTATTTATTAGTCGATTTATGATTGCTTGTGTGTTTGCGCGCTAGAATCTAGATCGTAAATAAAAGATAAAGCATAATTGAAGCGGTGAGATCTCGAGGAGAGTTTCCTTAAACTTTGAAAACCGAAAATTCCCCTATCGAATAAATATTAAGTCATATTGGGTTAAATATACAATGAGGTTTTATAAAATCCAAGCCTTCCATTAATAGGGACTAGTGTATGTTGTCTACTTATCGATGGAGGTGATCCAGAGTCTGGCACCCGAGTCGAAGAAAGGGGCAATGCACGAAATTCCTTGATTCTAGTTATAATAAATCTTGACAAGGGTAGGGACTGGTCGGGACGTGAAGATCGACCGATAACTAGTTACGGAGAATTCATGACCGGGCCCGTTGCTTATCATGATTAATGGGTTAGACTTAACGCGTAGTAACATTTATGATGTAGCAGTGCTAGATAAATGCGAAAAACGAGGCAAAATAACTTGAAGGCTGTGTAGTAGACACAATTGGTAAAATGTATACCTACCTAGGGAATTAATTGTATGGCCACGAGTCGTGGATCCAACTAATTGCTGCTGGGACGTCAAGACTTACTAGGAAATAGATTTTTCCCGAAACTAGAAGGGGTTACTGTTTCGATAAAATAGTGGGAGAACTTTTTCGATAAAAAGTCCAAATTTCGTTAATTATAAGTATTAATATTAAACCTGTCTGCTTATAGTTGTCTGTTTTATTTTTAGCCATTCACCATCCACTGTTCCGTTCAAACGAGTATTAATGAATGTTAGAAGCGAAAATACTTTGGGGGGGGTATGATGTGCTATTATCTTCAAGAAAAGACCATGGCTAAGTTTAATAATGTCAAGGAATATTGTTTTTACTTAACCAAGATGTTCAAACGACTCAAAAGGCTTGGAGCCCAATTGATTCTCGAAGATGAGATAGAAATTACCAAACATGGTCTTTCTGACATCTTCACTCATTTCATGCAACATTGTATTATTCCGCCTGATGGAATTAAAACAAAACAATTGCATGAGTTGTTAGACAAATATGAAGAAGCTCATCTGAAAGGTCTTGGACTATATGAAGAAAATTGCCCACTGTGTAAGCACGAAAAGAAAGTAGGAAAGCTTACTGAAAAGGAATTCCTGGATAGACTTAACTACGGTATGATTTTTAAATTATACATTTGTTAAATCTTTTTTATGTAAGACATCTGATAAAACTTTCATTTCTGTAAAAGAGTTTACAGCGGGTGAAACTATTCCCTCTCCATTAGGGCCGAGCATTCGGTAAAAACCGAACCGAACCGGACCGAACTTCGGTATTTTTTCGGTTCGGTAAATTTCAGACCGCGGACCTTTTGCCGAACCGAAAATTTTGGTTCGGTTCGGTAAAAAACCAAACGGTTCGGTCCAAAAAAACCGAAAATTTAATTTTTATTTATTTTTAAAAAATAAAAAATTCAATTTATTGCACAATATACCAAAAAAAATATATCTTACAACACACAAACCATACAAAAAATCCCCCCTTCTATTTATTGCGTAACATTCAATATATCACCAAAGTTCATACAAACTATTCAAACATAAAAGTCTCAAACATAAAATAATCTTAATCAATTACAAAGAGGTAAATTATTTTTGAAAAATAATTTTAAGTTTATACAAACCATTCAAACTTAAAAGTTATAAATCTCCAAAATCGTAATTGAAAAACACTAATTTAACAAAAAAAAAAAAAAGAATCGGTCCAATCGGTTTGGTTCGGTAAACCGACCGGTATTACCGAGAACCGACCGCTCCCAAGGATCGGTTCTCGGTCGAGAACCGTTTACCGAACCGAAATTTCGGTTCGGTAAACGGTCCGAACCGAAATTTCATTTCTGGTTCGGTTCGGTCGGTTTACCGACCGTGCTCAGCCCTACTCTCCACCTACAAGGAGGAAATTCCTTGAAAGGAAGATGCAAGCAGTGCTACAAGAGTTAAGGGATAACGAATTCAGGGACTGGGTTAAGGAAGTACTGAACATAGACATTCCTTTTTAGAAGAAGTTTTACTTAGTTTTTCGTATTAGCATAAGTTTTTAGCTTTAGTTTATTTTGAGTTTTATTTCAAATTTTGTACAAGACATTATTGCTTTACCATTGAGAATGGAATCTATTTAATTAGAGCGATTTAACTTTGTACAAATATTGATGTTTTGATACATAGAAGTAAAACAATGATAAACGAATCAAAACTTCAAACTGCCTGCTGAATCGAAAATCGTAAAACAAATAAGATAATCATCCACGCTGGAAATGTTCATTTTGGACATTCTTCCTAAAGAGAGATTTGAAAGGAAAGTTTTTTGTCTACTGCTCTTGAAATAAGGAACTTGGATAAAACTCCGAACTTTCAAATCTTGTCTTGAAGGAATAATAACCGAAATAAAGGATTGCTAGGCATTCCAAACATTTCAAATCGACTAGAACTAAAAACACTAGTTCAAAAGGATGCTACTTCATATATACTCGGGATTCTCAATCGTTAAAGTATGTTTGTACCTTTTAGAAGCACAATTCTAAAATTGTTGAAGTAACTCAACTCACGTTTTCGAAATGAAGTAACTAGATGCATTATGTCAAAAGCAATTTGATCTAATCAAACTTGCTGAAACATAAGCAACTAAAATCCTCGATTATCTAAAGGAGAATAGAATTCTCACAAAGAAAATCAAAGAAGAGGATCGAATTTTGATAAAACTTAGTTCGACTCTCGAATATGATATTGCTAAATTCCTATATTCACACTAGGGGATAGCCTCCCCTGACTCATCAAAAGTACTTGGTCTAGTATTTTTCGAAGTAAGTTCTTACACCGCCATGTCATTCAAGACATAGCAATACACCCTAATATGAGAAATTAGATGGTAGATCTAATTCATATAATGTTTGTGGGGTATCCAACAAAATCCATTGGATACCTATTCTACGACAACGAGAAATGAAAAATATCTCATAAGTAGCTTGTTCCTCTGTTGACGAATCCTTGTCAAAAGAAATAAGAAATGTCATAGAACTTGATGAAGTCCGCGAATTGGACCCATCCCCACAAACAGTGGGAGTACACCCTGAAACCTGCCGAACCGATCCATGCACAAATAATTAGTAATCTAATCAAATTCGTAAGGAACTCATAATTCCATTTTACGAAATTGAGAAATTGGATTTTAATCCAAGATTGCAAAAGAGACTAAGGGATATGGCACAAAGCCATAAGATTCAAAATGAAAGTTTGACTCGCTTAATGGCGATAGGTCATTATTCAAAAAATCCTTCTAGGACTAATGAAAATACCATTTGACCATTGGCTACGTCAAAATCCATTTCGAAACTATTAGCCATAGAAAGGTGGTTTTAACTACCAAAGTTATGACTGCTGGATATAAATCCTGCATCTCACAATTGAAAATTGATGAGAAGATCTCTATTCAAATCCAAATGTCAATCTATGACTTTTTCCAAAAACTTGAAACATGCAACTTGATAAGTCAATCAAGAATGTTGAATTTGTCAAAAGGGATATGGATTCCAAATGTGCAAAAGGATTAGTGGGAGCATAGTTAAATTCGTAACGCAACGAGATAATGATCTACACATCAAGTATGATATAGGAATATCATAGAAGCACAGACGAAAGCGTGTTATTCACGCAATTTCCATGATAAGATTTGGGAATTACATCTCACGTACTGGCAATACGTATTTATGGAGATAAAAGCAAAGTAGATGTTGCAATTTACCAAATCAAAGTACAAAGACTGTATATTGATTAAATTCAATATGGAAGAATCCAAGAAAGGATTAATTCCAAGTAGGCAAAAATTTCTCTTACTTATTTAAAGAGCCCTACATATAAATGAGTAAATAAATAACTGTCTCAAGAAGCCTTATGCTTTGGCATTTGGATTGCATGTAGCATGCAAGGTCTTGTACTAGACCTGACTCATCAAAATACTCTGATCATTCACGAGCTGCTGATAGTCAAACACCAATAAAGGACACTGGACTACCATAAAAGCGATCCTCGAAGATAATTAAAGAATATAACGCCGGTCTGTGGTAGTAAGTGGAGAATTGAAACTCGAAGGACTTAGAATTTCGTGATTTCCAGTCTGGAGTGGATGATTTATTATGTCTCGATGAAGCTAAGGTAAATTGGAAGAAATTCCAATAATATACCATTGCAGACTCAATCAGAATAATAGCACCATTATGATGCTGCACAAGAGAAAGTGTTTAGATGAGAAATTTTCATCCAACGATTGGATGAAATACCTAGCATGACAAAAGCCTATCTGATTTAACCTGATTTCGTCGGGTTAATTGTATCAGTGAATATGGGATATTGGGGATTCTCAATATATGTGATTTATAGGGCTCTATTACTTTATTCAGGATGGATCAATCACAAAGAAGAGCAATTTCGTAAGAAAAACAAGTAATTATCATAACCAACGTAAAAATAACATGAATATGAAGAGAAAGCTCTGTTCATTATTGAATAATATTGGGTTCTGCTGTTTATGCAGGATTCTATGGCGTATTTTCCTTGTAATTCAGAGTTGTTTAATACAATGATTGACTAGGTATTTATATCATACTAAACCTAGCGTTACAGGGAAATATAGTCCTAATAGGACTCGGCCCAAATGTCCTTCTTGAGTCCGGAGTGTAGTCTTCTTATCGAAGAGAGCTGTATTCGGCTGGGTCGATAAGATGATCCCGAACTGTCTTGTTTGGTCGAACCGATCTTCTGTTCTTCAGTCGATCCGTACGTTATAAAGGGTGCGAAATAGCCCCCATCAGTACTCCCTCACTTCTTCGAGCGTGTAGATAATAGAAGCTCGTAGAAGTAGATAATTTTTTACGACTGTTTATCTTCTATGAATGGTGCCTCGTTAAAAACCTTACTTATGAAAAAACCCTGTGGGAAAAAATTTTAAGTAAGGAAAAGAGTGCTACGCATCATAGATAGTCGTTTTCTCTTTCCAATTACGAATCGCCACACGTCCTTTCGGGGAGGCTTTTTATCTTCTTTCGTTTTTGGCGGGAATGTGATTAGTTGTGATGAGTTCGAAACGTCTTTTCTCTTCTCAGTATAAATAGGTGACTATTGAGTTTGTCATTTCTCCTTTATACTTGCTTATAGTTCGTAGTCATTTTCTTGCTTAGTCGTTCATCATGTAAAGTTTTTCTTTTATCAACTTATATCCTCCGAGAATATGAAAATATGGCTTCTTTAAGAAAATCTTCTTCTTCCTCTAGGGAGAATGTCGCTCCTAATAACGAAGAGGAATTGCACTTTAATATTTCGAGCGAACAAACTGTAGTTCCTGAATTTGTTGTTCCTGTTGAAGATACTTTTAAGGTACAAATCCTTTTCGATATAGATGTCGCTGCCCGAGCCAAGAAGGGCAAAGGTACTGCTCCTCAAATTTTTGAACCAATTGAGGACCTAGCTTGTGCTTATACGGTGGACACTTTTCCGGAGGTTGTGAACAATTATGCCAAATATTTCCCGAAGGGTTCTGAGATAATTCTCCCTTCTCCTTCTGATAGGGTTACATCTCCACCGGAAGGATGCCGAGCCTTTTACACGGCCCATTTAAATAGCGGTCTGCGTCTTCCGTTGTCTCCCCTCTTTCTTGATATTCTAAAAATATTCAGTGTGTCCTTGACACAATTAGTTCCAAATTATGTGGCCTTCGTGGTTTGTTTTTCCGTCTTAAGGATCGCGAAAGGGTTCAAACCTTCCTTTCGTAACTTTACACAACTTTTTCGGTTCAATATTTCCAGTTCTTCCAATCGCGGATATTTCTTCGTTAGTCAGAGGCCTAGTCGAGCAATCTTCGATTCCCCCGTTTCTAGCAACCCTTTTTGGAAATCTCATTTTTTCTTCGTTCGCCACCCACCTCGTCTTCGTTTGGCGGATGGTGCGACCATGTCCTTCTCGTGGGATCATGGCTCCAAATGGATTTACGGAGGTCGCCTGCCGACTGGTGAATTCATTCCTGATGATGCTCAGTTTATTGGTGAAATCCAAGCAATGCGTACCAACAAATATCAGAGTGCTCTTCTGATTGGGGAAGCTTTCCTTCGTAAAGCTGGATTGAGTGCTCATGATTTTCCAATCAGTTCATCATCTGAATCACTTGGTAAGCATTTTACTTTAGCTTAGTGTTGCAATGATACCTTCTTTACAGAGAATCTAACTTTTTATCTTGTTTCTTTTTCAGCTCATATGGTAGAAAATTCCCGACATTCCTCAAAGGGAAAAATGGTGTTGTCCAAATCCTCCCAATCCATAGAGAACGTCCCTATCGAGCAGAGAGCGTCTCGGAAGAGAAAGCTGGAGTTGAGTCATGACTCCGAGGAGAATGGAGAGGAATCTCCAGATTCTTCCCAAGATTCCCCTATTCGTCAAGGGACTGGATCCGGTTATCCCCCCTTCAGCTTAGGACATCCTTGGGTATTCGTGGATGTCGCAGCTGGTCGATGCCTCATCCTAACGATAATCCGGTGGAGAGAAAGAGGAGCTACTATGGTCGTTCTGGTAACGATCTCTCTTTACCTGGCGACAATTATCCAAAACCTACTTTGGTCGAAATGATTGAGGATCATTTAGAGGGAAAAAGGGCTGTCGGTTATTCTGAGAAAGATTCTCTTGTCCACGACGAGAGCGAGAACGCGGTTGATAAGGCAACTCGTGTTCTTTTATCCGGCGTTTTTACTCGCGATCTGAATAAGCTTCTTCGGAAGGATCCTCTGGAGAAATTTCAGCGAGCTTCTCTGTATGCTGAAAAGGTAACCTCTTTTTAAGTTTGCTTTATAGGATATTTTCCTTCAGATCTTTTTATTTTGCTAACTTATTTTTTTGTTTTACCCCTTTACTTTTTCAGACTAAGACTTGTTTAGCCTCATATGCCTACGAAACTGCTCTCTGGAAACAACAATGTAAGTTCCTGGACGAGAAATACAAAGCTTTACTTAGCAGGACTTCTGGTTCAGAAGCTGGCCCCTCAATGACTCCTTCTCTTTCAGTCGCGGAGACTCGGATCACAGGGAATGATGACCAGGAGATTATAGACAGAGTTCTGGAGACTTCCCGCGCTCAAGAACAAGCCAATCAAATGGCTAAAAAGTTAGATGAATTCCAACTTCAGAGTATTGCTCGAATAAGTGAGTTGGAATCTCAAGTATCTAGCCTTCAAACTTCTTTAGAGGAGTATGAGAGGGATATTCCTCTTAGTGGACTCAGGGATCGTTACGGCCGGAATCCCGACGAGAAAGTAATTCGTGAATTCCTCAAATCTCCTGTTCATACAGCGATGGTATACGAGATGGTCGGTCCTCTCCTGGAAAGTACCTTTAAGAAGGCGATTCATCAGTTGGTCGCTTTCGACATGATAGATGATCGTCGAAAGGAATATTTGAAAGCGTCCCATATTCGGTTGAACCGTTATGGCGAAGAATATTCTCCTTCCGAGCTTCCGGACGTCGTATATCAAAATTTTCCTTTGGCCCACCTTGCCAAAGAGTTTGGAAATCCATTGCCGATTCCTCCTTCCGACGTTAATGACGAGATTGACGACAATTTTATCGATCCAGAGGAAAATGAAGAGGTTATCGAGTCGGAAAAAAAAGAAGACGTCGTTATCGAACAGAAGACTCCGGAGGGCGACCAGGCTGCATGATATGTTGATCTATGATAGTATCTTTGTAACTGTTTATTGTAAATTTCCATGTAACATTACATTTTCACCCCTTTGTACGTTAAACGTTTCATATTCTGACAGTCACGTCCTTTCGTGTTCTCTGTAATAATTCAGACACGTCATTAACCCCGCCATAATCATTATGCGTATGTCGTTTCAAATTCTAGTGTTGACTCCAAGGCCAGTTACTGTATTTCGCGCCCTTTCTCTGGGATTATCGCGTCTTTTCATATAGTATAAATATAAAAGGTAAAAACTTGACTCGCTATTTACTGCCTCACTCGTTTCTTCAACAGAATGATCTTCCTTTATTCGGTCGATAAGCTTTCTCGATATTTTGAATTTACTTCTTGACTTAACCGGTTTTCGTCGGGTTAATGGTATCAATATATATAATTTATGGGGCTCTGTTACTTTATTCAGGATGGATCAATCTCAAGGAAAAGCTATATTGTAAGAACATAAAGTAAATATTCAATCCAATGTAGAAAATAACACAAATATGAAGAGAAAGCTCTTTTCTTGAATAGTAATGAGTTGTGCAGTTTATGCAGAATTCAATGGCGTATATGCCTTATAATTCAAAGTTCTTCCCGTTGTTGTATACAATGATTAACTAGGTATTTATATCATGCTAAACCTAGTGTTACAAGGAAACTTAGTCCTAATAGGACTCGGCCCAAATATCCTTCTTGGGTCCGGAATATAGTCTTCTAGTCGAAGAGAGCTGTACTTGGCCGGGTCGATCAGATGATCCCGAACTGTCTGATTTGGTCGAACCGATCTCATGTTCTTTACTCGATCCGTACAGTATGTAGGGTGCGAAATAGCCCCCATCAGTACTCCCTCACTTCTTCGAGCGTATAGATAATAGAAGCTCGTAGAAGTAGATAATTCTTTAAGACTGTTTATTTTCTATGAATGGAGCCTCGTTAAAAACCTTTCTTAAGAAAAAACCCAGTGGGAAAAAATCTTAAGTAAGGAAAAGAGTGCTACATATCATAGATAGTCGTTTTCTCTGTCCGATTACGAATCGACACGCGTCTATTCTGGAGGCTTTTCATCTCCTTCCGTTTTTGGCGGGAACGTGATTAATTATGATGAGTTCGAAACGTCTTTTCTCATCTTAGTATAAATAGGTGACTTTTGAGTTCGTCATTTTTCCTTTATACTTGCTTATAGTTCATAGTCATTTTCTTGCTTAGTCGTTCGTCATATAAAGTTTTCCTTTTATCGACTTACATCCTTCGAGAGTCTGAAAATATGGCTTCTTTGAGAAAATATTCTTCTTCCTCGAGGGAGAATGTTGCTCCTAATAACGAGGAGGAGTTGCGCTCTAATCCTTTGGGCGAACAATCCGCGATTTCTGAATTCGTTGTTCCTATAGAAGATACTTTTAAAGTACAGATCCTTTCTGACACAGAGGTTGCTGCCGGAGCCAAAAAGGGCAAAGGTACTGCTCCTCAGATTTCTGAACCAATTGAGGACCTAGCTTGTGCTTATAGGTGGATAATTTTCCGGAGGTCGTGAACAATTATGCCAAATATTTCCCGGAGGGTTCCGAGATAATTCTTCCTTCCCCTTCTGATAGGGTCACTTCACCACCGGAAGGATGTCGCGCCTTTTATACGGCTCACTTTAATAGCGGCCTCCGTCTTCCGTTATCTCCCCTCTTCCTTGATATCTTGAGAATATTTAGTGTGTCTTTGACACAATTAGTTCCAAATTCCGTGGCTTTCCTGGTTTGCTTTTCTGTCCTGATGATCGCGAAAGGGTTTAAACCTTCCTTTCGTAACTTTACACAACTTTTCCGGTTCAACATTTCTAGTTCTTCCAATCGCGGGTATTTCTTCGCCAGTCAGAGACCTAGTCGAGCGATCTTTGACGCCCCCGTTTCTAGCAACCCTTTTTGGAAATCTCACTTTTTCTTTGTTCACCCCCCACCTCATCTTCGTTCGGCGGATGGTTCGACTATTCCCTTCTCGTGGGATCATGATTTCAAATGGGTATATGGAGGTCGCTTGCCGACTGGTGAATTCATTCCTGACGATGCTCAGTTTATCGCTGAAATCCCCGATATGCGTGCAAACAAATATCAGAGTGCTCTTCTGATTGGGGAAAGTTTCCTTCGTAAAGCGGGATTGAGTGTTCATACTTTTCCAATCAGTTCATCATTGGAATCGCTGGGTAAGCATTTTTCTTTAACTTAGTGTTACGATAATATCTTCTTATATAGAGAAACTAACTTTATTTTGTTTCTTGTTCAGCTCATATGGTAGAAAATTCTCGACATTCTTCAAAGGGAAAAATAGTGTTATCCAAATCTTCTAAATCAATAGAGAACAACCCGATCGAGCAGAGAGCTTCTCGGAAAAGAAAACTGGAGTTGAGCCATGAGTCCGAGGAGAATGGAGAGGAGTCTCCAAATTCTTCACAAGATTCCCCTGTTCGTCATGGGACTGGGCCTGGTTATCCCCCCCTTCAGCTTAGAACATCCTTGGGAATTCGCGGATGTCGTAGTTGGTCGATGCCTCATCCTAGCGAGAACCCGATGGGGAGAAAAATGAGCTATTATGGTCGTTCTGGCAACGATCTTTCCTTACTTGGCGACAATCATCCGAAACCTACTTTGTTTGAAATGATCGAAGATCATTTAGAGGGGAAGAGAGCCGCTGGTTATTCCGAGAAAGATTCTCTTGTCCATGACGAAAGCGAGAATGCGGTCGATAAGGCGACTCGCGTTCTATTATCCGGGGTTTTTACTCGTGATTTAAACAAACTTTTCCGTAAGGATCCTCTGGAGAAATTTCAGCGAGCTTCTCTTTACGCTGAAAAGGTAAATTCTTTTGAGCTCGCTTTATAAGATATTCTTTATTCCAAAGACATTCTTGCTAACTTATTTCTTGTTTTACCCCTTTGCTTTTTCAGACTAAGACTTGTTTAGCCTCATACGCAAACGAAACTGCACTCTGGAAACAGCAATGTGAGTTTCTAGATGAGAAAAATAAAGCTCTACTTCGTAAGTTTTCTGGTTCAGAGGTCGGTCCCTCAACTTCTTCTTCCGCTCCTGTCGTAGAGACTCGTGCTACTGAGACGGAAGATCAAGAGATCAGAAATAGGATTATCGAGATTTCCCGTGCTCAAGAGCAAGCCAGTCAAATGGCTAAAAAGTTAGAAGAATTCCAATTTCAGAGTACGGCTCGAATTAGTGAGCTAGAATCTCAAGTATCAAGTCTTCAAACTTCTTTGGAGGAGTATGAAAAGGATGTCCCTCTTAGCGGACTTAGGGATCGATACGGTAGGAACCCTGATGAAAGAGTTATCCGAGAATTCCTTAACTCTCCTGTTCATACGGCGTTGGTGTATCAGATGGTCGGTCCTCTTCTAGAGAGTACTTTCAAGAAGGCGGTTCATCAGCTGGTCGCCTTAGAGATGATCGACGACCGTCGAAAGGAGTATTTTAAGGCGGCGCACATTCGGTTGAATCGTTATGGCGAAATTTATTCTCCTTCCGAGCTTCCAGATGTCGTATATCAAGGTTTTCCTTTGGCTCACCTTGTCGAAGAATTCGGAAAACCATTGCCGATTCCTCCTTCTGATGTTAACGATGAGCTTGATAATACTTTTATCGATCTGAAAGGCGAAGAAGAAGAAGAAGAAGATAGTGGCACGACCGAGAACGTCGGTAGTGAACAGAGAATTCCAGATAGCGACCAGGCTTCTTGATATAGTGACTTTTGAAATAATCTTTGTAATTAATTACCCGTAGGTTGAATTGTAATTTTACCTTTTCATCCCTTTGTATGCTAAGCGTTTCATCTTCTGACAGTTACGTCTTTTCATCTTCGCCGTAATAATTCAGACAAGTCATTAAGTTCGCCGTAATCATTATGCGTGCGTCTTTTCAAATTCTACTGTTTGTTCCAAGGTCAGTTTTTCTATTTCGCGCCCTTTCTTCAGATCTGCAGCGTCTTTTCGTGTAGTATAAATACTAAAGGTAAAAACTTGACTTGTTATTTACCGTTATACTCGTCTTTCTAATAGAATACTTTTTCTTTGGCTAGTCGATAAACTTCCTCGTTTCTTTGCTTTATACTTTTCAACAATTCGATCATGAGTAATCTTTTCGGCAATACTTCGAAACGACCTTCTCGTGAGAGCGCTAGGGATAATAGATCTAAAAAATCCCGAAGAGACGGGCCGTCGATGGAGCCTCCTCGTTCGTCCCCAATAATTAGGTCGGTGAATGATACTCGTGTTATTCCTTCCGAACCTTTTTCTGTAGTAAACTCATCGTTTTCAGAACCAATCTTTTCTTCTTTCATTCAAGTAGGAAGTATGCCTTCCCCTGGTCGGGTAGCTTTTGGCGATGTGTCCAATGAGGAACCAACTTATAATATACATGTTACTTCAAGTGCTTCTTCCTTCGAGCATGTTTTTCAAGGAGGGGATCTTGCTATTTCCCTTCCTTTGTCTGCTTCTACTGCCCCAATCGCCAGCGAAGGGCAAGTTGGCGATGGCTTTTTTGTCAATCCTTCCGCAACACAATCTATTTTGCAGGATTGCCCTGACTATTTATTTCATGATACCATGGTGATGACTACTTCTCTTGAATCTGGGGGACCTTCTGGGAGTCGGTCTGGGTCGAGGTCTGGTCGTCGAACAGTGATTTCTGTTGGGTTTGTGCCTCGATTGTCAATACAACAGAGTGCGGAATTTAAAATTTTTCAAGACACACCCACAGTCCCATAAATAAAGTCTCCATGTTATGTATACGAAAAGCAAGAAACGAACGCAAGCATAAATAAAACATAGGGGGTTAATCGAAATTACCTCACCACAGCTCGGTGGTGGTTACCTCCAGGCTTCATGTTCGATTCACAATATAGTGATCAAAGTGTCTCACCTCCAGAATGTATCCACACCAACTGGATTGTAGCAACACTTCCAAGTCGTAGGCTAAGAACTTGAACTTGAAAGTTTGTCAACAAAGGTACTTCTGAACTTGATCAGGACTTTGATCTAGGTTCGGGTTTGGAGATCAACTGGAAGAAGACCAAACACGCAGGGCTTATGCGGCTGGATTTGGTTCGGCCAAGCTTGGATCGGCCAGGTTAGGTTCGGCCGAGCTAGGATGGGCGACTAGGGTTCGGGGCGAAATAGTTTGGGGCGGATATGCTATTTCTAAAACTTATTTTCAAAAATCAGATTTTTTTTTCTCTCAAAAATCGGCTATAACTTTCTCTCAAAAGTTTTGCAGAGTTTTCTCTCAAAAAGTTTTCAGTCTCATCTGTGAAAGAAGAGAGGAGAAGAAGTATTTATAAGAGAAGAGTCCTACTCCTATAAGATATCTTCTTCCTTGTCTATCAAATCTTTTCTTCCTTATCTAATTAGGAATCTAAGATTTGATATATCTCTTCTTGCTTATCTTCCAAGATTAAAAAGCTTCCTTTTCCTTATCTTCAAAAAATCGACCCCTTTGTCATTTAATTGGCTAATCCGAAAAATTACCAATTAAATTTATTCTTCCAACTTAATTAATTAACCACTTTAATTAATTTCATAATTAATCAGATAACCCTTAATTAATTAATTGAACATTAATTAATTAAATATCTAATTAATAATCTCTTACTTGAATTAATGCTTTAATTCAATAACTTTGATTTAACAACTTTAAATCTTTCACATTTCCCTTAATGACTGTCACTGTCCAATTGTATTGTGTGTGACCCTCTGGGTTCACCATCAATTGGCAGTAGGCCCACGACTCTCGTGATTTAATTAACGAGCAATTAAATGCTCCGATCAACTTTAAACTATCTTTAATTGACCACTCCAGAATTAATTTCCTTATTAATTCAGGAGTACCTACACTTCATGGTCGATGTCTAGCCACAAGCCCATGAAGCCCAACTTCAGGTGAATTGATATTTGTGAACCTCACCTATTATAACTTCCATGTACATACGGTCCTTCCATGACTGATTTCCCGACCGAGACCTAGGGTGTGTGAATTGATCGGCACCTCTAATTATCTCGATTCTGTACTTTCTAATTCAGGATAGTAATTCCAGTGTGACTGCTGAATTTGGAAGTCCCTTCCAAATTCGTCACCGACCGTGGCCACGGGTTTCTCGGAACTATTATCGAAGAACGTACAGGAAATTCTCCCACCTTATCAGGATGAGTCGATGGATCCTTTCTTAGTACTAACCACTCGCGTACACTTCCGTACGCACCCAACTTAGGCATGTTATGACCAAGCTAAGTGGCCTATACCTAAATCAAAGTACGCACTTTCATGCACCGAATTCGCCCTAGCACTTCAAGTCTAAGGACTAAATCGTACACTATTATAATCCTTGAGAAACATCCCATCACCGATATGCGACATGCGCTTCCACAATGGGTTTCTCTGTTCGGGTCGTTCGATGCATTCGATCCTCTATCGAACCACCTAGTCATATGCACTGGCCTCAAATGCCTTGTTCATGAAACTACAACAAATTCACTCCATGTGAATCATGCATAATCGTACAAGTCTTGACGATTCATTCGATACCCCGTCTCGATATGAATCTATGACTTGGAACGTTTTCGAGATCACGACCTTTGAGACTGTTTCATTATAAGTGCACTCAGTACTGAAGTTGTCTTGTTGAGATGACGTAGTACTTTTACTCGTCTCAACTACCTATGATTTTTTCAATCATTTGGTTTTGTGTTTAGATTCTTGATGAGATCTCGATTTTCTTTCATTGAGCAATAGCTTTGTTTAAATCGGTTAGGATTATAACAAGCTTTCGTCATGCTAGGTAATTCATCCAATGGATGAATGTTTTCTCATCTAAACACCTTTTGTGTGTGTGTGCAGCATCACAATGGTGCTTTTATTCTGATTGAGTTGGCAATGGTATACTATTGGAATTTCTTCCAATATACCTCTGCTCCATCGAAACAGAATAAATCATCCACTTTTGACTTTGAAAATCTCGAATTAATAAATCCTTCGAGTTTCAATTCTCCACTATTACCATAGACCAGCAACATATCCTTTAATTATCTTCGAGGATTGCTTTATGGTAGTCCAGTGTCCTTGACTGGAGTTTGACTTATCAGTAGCTCGTGAAATATCAGAGCTTTTGATGAGTCAGGTCATGTACAAGACTTTGCATGCTACATGCAATCCAAACGCTTAAGCATAAGGCTTCTTGAGACAATTTCTTCTTTACTTATTAAATGCAGGGCATTCACATTAAATAAGACAGAGAAATTCATATCTCTATGGAATTGATCCTTTCTTGGATTTTCCATATAGTCTTTGTACTTAGATTTGTGAATTTCAACATCTACTTTTCTTTATCTACTTTAGATACGTATCGCCAGTACGTGAGATGCAATTCCAAATCTATTCATGGAGAATTGCGTGATTAACACGCTTTCGTCTGTGCTTCTCTGATATTCTTATATCAATCTTGATGTATAGAACATCTTCTTGTTACTTTTTGAACTCAACTGTACTCCCACTGATCCTTTTGCACAAATGGAATCCATATGCCATTTGACAATTTCAACATTCTTGATTGACTTATCAACTTGCATGTTCCAATTCGGAAAAAGTCATAGATTGACCTTTGGATTTGAATAGAGATCATCTCATCAATTGTGAGATGCAGGATCCATTTCCAATAGTCATATCTCGGTAGTCAACAACCACCTTTCTATGGCTAATAGTTTCAAAATGGGTTTTGACGTTTTAAATGGAGAGAAGGTATTTTCATAGATCTTTTAAAGGACTTTTGAATAATCACCTATCGCCATTTAGCGAGTCAAACTTATCACTTTGAATCTTATGGCTTCATGCCATATCCCTTGATTTATGTCTAAATATATTTTTCTTTGTAATCTTTGATTAAATATCTAATCACTCAATTTCGTAAAATGGAATTGTGAGTTCCTTACGAATTTGATTAGATTACTAAGAATTTGTGCAAAAATCGGTTCATTGGGTTTCGGGGTTTACTCCCACTATTTGTGGGGATGGGTCCAATGTCTTTTGGACTTCATCAAGTTTTTATGACATTCCCTTATTTCCTTTGACAAAAGATTCGTCAACATAGGAATAAGCTACTCACGAGATACTTTCGTTTCTCGTTGTCATGGAACAGGTATCCAATGGATTTCTTTGGATACCCCACAAATATTTGTATGAATCGGATCTACCATCGAATTTCTCATACATGGGTATTCTCTCATTTCATAAATGATTTGGTAGTGTAAGAACTTTCTTCGGAAGGCACTATACCAAGTTTCTTGAAGAGTCAGGAGAGGCTATCCCCTTAATGTGAATGAAGGAAGTTTAGCAAGATCATAGTTGTGAATCGAACTAGGTTCGACCCCCTTCTTGATTTGCTTCATGAGAATTCTATTCTCGTTTTAGATAATCGTGGAATTAATTGCTTATGTTTCAGCAAGCTTGATTAGATCAAAAGTGCTTTCGTCATAATGCATTTAGTTGCTTCATTTCCAAGACGTCTGTTGAATTGCTTCAATAGTCTCAGAATTGTACTTCAATTATGACACATATACTTTGACGATTAAGAAATCGTAAGTATATCTGAAGTAACGTTCTTCTTGAACTAGTGCTTTTAGTTCTTCCACGTTTGTCCTAATGGATTGAATCCATTCGGTTGAATTGTTTGGAATGCTAAATATTCCATTAATTTCGGTTATCAATCCTTCAAGATTTGAAAGTTATGAATTTATCCAAGTTCCTTATTTCAAGAACAATAGATAAAAGCTTCCCTTTCGTATCTATCTTCAGGAAGAATGTCCAAAAAGAACATTTCAATCGTGGACGATTATTTTGCCATGTTTTTCGATTCAGCATATAGTTTTTCGTAGTTTTGATTTGTTTATCATTGTATTTATTTCTATGCTTTAAAGCATCAATATTTGTACAAAGTTAAATAGCTTTAATTAAATAAATTCCATTCTCAATGGTAAAGCAATAATGTCTTGTACAAAAATTTGAAATAAAATCTCAAAGACAAACTAAAACTAAAGACTTATGCTAATACGAAAAACTAATATCTCTTTATGCAAAGTTCTAGGTCTAGATAGTCCTTGACCCAATCCCTGAAGTGATTCTCCCTTATCTCTCTATGCATTGATTGCATCCTCCTTTTAAGGAATTTCTTCCTTTTAGGTCGAGAGGGAACACCATCATCACCTGCAAACACTTTTACAGACATGAAAGTTCTATCAGATGTCTTACATCATAAAGAATTTAACAGGTGTATAACTTAAAAGTCATACCATTGTTAATTCTGTTCAGGAATTTCTTTCCAGCATAATCCTTCATTTGTTCTTCGTAGTCACATATATGGCAGCCCCACTCATATAGACCATATCCAAGTAGATGGACATCCTCATATTTGTCTAACAACTCATGCAAGTGTTTTGTTTCAATTCCATCAAACGGAATATCACAATGTTGTAAGAAATGATCGAAGTCTTCAGACAAGCCATTGAGAGTAATGGTTATCTCATCTTCTTTAGATATTCGAGTTCCAAACTTTCTGAGTCGTTTGAACATCTTGGCTAAGTAAGAACAATATTCTCTAACATTGTCAAACTCATCCATGTTTGTCTCATAGAGTGAATAGCTCATAATGTTCCCCAAAGTTTGTTCGGTTTGAAAACGTAACACAACTTGTTTGAATGGGACAGTGGATGGTGAATGGCTAACAAAAATAGACAACATATAAGCAGACAGGTTTAACATTAATACTTATAATTAACGAAATTTGGACTTTTTATCGAAAAAGTTCTCCCACTATTTTATCGAAACTGTGACCCCTTTTAGTTTCGGGAAATTCTATTTCCTAGTAGGTCTTGACGTCCCAGCAGCAATTAATTGTACCCACGACTCGTGGCCATACAATTAATTCCCTAGGTAGGTATACATATTACCAATTGTGTCTACCACACAACCTTCAAGCTATTTTGCCTCGTTTTTCGCATTTATCTAGCACTGCTACATCATAAATGTTACTACGCGTTTAAGTCTAACCCATTAATCGTGATAAGCAACGGGCCCGGTCGTGAACTCCCCGTAACTAGTTATCGGTCGATATTCACATCCCGACCAATCCCTACCCTTGTCGTATTTAGTTAAAAATAGGAATCGAGGAATTTCGTGTATTGCCCCTTTCTTCGACTCGGGTGCCAGACTCTGGATCACCTTTATCGATAAGTAGACAACTCACACTAGTCCCTATTAATGGAAGGCTTGGATCTATAAAACTTCATTTTATAGTTTACCCAATATGACTTAATATTTATTCGAGAGGGGATTTTCGGTTTTGAAAGTTTGAAGAAACTCTCCTCGAGATCTCACCGTTTCAATTATGCTTTATCTTTTATTACGATCTAGATACTAGCGCGCATACACACAAGCAATCATAAATCGACAAATAAATAAAAGCCATACAAGCCTAACATTCATGCTACCACAATATGTTTTCGATCGGGAGCCTCCTATGCAGGCCATCATCGAGCCAGTGATGTTGGCCCTATTGGTCAATCTAAAGGGGTTCAAACAGGCCTATGCTATTACACAATGTACCACGCATACGCGGCCTTCAATTCTTCATGGGCTCCCACCTTGCTTGTAAACGGGCCTCCATCCTAGACTAGGAAAGCAGTAAAGCCCTATTCTATTACAAAGGCTCAAAGTGGCCCAAAACAATAACAGGCTCGCAGGCCCAATAAAACCAAACATTAAATTAAACCAATCACATCTACCCTAAGGTCAAGGCTCGGCGCGATCGAAAACCACGTAAACAGTTCACGTTGAGCAAGAAACATGTAAACATCTTTTACTTTCTTTCTTAATTTTAAAATTACCTTTTAAAACTAACTTCCTATTGATTTCTTACTTTTAGTCACTACTAATTATGACAAGAAAAATTCTCGGATAAACAAAACAAGTTTTCTGCTTTAAAACAGATCCGGATTTTCAACTTTTGAAAAATTGCAGTTCGGCCCCTGTACTTTCGGAAATTGCACTTTTAACCCCAAAACTTTTGAAAAGTTACAAAACACCCCAAAACAGTTTTCGGACAGAAGGACCAGAAAATAAAAATTTTGAATCCAGAAAATATTTCGAATTGCAAACTGAACCCTGAAATTTCGGAAATTACAAAATAGCCCATAAATTTTCGAAAATTGCAAAATGGCCCAAAAACCCGTGCGATCAGAATTTCATAATCAGCCCATAAATTTCTAAAATTTCCAGAAACAGAAAATTAATTTTCAGCCCTAATTTTCAAGATTTGCGATTATTGCAAAATAGTCCTGATTTTTTTTTTTTTTGAAAAACTATAAAAACGCCACAGATCTGAAAAAGCAGTTTTACCCAATTATAGATCCAGTCATAACAAGTAAGAATCAATCGACAGAACATAATTCTAAAGTGTTTTCATACACATAATCAAACATATACGATAAACACATTATGTTCAGGCTTTTACGTATAATAAGTATGGAGTTGGCTCTGATACCACTGTTGGGTTTGTGCCTCGATTGTCAATACAACAGAGTGCGGAATTTAAAATTTTTCAAGACACACCCACAGTCCCATAAATAAAGTCTCCATGTTATGTATACGAAAAGCAAGAAACGAACGCAAGCATAAATAAAACATAGGGGGTTAATCGAAATTACCTCACCACAGCTCGGTGGTGGTTACCTCCAGGCTTCATGTTCGATTCACAATATAGTGATCCAAGTGTCTCACCTCCAGAATGTATCCACACCAACTGGATTGTAGCAACACTTCCAAGTCGTAGGCTAAGAACTGGAACTTGAAAGTTTGTCAACAAAGGTACTTCTGAACTTGATCAGGACTTTGATCTAGGTTCGGGTTTGGAGATCAACTGGAAGAAGACCAAACACGCAGGGCTTATGCGGCTGGATTTGGTTCGGCCAAGCTTGGATCGGCCAGGTTAGGTTCGGCCGAGCTAGGATGGGCGACTAGGGTTCGGGGCGAAATAGTTTGGGGCGGATATGCTATTTCTAAAACTTATTTTCAAAAATCAGATTTTTTTTTTCTCAAAAATCGGCTATAACTTTCTCTCAAAAGTTTTGCAGAGTTTTCTCTCAAAAAGTTTTCAGTCTCATCTGTGAAAGAAGAGAGGAGAAGAAGTATTTATAGGAGAAGAGTCCTACTCCTATAAGATATATTCTTCCTTGTCTATCAAATCTTTTCTTCCTTATCTAATTAGGAATCTAAGATTTGATATATCTCTTCTTGTTTATCTTCCAAGATTAAAAAGCTTCCTTTTCCTTATCTTCAAAAAATCGCCCCCTATCACTTCTATTTGTGATAATTACAAATCGACCCCTTTGTCATTTAATTGGCTAATCCGAAAAATTACCAATTAAATTTATTCTTCCAACTTAATTAATTAACCACTTTAATTAATTTCATAATTAATTAGATAACCCTTAATTAATTAATTGAACATTAATTAATTTAATATCTAATTAATAATCTCTTACTTGAATTAATGCTTTAATTCAATAACTTTGATTTAACAACTTTAAATCTTTCACATTTCCCTTAATGACTGTCACTGTCCAATTGTATTGTGTGTGACCCTCTGGGTTCACCATCAATTGGCAGTAGGCCCACGACTCTCGTGATTTAATTAACGAGCAATTAAATGCTCCGATCAACTTTAAACTATCTTTAATTGACCACTCCATAATTAATTTCCTTATTAATTCAGGAGTACCTACACTTCATGGTCGATGTCTAGCCACAAGCCCATGAAGCCCAACTTCAGGTGAATTGATATTTGTGAACCTCACCTATTATAACTGCCATGTACATACGGTCCTTCCATGACTGATTTCCCGACCGAGACCTAGGGTGTGTGAATTGATCGGCACCTCTAATTATCTCGATTCTGTACTTTCTAATTCAGGATAGTAATTCCAGTGTGACTGCTGAATTTGGAAGTCCCTTCCAAATTCGTCACTGACCGTGGCCACGGGTTTCTCGGAACTATTATCGAAGAACGTACAGGAAATTCTCCCACCTTATCAGGATGAGTCGATGGATCCTTTCTTAGTACTAACCACTCGCGTACACTTCCGTACGCACCCAACTTAGGCATGTTATGACCAAGCTAAGTGGCCTATACCTAAATCAAAGTACGCACTTTCATGCACCGAATTCGCCCTAGCACTTCAAGTCTAAGGACTAAATCGTACACTATTATAATCCTTGAGAAACATCCCATCACCGATATGCGACATGCGCTTCCACAATGGGTTTCTCTGTTCGGGTCGTTCGATGCATTCGATCCTCTATCGAACCACCTAGTCATATGCACTGGCCTCAAATGCCTTGTTCATGAAACTACAACAAATTCACTCCATGTGAATCATGCATAATCGTACAAGTCTTGACGATTCATTCGATACCCCGTCTCGATATGAATCTATGACTTGGAACGTTTTCGAGATCACGACCTTTGAGACTGTTTCATGATAAGTGCACTCAGTACTGAAGTGTATAGTCCCATAGTCTATTGTGAACTCAGGATTTCATCCAATCGCTTAGATAGGTTCGCGAAAGATGAAGTTGGCCATTGTTTAATTCACGTACTATGAATAAACGGGCGTATTAATTATAAACCATAAGAAGATAGTCCTCAAACAAGCTAATTTAGATTGGCTTGCCGGGCACTATTCTATCAATTTCTGCTTCGGGCAAGGAGACCTCCGTTAGCCCCAACGAGAGAGATTCTCCTCCTCTGTTAGATGATCGATGCATCCTTGAGCAAGTTAAGGATATTATGTTGTCAGAGACTCCACGCCCTGACGGTGTCCCTTCTAATAGCGAATTGCCTGGCTCAGTTGAGCCTGATGCTTTGTCTTGGGATCTGGGTTTACGCACTATCTTGCCTGGTGAGCTGAGGAAACTTGAGGGTACTTCCAATGTACGCCTTGTTCAGTCTCTAGTTAAGATGTGCGAGCAGGTACACATATCTTTTGGTAATTTTCCCTACTTTATTTTGACTTTCATGTTGTGTGAGGGTTTATCTCACTCTTCTTCTTTTTCAGTCCAAATATCTTGCCCTTCAGCTGGGTGTGCAGAACGATAATCTGTGGAATAGTAAGGATGCTTACCGAAAACGGTTGGAGTCGGAGTCGGCGAAGGTCGCAGGGCAGACTATCCAGCTGCAGCTTGCCAATGATGATTTGAAAAAATTGCAGGAGGAGAAGTCTGTCTGGGAGAAAGAGAAAAACGACTTGGTTCGGGCTGCTGCCCTTGCAGAGGAGTCTAAACGGCGGTCCTATGAGGAAGGATATGACATTGGTTATCTAAAGCGTCAAGAGGAGTTGATGGCGTTTGCTGGCAACTTGACTCCTCGGAGGACTGTTTCTAGTAGTCGACCTGCTGACCGTTCTTCTCAGTGATCTTTGTTCGACCTGGCAGGCCTTGGACTGTCTATTTTTTTTTTTTTTTTTCTTTTATCGCCCAACGTTTATGTATTTGTTCGGGCTGAAACTTTTGTAATGGGAAAAGTACTAAGTTGGAAATTATGACCTTTTTGTAGGCAGATCCTTGCCTTGATCAATTTTCTTCTGTATATATACTTTGTTATGCACATTTTGCCTTTATGCATAAATATAATCATCATGAAATAATCAGCATAGATTAGCACACTTATCTGATATTGATGTTTGCGGAGAATATTCAGGATAGAGGAAAAGTAGCTTGATCTTGCTTGGTCACTTTTTAAGTAGACGAATGATATAATGTTTGCGTTGCAAATCAAATTTTTGTTGATCAACCCAGTATAGTCCCTTGGGTTATATTCGAAATCATGTTGTACTTAAGAATGTAGGTAGTAGGTTTATTCATATTCATAATCGATTGAATAGCCGTTAAGGATCGCTCAGCATCTTGGTCGATGTTCAATCTATGCCCCGTAAATTTGTCTTTTTTGTGATCGAAATCTTATATAAGGAGGCTATTGTCCTTTTTGTTGAATTCCATTTTTCTTTACATCAGACTGAGGGAAAATATCCCTTTCAGTATCTTCCAAATCTTCATGTATTCCAGCATTAATTTTGAACTATATGTTCCTCAATTGGTGTATCATTACGTCATTTCTTTGATATGGGAGGAATTGGAAAATGTAGAAGTCTTTGGCAGATCTAACATGTTCAGACCTCCTTCATCAATTCTTTGGTATGTTAGGCAGTTACTTCTTTGCAGTTTCGAATATGGAGGACTATTCTCCTGATTTCTATGTCAGATATCTTGGACTCCAAAGGAGTTCTCGTAAAGCCGATTTAATAGCTTTTCATATGTCGTATGAGGCAGTTACGACCCTCGTAGGTCCAAACACCATATTTGCACGAGCGAAGAGTATGTAAACCTCATTAGTCCGGGGCTCGTTTAGATCTGTTTGTGTTATTTCGATGATCGCTTCGATCTTCGGCCTTTCTTGTTGTCGACTGGTTGAGCCGATTAGATAACGCCGTTCCAACTTATTTGCATTTATTACGGGGAGTTAAAAGGTCGCATTTCTGTCCCTTGATCAGATACTTTTTCAGCCGTCAGATTGCTTAGATCTATCCCTATAAATAGGGAGGCGGTTTGCATATTTCATTTGCACTTTCTCAATAAGGATGGAGATCTCAGTCCCCTTGGATTTTATTTTACCTTCAGATCCCATAATATTCAAAAAGTCACATTATCGTGATTCACATTGTAATAGCTTGATGTTCTTCTGTCTTGTACTGACGGGTCCCATGTCAGCCCTACCTTGTACTGATGGGTCCCATGAGGCCTCAAATGTTGTTTCCACAGATTTGAGGTCCGTGGTTTCTGTTTGCACATGGAGGGTTCATACTTGCCAGTCACCCCTGCTCTTTGATGTCACCTCCGGAGTGATAGACTACTGGGGTGGGCTGGTAAATATTAATAATTCTCGACCGCCCCGAAGAGATGCTGCTCTAGAGTGAAATGTTTTATTTTAAGTAAAAGCAGTATCTTGTTGTGGGTGAATGAGTATTGCCAGTTTATCTGGCTGGTAATGCTCATTTCGTCTGGAAGAACATTTGATCTTCAGAGCCTGGCCATCGAACCAAAGAAGTCGACCATCCTGAGCAGCATGCTTCTCATTTCGTCTTCTCCGTCGAACTTTCCGACCGGAATCCCGTATGCCCCAACCATCTCCTCCTTCCTTTATCTTACCCGACCAGCCATGCTCGACCACTTCTTCCCCAAGGTCTGAACCAATTCTTTTCCTCCCTCACCATGGCAGCCATGGCCGCCACCTCCCTGTCCCAAATACAAGAATTTCCTTTTTCGTCCTCGTATAACCAATCGACACTATAAGGAAATTAAAAGGTACGGACGGATAGAGTTACCTAAGGCGAAGGCCTGCGATTACCGAGACTCCATTTGGTGGCAGCGGTGGTGGTTCCAAATTCCAGCAGCGGCGGCGGTGGAGGATGAAGTTTACGAATTGCAATTTTTCCTCCTTTTTCCCTTCGTTTTTTTTTCCTTTTCTATTTTCGTTTAATTAATGAATAAACCTAGTTTATTAAATCTAATCGGGTTAACAAAACTTGGTCCTAAGTAACACTTTATTTTAACAGGCCTTGCTTAATTGAAATGTTAGTCTAAATGGGTTTAATCATGACTCTTTAATCATTAATTTGATTTTTAGACAAATTGTCAATTTCATTTGGTCAAATTTTATTAAATACTTAATCTTAAAAGAAACACATAAATGACTAATTGAGGAGGATAAACATTAAATTTTAAAAATAAAAGTTGTTTAAAATTAAAAGTTTACATTCAAATATCATAACTTTTAGAAATGGCAAATTACACCCCGATAGTCATTATTGGGGTTTCACAATACATTTCCTGTTGTTTTGGGTTTTAGATATTAGTTTGGAACAAGCTTTTAGATATTTGTTATATTTACGAATCCAGTGACGTGACAATTGTGGACCTTCGTGAAATTATTTGTCGAAAAATTAAATTGAAGGATCAAAACAAGAATACAAGATCTTTGTGGCAAAAATAAATTATTTGGGTGTTTTCATTTTGATTTAGTTCTTCCGATAGATAATAAAAATATATTGTTTTCCCGATAGATTATATTATTGTTTCTAATTAGTTTACGCTCTTGTAATATTATGAACTGATTGTACTAATTTTTTTACAAAAATAACATTTATTTTGCACATCAAATGAATGCTCAAAAACCGTAGGATAGAATCTTGATTTTGTAGTAATATTTTTATTAAAAACTTTAGGCCAAAGGTTAGAATCTTAACTTTCCTTCATAGATTTCTATGTATTAAAATTGAAAATACGTGCCTTGAAGTTAAAACTATATAGCAGTACAATAGTTTGAACGTTTTAATGTGACTACTTGCAATACTATTTTTTTTACAAAAATAACATTTATTTTGCACATCAAATGAATGCTCAAAAACCGTAGGATAGAATCTTGATTTTGTAGTAATATTTTTATTAAAAACTTTAGGCCAAAGGTTAGAATCTTAACTTTCCTTCATAGATTTCTATGTATTAAAATTGAAAATACGTGCCTTGAAGTTAAAACTATATAGCAGTACAATAGTTTGAACGTTTTAATGTGACTACTTACAATGTACTATCATTAATTATCAGTTATCACCCATTCATCCTTATGTAATTTTTTTAATAATTTTATAAAGTTAATATTTTGTTATCATTGCAAAGTTTTAATTCTTTAAGTATATTGTTTTCGTAAATATTTAATTTTAAAATATAATTTTCAGAAAATAGGGTTTATCATTCTTTTCGTATATTCAACGTATGGTTACAAAATATATTTGTCCTCTCTGGTGTCCTACTATCGCATGCCACATTTATTTCACGAATAGCAAGTTATATATTTATGTGCTTTATTATTTTATAATTTTCCAAAAAATATCTTCGTATTGTGTGAATATAATAAAAAATTACTCGGAACGGCAAGGGCGAATTTGTAATTTCGAAAACTTTTTAAGGACTGACCCTAATTCCGCAATTATAAATAAACTTTCATTTTATACTCATTCCCACCCAAAAAAACAAAGGTAAAAGTGTCTACAGAATCGGCGGAGGCAGTGATCTGTGAAAATTGAAAAGGGAGAGATAAGTGGTCGGAAACGTTCGGTTGGGAGTGATTGGAAAGGAGGTAATTATGTACTTATTTTATCATTAAAAGTACTCAAATTAAACAAAAAAATCCTTTCCAATTCCTCCGATACCAAAGGCTTCCCATCTATCCTCCTCTTTCAATTCTTCTCTTTGTATATCAATATGATCTTAGTAGATTTTATTTTTTCCTCTTTGTAAATCTCTGTTTTTGTAGAATATTTAGAAGCATATAGATATATAACTTGTTATTCTGATATGATTTGGATCTGCTGTTTTCGTTTATAAATATCATTATAATATAACAATTTAACTGAATATTTATTTTATTATATATATCGACGAACCATCTATATATAGAAGTGCAATAACAAATATTACATGCTTCACAATATTATATCTAAAAATCTATAACAATCAATTAAGGTAATAAACTCATTTTATATCATGTTCAATTAAATGTTTCATTATATATCATATAATTAAACTATGAACTAATGATTTTTTTCATTTGCATTTCCAGCAATGAAGCGATAAGAGGAAACAGTCTTATTATATATATATATATATATATATATATATAAACTTTGACAATGAATCTTTCGTTCGAGCTCCACCCATGTTTAAAAAGTAGATTTTATAATGACACAAAAGGTGTACCACGATTCACAGGTATTATGAACACTATAATATCTGCTGTAAATGTTCACAAATACAGTTTCTTCGATTTAGTGTATGCAATATATCAATTTGGAGGCTACATACCAGAATGCAGTTGGTACAATATTCCAAATCAAGGTTTTGCTGAAGGAATGCGATGCTTAACAAACGAGATTGAGTTGGAACAAATGTTATATTTCATGAAAGTTCAAGGAGTAAATAAGATGATCATCTATGTACAAGAGCATTTACACATAAGAAATACGACAACCAATGAAGACTATCACATTCCTTCATGTATGCCACTGCCTACTGAACCAATCGACAATTACGTCATACAACAACACATTCAACTAAACGAATATAGAGTTTCACAATATATGTTTTATATCTAATATCGCTATTTTCCATGGATAGTATAAAATTACTATAATGTCTTTTACAATAACTTGTATCTTTTAAAAATCGCTTTTATTAAATTGTATTACATATTTTTGCAAACTAGAAACAATTATATAATAGAGTTTCAATCAAATTATTATATTAATATGTTTTTTTTTATAATATATACGACCTATCTAAGTTAATCTTACGTTTTTAATAAATATTTAAGTGTTTATAATAGGCTGACCAAATAAATCTATATTAATTTTGACATTTATTGTACTATTTGAATTTAATTTTAATTAAACTTTGCTAACATATTATTAAATTTTTTATATGCATATATTTAAACCAATATTATATTATTGAAGAATCAAATTGTCATTTCAATATTTAGAATAAAATATATAAAAAAAAATATGAGATATATTTTCGTAATATTCATCGGCATTAACATTCTAGTACAACTCCTTGTCAAATCAGATTTCATCATTATTTTGTGTGAAAGGAGATCCACCGTCATAAAACAAATGAATTTTTTATTTGGTACGTTTAACAAGATACGCGAGTTCTCAAAATAATAAATCTTTTAACCTTTTAGGCATAAATTAATCATTAAACAGCTCTATAAATAATTTATTACATGCTAATTTATTGCTTTAATGATGTCCCTTTTTTTCCATCTCATTATCTGCGGTAAATTCGTTTCCTGACTAATATATCGTGTACCTGATAATTACACGGTATATAGTATAGTCGATGGTTACTTTGATATGTTTTATTTATACCAAAACGATTTACTATTGTATATTAATGTCGATATTTTTTCCGACTTGTGTACTGTGCAACGTAATTTAATTGTCCTTCGACTGACTTTGTGTGGGTGCGCCTGATTGAATATTTTTTTTTTCGAAATTTTGCAGATTATAGTCGATGTATATATCATGTTTAAGTTTGACAAAATAATATGATAAAGTTCATTTATTTTACTGTTATAAATATTAGGGGATTTAATAGCCTGCAAGAATATTAAATTAGTTGTTTACATTTTATAAACCAAACTCTATGTTTGCCCAAACAAGATATTGCAAATATAGTAACAAATGATTTGTTCTGTAGTAATCCTAACACGTATTAGCTCAACAAATAATCTGATCAGCATTCCAAAACGGAGCCTGTTTATTTGGTGGAAATATTATAATATTATTTACATAATTTTTTAACTTAGCTTCTTCGTTAATCTTTTATAAAGTTACTGTCTTACTGAGTTAGAACAGATCGTGTCAAGGTTATCTTTTTGTGATTTTTTATGAAGCAATTGTTATTAAGTATATATGTTAAGGTAAAAAAATTAATTTATATTCCTGAACAGTTCAAATATCTCAACAAATAAAAATATTGGTTTTCCATTGATAAAACTCTATAGTAGTCGCAATTTATAAAATTCATTTCTAAATAAAAGTATTTCCACAAAATGTAACAGTTACTATAGCTCAACAAGTAACTAAAATTGTGTTACATTGATCAAATGTTTAGTAGTTTACAACTTAGAAAATACATATTTAAATAAAAGCTTTCCTACAAATTCTACATCCTATGTGGAGGTCTTTGAGTGACCAAGGATCGAACCTCACCAGCGGCAATATGGGAGCAACCTCTCAAAAATGAGGGGGGCTCCTTGTGCGCAGTGAGTACTGGTCCCAGCCTCTGTTGCCGGTTGAGTTACCATGATTTACTTTCTCTCACAATCCTGTCGGACAGGGAGGTGAGGGGCGCCCGGGGTGAGTGATTTCACCTTTTGGAACAAGTTGGAACGAGGAGGTCTTTGAGCGTTCAGTAGACCTGTAGAAAAGGAGTTATACTTTCGAAGCATCTTCCTCTGCTAGATGGCTTTGATCTTTAGCAAAATGTTTTTGAGCATTATTGCTATCAGCTTCTCAGGACTCAGAAGAAAGATGTGATGAAAAGGACAGTTCAAAGTAAAGGTCAAATCCTCATCTCAAATACCACATTTCCAAAGGGTTCATTGAAAAAAATGGGTGTTGGAAGGTAAGACTTTATGTTTTAATGAACTGACCAGTTTCCACCTCCAGATGATCATCTGCAATTACCTTAATGCTATTTTTTCTCAGAAACTTCCAAGAAATGTGCGGTCAATTTAAGGTATTTCAGAAGTGATCCTGTATTTCAAGAATTGGATAATACATCATTTGTTGGAATTCCAGACGAATAGAGAAGCACTTGACATATAATTGTTCGGTATATATTTCTTGACCTAAATTCAAGTAGTTGCATATTGGTTTGTAGGTTATAGAACGAGTTAGGAATAATCATTTCTACTAGAGTTAGCAAATTGAAAAGTGATTTTATGCAAAGAAAATCATAAATTTATAGCAAAATATATTTAGATGCAAGAGTCAAAATCTTAGATGGACGGCGGAGATTAACGCTTTAATTATTATAAGTTCTGCTTCCCAAAGATAAAAGACCTTTTAGGAAACGAATCGAGCTTGAAATTTGTTTGTTTTAGTTCGATGCGTCGACCCAGCTACATGAGATTTATAACCTTATACTTTTTCATCCGAAAAGCAAAGATTTATGTTGAAGATATTATTATTTTTCTAAAAACTATTGTCTTAAGTGAAAGAAACATCTTGCTCGAGCTCTTATTATCTACGACATTGCGATTAAGTTAAATAATTGCAGGATTACACGTACAAAATATTATTTATAAATATTATTGCAATATTTTGATAAATAAAAAAAATATATTTTAAAATATATGTGATTTTAATGTTATAAAACAATATCATAGTATCTCGTATCTATAATAAATATAAATTACTTTGTAGATTTGTTGTTTAACGTAATTTATTCCATAATCCATCAATTCTTGGTATTTGCGACGAAACGCACAGGACTTGACATTTAATTGTTAAAAATATATTTTGTAATCTAAATTCAGACAATTACATATGGTTTTGTCGGAATAATAATTTCGCCTAAAGTTTTTTAAATTGAAAAATTAGTCTTCCATAGAAAAATTACAAAATTATATTATACCTAAATATATTTATACCAATGGTCAGAAATATCGCAGATGGACAGACAAGATGAAGGCATAAATTAACTCGTGCTTATTCTCGTTTCATACTTTCTTCTCGATTAAAAAAAATATATATATACATTTACTATAGAGAATTATTGCTTCCAATTTTCTTTAATTCTAATTTATTGCTTTAGTGATGTTTTCTATTTTTTTTTTCTGTATTCTATATTTGAACAATTTTTTTTTTTTGTATTTTATCTCGATTTCCATTATTTTTTCTGACTAAAAGAATATTCCCTTTAATTTTTGGAAACAGTATAATCATAAAACGATAATGTTTTCGTTTGATTATTTCATCATGACTAATATCTCTATCTCGACCTTCACTTCAACTTTGCTGCTTTAATTCTGTTTCCTAGTGCATTTTATTATTGGTCAGACTTCAGGTCGTCATATTTCAACGCGTGTACCTTTGGTAAATATGAGTTGTTGAAAGGTGGCATGTTTCTCGCTGTAAAATCTATACCGTCTATCTTATAATTTCTTGGCCGTTGGATTTTTACAATTGCTACTATAATTTGGCTTACTTTTACTAGATTTCATAATTCATAATTTTCTGAAAAATATTTAAATTATTAACGAGAGTAATATTTATTAAGAAATTATAGATAATAATATCGAGCAAGAATAATCCATGTGCAATGTATGAGTTAGTATGTTTGAAGTACATTTATCTTATAAGCTTGGTATGGAAGGAATTGGAAAAACTTAGAAGGTGGTATTGAAGATCATTGTATTGAAAAGAATCGTGGTGGTTCTTCCTTCGCGGGAACTAAACACCTCGCTCAACGGCTTGCCCACATGCTCGTCTTCCTCCTTATTGTTTTCATTTTATTTCTCCACTACTTTTTCCTTGTCGTCGTCTTTCACATTATTTTGCTTCTTTTGCGCTCTTAATTTTTTTTCCTACTCTTCCTCATCGTCCAGTATATGTTCTGGTGCTTCCTTATTCATTTTGGATTCACCTCCGCGAGAAGCTCGCGCGTTGGCCTCGTTGTCGGTGAATTGTACCAGTGCGTAGCAGCGATTTACCTTCTACAGAGGAGATGGAAAATGAATAGGGACAGTACACTTGACATTCAGAGTGACGATGAGGAATCTGAATATAGACCAGTTTGTAATAGATTTGGTCGAATATCTGATATACTCGTGAATATTAATCTTCCAACCTATGATATCAAAGGCAGCATCAAAAGATGACGAATCTACAAATCAAAATAGAATAATGATTTGGAGAAGAACAATTTTTTGAATTAAATGTACAAACGGCGTTGTTCTGTTCAAATGTGCAAATTATCACTGAAGTGGACATTCAATTTCTCTAGATATCAAAATAGAATAATAATTTGGACAATAACAATTTTTTGAATCAAATGTAGAAACGGCATTGTTTGGCTGAAATGTGCAAATTATTACTGGAGAGGACATTGAATTTCTTATCGTTTACATAGGAACTCTCGTATTTTATATAAAGCTGAAATATTGTAATAAATTATTGTAAAAAGTATTGCGATTAATATAATATTAATTTTGATATGTTTTTATTATTATTTAAACGTATCATCTTTACTTCTTAAACATTTTATATTATCTTTGAAAACCAATATTAGCTCCAATTATCTTTGAATGAACTTTGTTAATTAAAATATGATTGACTTTCCTAATCAAATTTAGTCGCATTAATTTTTTCACCTAAATTTTTTTTTATAGTTTTTATAACAATTTGTAAATATGTATTAAGATATATTTTTGTTTTGTTTATACTATTAATCTTTAAACTCTTAGACTGCCTAGCATTAAAAACGAGTAGTTGAAAAGTAGCATGTTTCCCGTCGTATAATCTACACCGTCCATCTCATAATTTCCTGGCTCTTGGATATTTACAATTGCTACTATAAATTGGCTTACTTTGAATATATTTTCTATTTTATAACTATATGAAATTTAAATTCTTTATTTTTTAATAAATAATGTTGAAGTATAGAAAATAGCAATGATAAAATCGAATAATAAGAATCAATGTTTGATGTATGAGTTCGAATGCGTGGAATATAGATCTCTTTTAAGTTATTATCCAAGCTTCGTCGTTCATCTCGAAATATTTCATAATTTCTAATCAATTTGGCTCGCCATGGGAGGAATCGGAAAATTTTCTTCTATTGTCGAGATTTGGTTATTCTTCAAAATTTTACGACCAGAATCATTTGCCGAAGACGTTTGTTGGCTTTGTGAAGATTGAAGGTTATAAAACTATGCCATTTTGATGCAGTTCGTGGTTAGTGTTGTTATACCTTGTGCACAATTGATTTTATTATTTTTTTTCTTATAATGGTTCTATTTTTGTAGGAAAATGTGAATTCATTAAGTTCTCGGCTGAAACCAAAATAGGTTAGATGAATGTATAAGTCTAATTGGTGAATGCATAAGATTAAGTGGTGAGTTTAGGAAACTCCCAAAGGCCCAGAGAGCTAGAGAAGACAAATTGGAGGTCAATTTTTATATTTTTATATTAATTAATCGGATTCATATTTAAACATCTCTATATGTGGTGGTGAAAGATAGTGACTTGTACCAATTAATTTGTGTTGAGAAGGTGAAGAATATTATCCTTCATGCTTTTAATAGAACAGTTGCAGATATTGAAAAATTGACAGGTTCTAAATGATGATGATATTCATTGGAGAGCAATAAATCATCCTTAAATTTAACCTATTTAATTTCGCCCTCTTCATATTCCTTGAATAATGGTCGTGGAAGAAAATAGGAATAGTGCTTTTCAAATGAGATATTTTGTCGACTGTGTAGAATGTGTAATTGCTTTACTGTTTTCCAAATTGCTTAAATTCTCCAAAGGATATAAAAAGGGTGAAATTAAATAGGTTAAATTTAAGGATGATTTATTGCTCTCCAATGTATATCATCAACATTTATAACCTGCAATTTTTCAAGATCTGCAATTGTTTGATTAAAAGCATGAAGGATAATCTTCTTCACCTTCTCAACACAAATTAATTGGTACAAGTCACTATTTTTCACCACCACATATTGAGATCTTTAAATATGAATCCAATTAATTAATATAAAAATTGACCTCCAATTTGTCTTCTCTAGCTCTGTGGCCCTTTGGGAGTTTCCTAAATTCACCAGTTAATCTTTCAAGTCCTGCATAAAAAAATAAGAATTGCAGCTCTGCGTTGAAGGAACAAGATGAAAAAGCAGTCTTACTTTATTGAAGAAAATTACATCATAATTTCTACAAAATTTATCTTCGCACGGGCGATGATGAAAATTTGTTTCACGAACAAACCTCCACACAAGATATAACTCTAATATTTTGTTTGAGACTAATAGTTTGTAACAAATTATTGTAAAATTATTGTTTAATAAGATATTATTTTTCTCATATTTGTATTATTATTATGATTTTAAAATTTTACTAAATATTTGCAAATATTTGTTTGTATTAAAAAAAAGATCATTTAGAAATGGAATATATTTTAATTTACTTCTTTCGATTATGAATTAATATCTTTACAGCATTCTTCTTCAATTTATTGTCATTGTATGATCGCGAATAACTTGCATCTCATTTAGTCATTGTTATAATAAGTTTTTTATTATATTAAAATTAAATAAATACATCATAGTTATTAATAATATAAAATAATAAAATAGATAATACGAAATTTTATATAGTTTAGTGCTATTTATTGTGTTTTTATTTGCTAAGTTTAATATGCGTTTTATTAATCTTGTTTCTTCACCAAGTCCATATATGTGTTTCGATCAATGTGGTGAACTATTTTTTCGAAAAGAACACGTATACTGTATTGGGATGAAATTTTCAACGTTTTAAAACCAATGTTTTATCTCCGTAAAAGATAGGTGTATTTATCAGCAGTACAACACAAAATATTGGTTGATATTATATTAAATTGCCCAAAATGTCGATTATACTATGTACATTGCGATGTATATATTATAGCCGTGGAAAAAAATTATTCCTTGACCGAAAAATAAATGGAAATCGTACTAAAAGACAAACAAAAATTTTTGTTCAGATATCAAATACAAAAAATAAATTAATAATAAAAAATAAAAAAAAATACACAAAAGAAAAACACACACTTAATAAATAATAGAAAGCATCAAATATATAGATTAGCTATGCCGTAAAATATAGTGACTAATTTGTCTATACCTGTACTTTGTGATAAAAAGTATAACCCGAGACAATTTTACGAGACGGGAGGCCTGTTTGTTTGGCGTTTCGCCAAAAAATTTTGTATTTGGGAAATGCCAAACAAACATGTTTTCTATTTTCTGAAATAAATTTTTCATCTCCCAATTTTCTTAAACTACTTTCTCAAAACCCAAACAAACAACAATTTTCTTATCTCTAAACAAAATCTTTACAAACTCTACTCTGATTTGACATAAAATAACCTATCTCTTACACAATTTATCTCACAACAAAAATGATTTGACATAAAGTCTTACACATCTTACACCTACAACTTAATTCTTCAAAAAAAAAAAAAAACATACATATACTTTATTTAACTCTATAGAGAGAATTAACGGAATAAGAATTTTTTCTAATTTATAATATATAAAAATAGGATAACCCAACAACTATTTTGAATTATTTATTTATAATTGCAATTATTTAGAATTAAATTATTATACAGATTATTAAATTATTTAGATAACATAATTACTATACAGTTAAACTAATAATTAATTAGATAACCCAACAGTTAATCTAATATTTTAATTTCTATACAGTTAATCTAATTACTGTTTGGATTCAATAAGATAAACAACCCTAGGCACAACGGAATTTAATAATTTTAGGATCTCTTACGGAATCTTGTCAGGATACTACTCTAGGTGTATATATAGGAATATTAAATAAAACGACAGTATAAACAGTTTACACGTTATACCTGTCTCCTTGCAAATTCTAGGTGGCAGATATAGTCAAGTTTCTCCCTCAAGTTGGTCGATCCTATGCCCTGCAATAGCGCCCCACGTGTTGCGCCTCTATGGGTTGATACACCACAATTACACGAAAATAATATATCCTGATCGGCTAGAACACAAGATATATTAAGATCTAAGGTTAGGGAACAAGATTGGAACGAAGAACGAAATCGAAAAATTCTTCCTAAGGAACAAGGTGTTTGGTCGATTTCTACTTGGGAGAGGAGAGGGAGAGTTTTTTTTTTACTTGGCTTTTAGGCTCTTAAAGTTGTATATGAGATATGAGATCTAGTCTCTTATTTATAGTTATCTCATTAACCTAATCCTCCTAGGATTAGGACTCCAAGTCTCCTACATGGGCCACGACCCTTTTAATTAGAAGACTAAGTCTTCCTAATTAATTAATGGCCCAGTTAATTAATTTTGACCAGGCTTTATTTAATCTCCCAATTAAATAGCCCAATTAATTAACGACTCTCCCAATTAATTAAATTAGACTCCAAGTCTATTTAATTAATTCATCCTATAATTAATTGAATCCAACTTAATTAATTAACCCACAAATTAAATTCCAATTTAATTTATAATCTTCATCCAATTACAATCGGATCCAATTTTTTCCAATTGGGTCGACCCAGTCGATTCGATCGACCCAGTTGTTTCCTTTTCCTTCGCTTTCGCTTCATGTGTATTGTGTATGCCCCCATAGGTTCACCACATAATTGGCCGTGGGTTATAATTAAATATTATTTAATTATTCGAGTAAAAAATACTATAAATCAATCGAACACTCT
This sequence comes from Penstemon barbatus, assembly GCA_003313485.2. NCBI lineage: Eukaryota > Viridiplantae > Streptophyta > Magnoliopsida > Lamiales > Plantaginaceae > Penstemon > Penstemon barbatus. The sequence goes on from CM064881.1 coordinate 34,008,514, forward strand.
GTCGATTGATCATTCCAAATTAGCACCCCTGCCAATTTAGGAATTCTCCCACACTCCACGGTCCATGTCCAGCCACAAGCCCATGGAGCCCAATCATTGGTGAATTAATTCAGTGAACCTTTTCACTCATTTACAATTTCCATATACGACATAATCTCTCCATAGATCAATCTCCCAGTCGAGACTTAAGGGTATGGTCCTTCATCGGTTCCCCTTTTTCTTTTGTCTTGACCTTATGCATTCTGGTCTCGAAATAATTCTCTTTGACTTAATCTTTATGAGCTACTTACATAAAGCCGTCAGATACCTTGGCCGAGGATTTTACCAGAATTAATTTCTCACAGAAATCCATAGGAGAATTTCCCAACCTATCAAGTCGGGTCAATGGATCCTTTGTTGATTATATGAACCTGCATACGAGTTCCTCTATACCCAACATGAGTCCATAGAGACCTTCTGGTAATCTCCAGTCAGTCGGAACTCACATCAAAGTATAGACGTTCTCGCACCAGATAAACCCTATCACCTCAAGTATTTAGGGATCGTTCCTCGTATACTATTGTAAATTGGAATAACTTCATCCCCGATATGCGACTACCGCTTCCATGGTGAGTTATTTCCTAATTGGGGTATTCAGTGAACTTGCCATCCCAGCAAGCCACCTACTTATGTGTATCGACTATCCCAGTCACGCTCGTGAACCCCAGCGTTCTCCAGTTCATCGAAGTATACACAATAGTGAGAGTCTAACCGAATCCAACGATGTCCTATCTCGATTGGATTCTACGACTATTGAATATGTTCTAGATCACGGCTTTAGAGATCAGTCCACGGGTTGTCCCATAGCCCTGGGATCTAAGGACTTCTATCCTTATGCGTAGATAATTATTACATAAGATAAAGATGACCATATAATAATAAAATGGATTTACTAATCCAATTGAATGGTCCTTTCAATTAAATGCAGCCAAATAGTTGGCTTGCAGGACACTATTCTATCAATCTCCCACTTGTACTAAAGCCAATTTTTCATACTTCTGATTCCCATCTTAGACAGCGGGTCCGTCGTATTATTCCTTGAGGTGACATGTTCCATCTTTATGTCTCCTCTACCAATGATATAACATATCAAATGGTATCGTCTTAGTTCGTGCTTGGATTCTGATGAGATCTCGACTCCTTCGCTTGCGAGATAGTTCCATTATTATCACAGAAAATAATAATGGCTCGACAATGCTAGGTATCACATCCAATTCCTGGATGAAGTTTTTCATCCAAACACCTTCCTTTGCTGCTTCACTCGCGGCAATGTATTCTGTCTCGATGGTTGAATCTGCGGTAGTGTTTTGCTTGGAGCTCTTCCAGCTTACCGCACCACTATTGAGGCAGAACACGTATCCAGATGTCGACTTGAAGTCGTCTGCATTACATTGGAAGCTAGAATCAGTATAGCCTTCCAATTTCAATTCTCCTCCACCGTATACCAAGAACAATTCCTTAGTCCTTCTCAGGTTCTTCAGAATTGCCTTTACGGCTATCCAGTGTGCTCACCTGGATCAGACTTGTAACGCTTAAAGCATATGCTACGTCTGGTCTCGTACATAAAATACCATACATTATGCTTCCTATCGCGGATGCATATGGTACTCGAGACATATTGCTTCTCTCCTCAGGCGTCTTTGGGGCCATAGACTTAGAGAATGCAATCCCATGTCTCATTGGAAGCAATCCTCTCTTGGATTCTTCCATATTAAATATTTTCAAGATTTTATCTATGTACTGGGATTGGGAGAGGCCCAGCAGTCCTTTTGATCTATTTCGGTAGATCCTTGTACCTAGTACATAGGATGCTTCTCCCAAATTCTTCATTGAGAATTGTGTAGATAACCATGCTTTAGTTTTGGACAACACTTTCACATTGTTCCCAATTAGAAAAATATCATCAACATAAAGCACCAAAAATTCAACTGTACTCCCACTGATCTTCTTGTACACGCAAGGTTCAAACACGTTTTTGATGAATCCAAAAGTTTGGATTGTTTCATCGAAACGGATGTTCCAACTTCGGGAAGCTTGCTTCAGTCCATAAATGGACCTCTGGAGTTTGCACACCTTATGTTCATCTCCTTTGGATGCATATCCTTTTGGTTGCTCCATGTAGATCTCCTTGTCAATGTCCCCATTGAGAAAGGCAGTCCTTACATCCATCTGCCATATCTAGTAGTTATACCACGCAACTATGGCCAGCAAGATTCGAATGCATTTAGGCATTGCAACGGGCGAGAAGGTCTCCTCAAAGTCAATGCTTGGCCTTTGAGTGTATCCTTTTGCCACTAGTCACGCCTTGTAGGTTATTACCTCTCCGTTCATTCCAATCTTTCGCTTATAGATCCACTTGCAACCCATGGGAGTCACTCCCACTGGTGGATCTACCAATGACCAGACCTTGTTCGAGTGCATGGAGTCCAATTCGAATTCCATGGCTTCACGCCACTTTCCCGAGTCTATGCCTAGCATAGCCTCTTCTTAAGTCCTTGGGTCGGTTAGAGACTGTCTAGTCTCATGCAGCAGACCGTAGTACCTCTCGGGTTCTCTACGTTGTCTTTCTGACCTACGAAGTATCGGTGTACACTCTGGTGCACTTTCATGCTCTTGTTCTCCCACTGCCTGTGGCGATGGGTCAGCTTGATCGATCTCGTTGGTCTTTTCAGCTTCAGTGACCTCATCTAGTTCTACGTTGTGTTATTTCTTGTCCACCAAGAAATCCTTCTCCAAGAAGTTTGCGTTCCTCTAGACAAACGTAGTTTGTCTTGTAGGATCGTAGAAGTCGTATCCTATTCAGTTTTCCGGATACCCCACAAATTGCATAAGATGGACTTTACATCCAGCTTATCTCCCATTAGCTTATTCACATAAACGGGAGACCCCATATGCGCATGAATGCATATGAATGTACAATACCTAAACTCATATCACGTGATATGTTTTGGAACTGGCTTCAGAGCTACTTAGCCCAGTATCTTCGATTTTCTCGATCATGTTTTTTATTTGATTGGATAAGGAATTTCATGTAAGATTTCTTAATGGACATTTACATGTCCAGAATGCTCAACAACTGACAATGTTTTGAGCGAGTCTTACATTTCGAGAATCCAATTCTCCATTAAATAATCAATGGCGTACTGCCAATGCATGTTTGATTTTGAATCGATCCAAATATCTTACATGCTTTCATTGATTAGGCTCTCTTCTTTTATTCCAAAAGTAATTTGGAATTGTACATCACAACGTACTTTTACCCATGAGGGTACTGGAGACGCCTTATCTCCCACTAATGCTTTAGTGTTTCTACACACTTTTGGATTAAATCCATTCCAGTTGTTTAAATCCATTCCTAGCAACCAACTACTAAATCTAATTTCCATTAAGCAAGATTCGAAAGTCGGTTACTATGTACATCATCCCAGTCAAGCTCGACCCAGTCGAGCTCAGTCTTTGAATCTTTCAATTCGGAAATATGTCTTAGTATTTGTGTATCGCCTTTCGGTTTTTACAACGACTCAAGTGTGTGAAATCTTGATTATTTATATTTTATTGACTATGCATATTATTTTTAGTCGATATATGAGTGTCCATACTCATTTGCTTATGTACACCTTTTGCGTATAAATCTTATAGCGCAATAAGTTCCAACCATTATGGAACTATCACATCCCTTAAGACAAGGGATGGCATAAGCAAATTGTAATGATCTAAATAATTCATGGCTTTAGATGCATTTAATGCATCAATGAGTGCTTCATCAGGCATCCAACACCTTTATGCATTACTTTAACCATAAGGTTAAGTTCAATAAAATTTAATCATCCCTTTTGGGATGAATAGGTTCAATTCCCTCTTTCCCTTGATCTTAATCCATGGAAGAACCATTTTGATTGACTTTTCAACTTATCATCCTTACAGAAAAACCTCCAAGGTTATTTCCTTTCAGAGAGGATACATACCTCTTCTTCCATCTCTCGAGCCTTTTGTGCTTTTCAACGAGATGTTACTTCCCATTTACGGGAGACTTCATGTTTGCCTTCAAGAAAATTTTGGCTTGAGAACCATCCCCAACCCTCTGGTGAAACTTATCACCTTTTTAATTTGAAGAGTAACTTCGAAAAAGGCAGCTTGGGGAAACCTATCACCATTCCAGTCGAACTGTAACTTCGAAAAGAAAAACAATGAAATCTTTGTAAGGAGATTAGTCCTTGCTTGGACTCGAGAAGTCATTCAAAATTCATTTGGGTTCAGTCGATTTATTTGATTCAAGTATGATGGTAAATATTCATGGATACATAACTTATGAAAAACTATCATAAACATGACGATAAAGGGAAATAAATATGCGGCAGATTAATATCAATGCATAATTTACAAACATGGTTTTCGTTTGTAAATTACTCCCACTATTTTTGGTCGAATACTTATGCCCCCACATAAGGTTCGGGAAATAAAAATTTCCTAATGGGCTCAAGGCCCAAATGCAATCGCTCAGTACCCACGACTTGTTGGCCATACCAATCGATCCACTTGGTGGGCGATCACGTCGCCGGTTAACCATCCCAGCTAACCCTTGAGTTCATTTAGCCTCGGTTTTCGTTATGGACCCACGACTCGTGAGACATCCATACTTACTCGCGTTAAATCATGTCCAATACTCGTGAAGAGAAATAGTTCAATCCTAGACGCCCCAAGACTCGTGAAACAACGCCTAGAACCTTGCTATCCCCTCCCTTGGCACTAAATTGTGCATCGAGGCAATAGACATATCATCTTTCTATAGCTCGACCCACGACTCGTGAGACATCGAGATATACTCGTACAATATGCCTAAGACCTAGTAATTGGATAGGCTCGGACCATAGACACCATTCATATGCGCCCGTTATTCGATTTAAGATTCTAATTGATTTTTAAATTCAATTGGAGGTTTTAAGTTTTCCTTGTGCGAGGTCTCATCAGATTATGATTTATCTTGTTTACGTTTTTCTATCCTAAGCATGCATCTCATCCATCAAAGAATAATTACGAAAAAGTAAACATTCATCACCTAGCATGATATGATTGATCGATTGCCCATCCTATGCGATCCATCACGAGCCATGTGATGGATCAATTGGTCAGTCTAGGGTGGAAATTAAATGTCCTAACTATTACAATTTACAAACTCATACATCATGGGCCTTCTTGTAATATCCACCTTGATTAGGCCGCCATGTAATGAATTGGGCCTCTACGTCCTCCAAGGTTATGGGCCTTCATGCGGATCTCCAAGTCTTCATGAGGTCTTCTCGGCTCCAAGCCTAATCTAAGTCTAACTTATAAAAATAAATGGTCCTATTCTATTACATTCGTTTGCGCAAGCAAGTGCACCAATCAGGCCCATTTAATTACAACCCATAAAATAAATAAACCCAAACTACACAGGGCTTAAGGGCATAATCGACCAATCCACATATTCACCCAAGAACATGCATAAATTCACATAAGGGCATAAATGTAAATTTACCGGCTCCTTTAATTTTAATTCACAAAAATTATCCAAGTTAATTTAATTTTGAATTAACAATTAATCTCTAAGATTAATTAACTCTTACTTGAGTTCTAAGTAATCTACAATTCTTATCTTGATAAAGTTGGATAATTAAGATAGTTACAAATCTTCCAAGATTACTATCTTATCCAAAACTCTAAGTTTCCCAATTTTACAAATCTCCAAGATTCTCAAGATAATCCTATTTTGACTAGATTAGTTAACTAAGGTAGTGTCCAAATCCACCAAGATTTCTACCTTATCCAAAACTCCAAGTTTTCTAATTTAATAAGATCTCTAAGATCTTTAATCTTGGTAACTTACTAGAAGAGATTAATTTTAATTAAATCTCTTCTTACAATCGAAACTCTAAGTTTCCTTGTTTAATAAGATCTCTAAGATCTTTAATCTTGGTAACTTACTAGAAGACATTAATTATAATGAAATGTCTTATCACAAATGAAACTCTTAAGTTTTCTTGTTAATTAGATATCTAAGATCAATCCAAGATTCACCAAGATTCCATAACAACCAAATCTCCAAAATTTTCAGATTTATCAAAATAGGCAGAATTAGAGTCCAACCTAAAATCAGCCAATACGTGACCAATCGAGGACTACCACGTGGCCAACACACGCGGCCACAAATTCCGTGCGTGTGCTGTCGGTGGCAGCCACGGCTGCGCGTGGCAGTGCACGGCGGCGCGCGGCTGTGCGTGACAGCATGCGGCAGACAGCCCGTGGGTTGCTGCCGTGTGCCGCATGCGCAACCAGTGTGCTGCTCACACGCTGCCGTGGGCAGCAGCTCGCGGTGGCCGCCCAGCCGCGGTGCGCTATCGCACATCGCCGCTTGCCACCGCGTGGATCCAATTTTGAAATTTTTTTTTGTTCGATTACTTGTTGATTTAATTAGAAACATATCTAATTAATCAAATCCCAATCCAAAAATAAAAATTAACACGATAAAATTTTGAATCAAAATTTTACATTAACTCTAAGTTAATAGATCTACATCCTAAAACATATACAGTTAAAGAACTAGCCATACATAAATCAAACATATGATTTAAAACACAGAATTTGCAAATTCATATATACAAAGCCTAGAGTTGGCTCTGATACCACTGTTGGGATACGGTAAGATAAACAGCCCTAGGCACAGTGGAATTTAATAATTATAGGACCTCTTACGGAATCTTGCCAGGATACTACTCTAGGTGTATATATATGAATATTAAATAAAACGACAGTATAAATAGTTTAAACGTTATACCTGTCTCCTTGCAAATCCTAGTTGGCAGATATAGTCAAGTTTCTCCCTCAAGTTGGTCGATCCTATGCCCTGCAGTAGCGCCCCACGTGTTGCGCCTCTATGGGTTGATACACCACAATTACACGAAAATAATATATCCTGATCGGCTAGAACACAAGATATATTAAGATCTAAGGTTAGGGAACAAGATTGGAACGAAGAACGAAATCGAAAAATTCTTCCTAAGGAAGAAGGTGTTTGGTGGATTTCTACTTGGGAGAGGAGAGGGAGAGTTTTTCTTGACTTGGCTTTTAGGCACTTAAAGTTGTATATGAGATATGAGACCTAGTCTCTTATTTATAGTTATCTCATTAACCTAATCCTCCTGGGATTAGGACTCCAAGTCTCCTACATGGGCCATGGCCCTTTTAATTATAAGACTTAGTCTTCCTAATTAATTCATGGCCCAGTTAATTAATTTTGACCAGGCTTTATTTAATCTCCCAATTAAATAGCCCAATTAATTAACTACTCTCCCAATTAATTAAATTAGACTCCAAGTCTATTTAATTAATTCTTCCTATAATTAATTAAATCCAACTTAATTAATTAACCCACAAATTAAATTCCAATTTAATTTATAATCTTGATCCAATTACAATCGGATCCAATTTGTTCCAATTGGGTCGACCCAGTCACCAATTGACTCAGTCAATTTTTCAGACCCAGTCGACCCAATCGACCCAGTCGATTCGGTCGACCCAGTTGTTTCCTTTTCCTTCGCTTTCGCTTCATGTGTATTGTGTATGCCCCCATAGGTTCACCACATAATTGGTCGTGGGTTATAATTAAATATTATTTAATTATTCGAGTAACAAATACTCTAAATCAATCGAACACTCTGTCGATTGATCATTCCAAAATTAGCACCCCTGCCAATTTAGGAATTCTCCCACACTCCACGGTCGATGTCCAGCCACAAGCCCATGGAGCCCAATCACTGGTGAATTAATTCAGTGAACCTTTTAACTCATTTACAATTTCCATATACGATATAATCTCTCCATCGATCAATCTCCCAGTCGAGACTTAAGGGTATGGTCTTTCATCGGTTCCCCTTTTTCTTTTGTCTTGACCTTATGCATTCTGGTCTCAAAATAATTCTCTTTGACTTAATCTTTATGAGCTACTTACATAAAGCCGTCAGATACCTCGGCCGAGGATTTTACCAGAATTAATTTCTCACAGAAATCCATAGGAGAATTTCCCAACCTATCAAGTCGGGTCAATGGATCCTTTGTTGATGATATGAACCTACATACGAGTTCCTCCATACCCAACATGAGTCCATAGAGACCTTCTGGTAATCTCCAGTCAGTTGGAACTCACATCAAACTATAGACGTTCTCGCACCAGATAAACCCTATAACCTCAAGTATTTAGGGGTCGTTCCTCGTATACTATTGTAAATTGGAATAAGTTCATCCCCGATATGCGACTACCGCTTCCATGGTTAGTTATTTCCTAATTGGGGTATTCAGTGCACTTGCCATCCCAGCAAGCCACCCACTTATGTGTATCGACTATCCCAGTCACGCTCGTGGACCTCAACGTTCTCCAGTTCATCGGAGTATACACAATAGTGAGAGTCTAACCGAATCCAATGATGTCCTATCTCAATTGGATTCTACGACTCTTAAATATGTTCTAGATCACAGCCTTAGAGATCAGTCCACGGGTTGTCCCATAGCCCTGTGATCTAAGGACTTCTATCCTTATGCGTAGATAATTATTACATAAGATAAAAATGACCATATAATAATAAAATGCATTTACTAATCCAATTAAATGGTCCTTTCAATTAAATGCAGCCAAATAGTTGGCTTGCATGACACTATTCTATCAATTACTATACGGATTCAAAGAATTTTTAATTTCAAATGGATGATATATAATTTATGAAAATAGGATAAGCCAACAAAATTATTAAATTGATAATTGTACATCAATTTCTTGTCGATTCAAAATATTTCATACGATGAGATCAATTCATATTTTTTAGTTGTTAGTTTTGCTAATGTCATTTGATTTTCCTTTCCTGTATTACATATGAATTTTGATGGTATTATTATTTGAAATAGAAATGTTAAAACTTAAAAATGGAGATGAGAGAAGGAGATAATGGCACGCTTGGAAAAAATAATCGCATGCGATTTGACTATTCGGAATTGTCATGTGTCAATTTTACATTGGTGGTACACTAATGTGGTACATTGTTGTGGTACAGAAGATCTATTGCCCTCTTCAGCTCGTCTTCAAATACACACCTATAGCTTTTCTTCTCACTGATCGGTGCATTTCCGTGACAACTCTTCGGAATCGATGATGTTAGCGAAGGACAACGAGTCTCTTTGCTCTCGCCGAGTGACAGGAAAGAAAAAAAATGCGGATCGGAGATCGGCAGTTTAATTCCTTCACCATCTGATTGGCCTCAATTGGGCCCTTCGAATGCTTTGACAACACCATCGACATGCTAACCACGACGAAGCCTCAATACATTAACACTCAGAACGAAAAATATACATTTCTGAGCGCCAAAATATCAAGACGCCGCCGATGCTAACCTCGTTGTTCTTACCGATCCCACCCATTCGAAACACAAGGCCAACACATTAGGGCTTCCCCTTTTCCGATACCACCCAATCGAAAAAATTTAAATCCGCCTTCTCGATAATGATGTTGGTTACGACGAGGAGGTGCGAAGATAAACAAAGCACTTATCCTCGATTTGATGAATAAGGAAAACGCGGGAAAATTTTGTGTCCAAGTGTATCTCGATAAATACATGTTTGGATGATTGTGGGTAAGACTAAAAATAAATGGTCCCCCCCCCAATTTATAGATCACGTCTGTATGATCTATGACGACTAGAAATGGACGTTGGTTTTTCCCGAACATGAATACTCATATTTTATTACGGGAATATGGGACATAATATTATTATTACATAATTTATACACTATACTTATTTAATTAATTTATATTATATAATTAACTATCTTTTTAACTTTACTCCAATGTTTATTAATTGATATTATGGGTCAATTATAGACTCTTAGTTATTTTAAAAAATTATAACTTTTGAATAATTTTAGATCCGACGGTTGAAAGTATGACAGATGAACGGCCAAGTTATGCACATTAAAATTAGAATGTTCATTTTGGTTCACGAGAATTAATTAAAACACTAATTTAAGTTCCCAAGAATCAACGACTGATCGACGAAAAAATAGAGCAATCACAGTATCTCGGAAAACCGGAAAACAGGTTACCTGCAAAGTAAAAAGTAAAACTTCCGAAAGAAATTATAAAAGGAAAACAGCGACGTTTTATCATTATACTTTTTATCCGACCATTGCAATGTTTTCTGACCCATATAGTTGGGAAAAAGGATGAACATCGAGGTAAAAGACAAACAAAAAATACACAGTTAATTAAGTAGAATGTTATGGTAGCAATAAGACTGGTAGATAAATAAGGCTGTTGGATGAAGATGAAGATGAAAGAAGTCAAAAATTAAGGGAAGGTTTTGATGATTTCCAAAACATCATAATCAGCTAAGTATGGAAGCTTAGTTCCCTTAGAAGAATTTTGAACAAGTAAAAGAAGACATCAGAAGAGTTCAAAGTTCAAAGCTCAGAAGACTAGTGATCTCTTGCTGAAACAGCGAACAGAAGGGTAGGTCATCAGCCGAGTCAAATCAGATTAGTTCAGTATTTGATCAGCAGAGTATCTATCAGCAGAGTCGTTTTGATCAGCAAAGTAGAAGGGATCAAGAGATTAGTCCAACGGTAATAAATGCACCTGGTGTAATAAATGCTGTAAGAGAAGGGTAGTAATGGCAAATGATTGAAGATATTCTCGGATCAGCAGAGTGCATTAAATGCATCATTAAATGCGATGGACAGAAAGGTACTGTACACTGTACGAATTGCTGCAGGGAGCCGTTTCAAAAGAGCTGAAGAATGGATTTGAAAAATTGATTTCCTTCAACGGTCATAAATTCAAATCCAAGTATAAATAGAGCAAAGTTCGAAGAGAGAAAAACAACAACAATCAGAGATCGAAATTTTGAAGCAGAATTTTTCTAAGTCTCAAAAGCTCGAACAGCTCACTCGTCTGGTGGAAGTCATCTGTTGACAGAAACCAAGTTGAAGAAAACAGAAAAACATTATCTGAGTGACTTTGTAATAGCTGAGTGTTGTGCGAAGTGAGAATCCATCTTTGTGAGTGATTCTACTTCAGAGAATAGGTTTTCTTTGTGAATTCCTATTGCGAGCTTACAGCCTTCTCATTAGTTGTTTAGGTGTAAGTGGAGAAATATTGTAATCTAAGTGATTATAGTATAACCCAGAATCTGTGTGATCTGGAAGAGTGGACTAAAGGATTTTTATCCATATAACCACTATAAAAATTCTTTGTGTTATTTTGCATTTAAAGTTTCTCCTGCATATTTAAAGTTTGCATATTTAAACACTTCGAATTATTTAAAAAGATTTTAAAACAAAAGGAGTTTGTAAAAACTGGGGATAAAATCTTTTAAGAACTAAGTCTACTTGTGAAAAACACTTTAAAACAATCCGCTGCAAGTATACTCTTTGAAAAACTGTTTTGCTGAAAAACAGCTAAGTTACTGTAAGAAGAGTGGTCAGTCGTCTGTTCAAGATTTGTTCACGATCAGACTAGTCTGCTTACTGTTCTTCATCAGCTTAGTCTGCTGACAGAAGACTGAAAAGTTTTTAAGTTCAAAAATTTTCAGAGGTCTATTCACCCCCCCCCCCCCTCTAGACCTCATCTGACCACTTGGGACCAACAAGTGGTATCAGAGCAGGTGGTTCATTTGAATCAACTGCCTGATCAACGAGCTTGATCCAAGTGTTTTTCAAAGGTTTTTGAAAACTTTTTCAAAAGAGCATCTTTTTGAAAAATCAAAACTTTTTGAAAATGGAATGCATAAACCATGTTCCCCACATTGCTGGCATGTCCTTCGAAGACTGGAAAATCAGGATGGAGATTTTCCTCGCTGCCTACAATGACAACATGTTCACTTGCATTACAAAAGGTCCATTCAAGTTCACCAAGACGATAAAAATCAATGAAGTTGATACCGTGGTGGAAAAAGACTTGAGCGAAATGACAGCTGAAGAAATCAAGCTGTTCAACCTGGACAAGATTGGAAGATTTATCATGACTAAAGCCCTGGATAATGATCGGTTTGACAAGATCAAACACTGCAAATCTGCAAAAGAGATGTGGGACAAAGTCAGAGATATGAGCGAAGGGAACGACGCCATAAAAGAGCATCAGCTAAGTGTTGCTCTAGAAAAGCTGGATAACTTCAAGATGAAGTCCACTGAAACCATTGATCAGATGGACACAAGGTTTACAAGAATATTAAATGAAGTACTAAAGCTTGGAAAAACCTTCACAGACAAGGAGATAACCATCAGAGTACTGAAGGCCTTACCTCCTAAGTTCAACATGAAGGTGACAGCAATGGAAGAATCAAGGGATCTGGGGAAGATCTCTCTTACAGAGCTGTTTTCTGTACTCAAGGCTTATGAGTATAAACTGCCTAGAATGGGAATTGAAGAAACCTCAACTTCAGGACCCACAGCTGCCTTAGTTGCTGCTGAAAATCAAAGAAGACCAGCTCAAAGAATTGCGGAAGTGGACTCATCTGATGAAGCCACTCTACTCAACAAAAAGGAGTACACTGCTGGAGATGTTGCACTGTTGATGAACAATTTCAAGAAGTTCTACAAAAGAAAAATGAAGAACAAATACAACAATGCTTCTACTTCTAAACCTAACTTTTCTTCTCAAGATAAAGATGATTATAAATCAAAACTAATGTGTTACAACTGCAGGAAATTGGGACACTTCATCAAGGACTGCCCATATCCAAAAGCTGAGAAGTACACTGAAGAGGAGAAGAAAGTAAGAAAAGAAAGAAAGCATCAGAGAGGAAAAGCAATGATGGCTGAAGCAGAAAAGCTTGCTGCTGTCTACTCATCTGATTCAGATTCAGACTCGTCTGATGAAGAATCTTCTGATGAAGAAAAACCCGCTCTCCTGTGCCTGATGGCAAAGGACTCTGATGACTCTGAGGATGAGGTAACTCCTCAAAATAATGAACTGTTTGATTCTCTAGAGCAAATGATGTTAAACAATACTACTATTGCTGGAGAATTTGTTAAGCTTAAGGAAGAGATGAGCTTGCTAAAAGAGCAAAATAACTCACTGAAACTTAAAGCTGAAAAGCCCAAAGAATCAGTCGAGTATAAACAGCTTGAGCAAGAGCATGAATCTCTGAAAGCTGAATGTGAAGTTTATAAAGGAAAAATCATGGAACTTGAAAAGGTTATTGAGTCTCATGAAAAATCATCTGCTGTATCCACGCATACATCTAGTAAACAGAAGATGCCTTTAGAACAGGATAAGCAAGAGTTGAACCATACTGAAAAATTCATATCAGCTGACAATAGTAAGGTCATTCTGTATGTTCAAACTGCTAGACCTACTTCACCTGAGAAAGAATTAAAGGAGAAGAAATCTCCTAAGGCTAAAAAGAGCAAAGAGCCTAGTGTAGGAAATAAGACTAGCAAAACCAAACAGCAGAGTCCTAAGAAGTCTGCTGATAAAGCTAAAGTCAATCAGACTAGTGGAAAAGCTAAGTCTAAACAAGTTGAGCAAGCACCTAGTAAGCCAAAGAAGCATAAAAATAAGAAAAATCAAAATGCTTGGTATGGAAATGAGTCATATTATGTGCAACCTGCTGCATATCATCCTATGTATCATGCACCTCAATTTCCTAGTTACTATGCACCTTACCCTGCTCATCCAATGCATGCATATCCTGCTTATCATGCACCTTATCCTGCTTATGAACATTATTCTTATCATACTGATCATCAACATGACTTATCTGATAATTATGATGAAAATAGAACTGTTCATGCTCCTGTCAAAACTCAGAAACCTAAGAAGCCTAAGACATCAACATCTTGGGTTGTCAAAGGTGGAACTAATCCTTCAGGACCCTCTCAATAAGGGTACCTAAAACAATTTTATTTTTGTTTTGTAGGTTAGGATTAGGAGTAGGAGTAAAGTAGAGAAGATCTGGTACTTGGACAGTGGATGTTCAAGACACATGTGTGGAAACATACATGAGCTGACTGATGCAATTGCTGTGGATGGTCCAAAAGTTACTTTTGGGGACAGCAAAGAAGGCAAGATTAAAGCTAAAGGAAGATTAATCAGAGGAAACATAGAGATATCTGACGTCTCATATGTCAAAGGCCTCAAATATAATCTGCTGAGCATAAGTCAATTTTGTGACAAGGGATATTCAGTCATCTTCTCAACAGATAAGTGCTTTGTTGAACAGATTGGTACAAAGAAGGTAATTTTATCTGGAAGACGACAAGGGAATGTCTACATAGTCGACTGGGATTCTGCTGACAAGAATTCAAGTGTTTGTTTGGTTGCATCTGCACCAAGTGAAGTCAGTTGGCTGTGGCACAAAAGGATGAATCATTTAAACTTCAAGACCATAAACAGATTAATCAAGAATGATTTGGTAGAAGGGATTCCAAAAGCAGTCATGAGCAAAGACAAGCTCTGTGACGCCTGTCAGAAGGGTAAACAAATCAAGTCATCTTTCAAAAGCAAGAAGCATCAATCTTCTGAAAGAATTTTGGAGCTATTACACATGGACTTATTTGGACCCATTGATCCAGTCAGCAATGGTGGAAAGAAATACTGCCTAGCTGTTGTGGATGATTATTCAAGATATACTTGGGTGATTTTCATGAAGAAGAAAAGTGAAACCAAGGAACATCTTACTAATCTGATGGAACTGATCCAGAATGAGAAGAGTATTAAAATATTGAAGATCAGATCAGATAGAGGGACAGAGTTTACAAACTCTACTGTTGAAGAGTACTGTAATATCAAAGGAATACATCATGAGTACTCTGCTGCCAGAACCCCTCAACAGAATGGTGTTGCTGAAAGGAGAAACAGAACACTGAAGGAAGCTGTCAGAACTATGATAGCTGAAGCTAAACTGCCTCAAAGATTTTGGGCAGAAGCAACAAATACAGCATGCTATACCCAGAACAGATGTATGATCAACAAAAATCAGAACAAGACTCCATATGAAGTTTGGAACAACAGGAAACCAAACATTCATTACTTTAAGATTTTTGGTTGTAAATGTTTTGTATTGAATAATGGGAAAAATCACCTTACTGCATTTGCAGAAAAGGCTGATGAAGCTGTTTTTGTAGGATACTCATCTGTTAGTAAAGCCTATAGAGTTTTTAATAAAAGAACATTACTAATAGAAGAATCTATCCATGTAGTATTTGATGAGCCAAGTCAATCTTCTGGAAAGAGTCAAAGTATTAATCAAGATCTGCCTACTGATTTACAGAAGTTAGACATTGGAAGAAAAGAAGAATATGTTCCCATCATACTACCTAATCTAAATTCAGCTGATAACTCAAGTGCTGTTCAAAATCACAGTGCTGATTGTCTAACAGACGAGTTGCAAACAGCTGACAGATCAGAGACTGTTCAACAGACTGCAAATGTTCAACAGACTACTACTGCAACTCCAACAGTAGTGTTGCAAGATCAAGACAGAGGACAACATTCAGACCTGCAACCTGATCTCAGATGGCTCAGAAACCATCCACCAGAGTTGGTGATTGGTGATCCATTAGATAGAGTGAAAACAAGAAGGGCTGCTGCACAAGATGCTATGTTTGTCACCTTTCTATCTCAAATAGAGCCTAAGCAAATTGAAGAAGCTCTAAATGATTCCTTCTGGATAGAAGCTATGCAAGAAGAGTTGAATCAATTTGAAAGGAATGAAGTCTGGTACTTAGTTCCTAGACCAAG